>CANTUS010000004.1:75042500-75450000 GCA_947683365.1 Euphorbia pulcherrima
CTCTAAGGCACCAGTTTCTATAGACAGGCAAATTGACTTAGGGGAGATACCCCGCAATGAGGATTTTGACCAATTTGAGGTCTTTGAAATGACAAACTCGCCAATCTAGGTGGTTAGTTCTATCACTAGAGGAGGAAAGGTCACTGGATCAGTAGCCCCAGTTGTACCAAGAACTGAGCCCCCAATGCCTCCTACCTTCATTAAGTTCTCAGGATGGGTAGAGAGCCCAATCGTGGATCAACTGAAGGCCACTACAACTAAGATAAGTATCTGGGACCTACTCTGGGGCTCCAAAGAGCATAGGCTTGCTATTGTTAGAAAGCTAATGGAAATCGAGACATCTCCTCTAGCATCCCTCGAATAGGTTTGTGCACTACTCAATAACGAGACTAGCACTGTTATCCCCAGCATTGTCTTTTCAAGCACGAATTTACCTAATGAAGGCATTCACCATAACAAAGCTCTTTATTCGAAGGCTAGTGTCTTCGGGCCCATTATGCCCTACATAATGATTGATGATGGCTCGTCACTAAATGTTTTTCCCAAACATACCCTGCCGATTCTAGGGCTGACCAAGAAAGACCTGAAGAAATCAATTACAACCATCAAGCTTACGATGACTTCAAAAGGGCCGACGTCGGTACATTCATGGCTGAAGTCACCATCAATAAAATCTCATCTATAGTGCTCTTCACAGTCATATATATCCCGGTCACTTTTTCTATAGTACTTGGGGGGAGTCCCATCCACCCTGCACCAGAAGATTAAGATCCCGTTTTGTGGGAAGATTGTTACCTTGGAAGCTGATGAAGCCTTAGTAGTAGTAGCATTGAAGATGGAGGATAGCAACTTGAAAGTTTTTACAATGGCCACAATTGGCTAGGAGCTCAGCAAATAGTCGGAAGTGTACTGGGGCCCATGGATTCAGGGATATATTCAAAAGCACCATACCCCTGGAAAAGGACTAGGTGCCCATGAAAGGGGATGCCCACCTTCAATATAGGGAAGGGAGAATGGAAACCCACAGGGATTGTTACGCAAACTCTCAAAGAATCATTCACAGGACAATCATTCAGAAGAAGCTGCAATAACCCTATGAGGGAACCCCCGAGCCTATTACTCATTAGGGAAAGACTATTCCAGGATTTGAGATTTTCTCAGAAATAGTCAAATATAGTAAAAATGGTGAAAGCTTCATAACCTACATGGAGAAGGCTAGTCACCAGCCAGATAAAGGGGCAATCCCGGGTCAGATCGAGAATGACGAACGGTTACACCCAAAGAAGGTCAAGAAGCTGAGTACAAAAGACGAAATCCTCAACACCCTAACCAAGCAGCTTCAGGCACAACTCAAGATAGTAGAGGAAACAAGAAGCAAGGGGTTAGCTTGAACCATGCCATTATGGACATAGTTACAACTATAAAAGGCAAAGCGAAGGTATGGGAGGAGGACATTGAGGATATCCTGCTAAAGTCAGCTGCCATGGGAGAATCACCCACAATAAAGCCAGACTTCATTGATCAGGATGAGTCTCTTGTTTCCATTTATAGCATGTTTGAAATGAATAATGTACTTTATGATGATAATAAGATGAAGAACTTTGCTTATTTGGATTGTGTTTCTGATTATAATTCCATGCATCATTCCAGCATTCATCTAGCATTTTTAACATCAATAACGATATTACAAAAGGCATTAATTTAAAAATGGAACATGATCCAAAAGTGGTATACATTTCCAATCAATTACCTATCGAACAAGAAAGAGGATTGATAAAAGTATTAAAAAAAACCACGTTTTAGCCTTCGCTTGGTCTCACAAGGATATACCTGGACTTGATTGGCACATCGTCGAGCACAAGATCCCCACAGAACCAAATATCAGAGTGGGCTAAAAAAGTTAAGGTAGAGGTGGCAAAACAAATCAAGGCAAATTTCATTGAAGTTGTCGAGTATCCCACTTGGCTATCCAATGTAGTCCCCGTAACCAAAAAGAATGACGATGTACAAGTTTACGTCTACTTCAGGGATTTGAATAAGGCTACCCCTAAAGAAGATTTCCTGCTACAATACATTGATGTCCTGGTAGACAGCGCAGCAAGAGCGGCCATGTATTCATTTATAGATGGATTCTCAGGATACCACCAGATCCTCATGAACACAGTAGACAAATTCAAAACCTCTTTCATCTCAGAGTGGGGAACTTATTATTTCAAAGTAATGCCTTTTGGACTGAAGAATGTAGGGGCAACCTACTAGCGAGCAGTCACTACCTTGCTACACGACTTGATCCATAAAGAGGTCGAGGTCTATATAGATGCATGCTTGTGAAATCTATTACACTCGAAGAACATCCGGTGGGGCGAGAATGATTCCTTACAAGAATTGAGAAGTACAACCTCCATTTGAACCTGAAGAAATGCATATTCTATGTCATGTCAGGCAGATTATTAGGGCACGTAGTTAGCCAAAGGGGCATAGAAATGGATTCCGACAAAGCCAATGCTATCAGGGAAATACCCGTGCCGAAAATCGAGAATGAAGTAAGGAGTTTCTTGGGATCCATATAGTATGTCAGTCATTTAATAGCATGACTGACCACCACATGTAAGCCTATCTTCAAACTCTTGGGGAAATAACAGCCGATAGATCGGAATGACCAATGCCAGGAAGCCTTTGATAGAATTAAAGCTTATCTGATGAACCCTCCGGTACTGAAGCCGCCGATCCTCATAAAACCAGTCATTCTCTACTTGGAAGTAGAAGAAACGTCTATAGGAGCTATGCTAGTCCAAGAACATGAAGACAAGAGGGAGCACATGGCTTATTACCTCAGCAAAAAATTGCTAGAATATGAGACTCAATACACCATCAATGAAAAGACTTGTTCTGCCATGGTCTGGCTCACCAGAAAGCTTAGACATTACTTCCAATCATACAAAATCCAAGCGGTTCTAAAGGTAGACCCAATGAAGTACTTATGTCAGGCTCCCTCACTAATCAGGAAACTGGGAGGGTGGCTCTTGCTACTATTAGAATTCAATATTGAGTATGTGACAAAGAAGACTATCAAAGGTAGAGCAGTGGCCGAATTCCTAGCAAATCAACCAATCGAGGAAGAAGAACAGGAAAACCTAGACTGACAAATTTCAGAAGATGGATCATGTTCTTCGATGGCGCCGTCAATAAATGAGGAGCTGATTTGGGAGTTCTCATCTTTACACCAGACAGAGCACTCATACCCTTATCAAAATGCTTAGAATTTCCCACCACAAATAATAGGGTAGAGTATGAAGCCTGTTTGTTTGGAATGTCTGCCCTGATCACTCTTAGAGTGGACAAAGTCAAAATTATTGTGACTCGACTTTAGTCATCAAGCATATCACCGGGGACTGGGAACTAATGGAAGAATCCCTCATGCCTTACTTAGAAGCTATATGGAGAAAAGCCACGATGTTCAGCGAGTACGAATTTAGTCATATGCCCAGCGAGGGAAATCAGATGGCGGATGCACTGGCCACTTTACCCTCCATGTGGGAAGGGCCCCAAAAGCAGCCAATCAGACCCCTTATTATAGAAACGGCCTGATCTCCCTACTATGTTCGAACGATAGGAGACACCGCAGAGGAAGAGACCCTATGGTATTTTAACATTGTCAAGTTCCTTGAAAATGGCGAATTCCCGACTGAGGCTATAGGTTAAGAAAGAAATAGTTGAGAAAGCTCGTTGTGCAATTCTGCCTGATTAAAGGAGATCTGTTCAAGAGGTCCTCCGACGGCTTATTATTAAAATGTCTGGCCTAACAGAAAGCTCAAAGGGTAATGAAAGAGGTACATTCAGGAGACTATGGTCCACACATGAATGGTGTCATGATGGCAAAGAAGATCTAAAGAATGGGATACTTTTGGCTAACCATGCTAGCTAATTGTACTCGAGAAGCAAAGACGTGCCATGCTTGTCAGATATATGGGGATGTGAGCCACTTACTTCTAATGATGCTTCAAAGCTTAACAACACCTTGGCCATTCTTGGCCTGGTGCATCGATATCATTGGTAAAATAAGACCTTCTTCGACCAACGGTCACCGCTTCATGATAGTACTGGTTGATTACTTTTCTAAGTAGGTTGAAGCGGAATCATACACAAGCATCACAGCTAAGAAAATGGCTCGATTTATTTAGCGACACATCTTCACCAGATATGGCATCCCTTATCATGTGGTGAGTGACAATGGTGTACAGTTCCAAGGGGAAACAACTGATCTTATTAAAAAGCACGGGATTGAGCAGCATCGCTCTTCTCTTTATTGCCCTCAAGCCAATAGAGCTGTGGAAGCAGCTAATAAGGCAAGCAAGAAAATCCTCTCCAAGATGATTTCCAACTACTAAGATTGGGCCGATCATTTGCCCTATGCCTTGTGGGGATATAGAACCAGTATCAAGACCCCTACAAGGCAAACTCCTTTTTCCCTTGTCCATGGGATGGAGGTGGTATTGCCCATCAAAATGGAAATCAAATCCTTACGTATAGCCCTTGAAGCCAGACTTTCCAAGGACGAATAGGTAAAGGGAAGGCACGAAGAACTAACCTTGATCGACAAAAAGTGATTAGCCGCATTGGAAAGTCTGCAAGTGCACCAACAGCATATGGCCAGAGCTTACAATCGCAAAGTCAAGGGGCAGAATCAACCTTTGAAAATGGTCGATTTAGTCTTGAAGCAATCTCATAAGACACATACAGATACTCGAGGGAAATTCTTGCCCAACTAGGAAGGGCCATATGCGGTAAAGAGGACTCTCAGTAAAGGAGCAGTAAAGATCTCAGATCTAGACGGCAACAAATTCGTGAACCCGGTCAATCGTAACAAGTTGAAGCGCTATCTCGCGTAAAAAAAAGAAGAAAAAATAATAATAATAATAATAAAGTATGTCGAGAGCTGGCAAGAGCTCTTAAGCAAAAAGAAAGACTCCAAAATAAAAGAGTGGAGCCTTGGGTAAAATTCATTTGGAACCTTGGGCAACAGTGGACATTTCTTGGAAATAAATACTACTTGTCCTCTGTGATAAATAACATCTTTTGTAGTAACACATTCATGTTAAAAATACTGCATGAGTGCATTAAATGGAAACTGCGAATTGTTTAACAAAACACGCATCCAAACATTATCATTTCATCTTCATTATACATAAAGGTGACTTACAAACAGGAAATAGAAATGACAAACAATAAGGCTTGGTGCATTTATTCTCCCATGAAGACAAAAGACAAGAAATGGCAAGCCCACTAAACCCTAAGAAAGCTTCAAAGCCTCCTAGTCTCACGAAGCCTCTCCTCAAAGTAGCCACCCCGCGAACACTTGCAACCCAGATGCAATAAGGCTCGGAAGGATGGACGTCGAAGGGGGCGGAGTAGTTCATCTACAACTAAGCGCGACTAATCCATCTCACATCATGACAATAGACCCGATTATAGGAAAGATCTGTGGCAATAAGAGTGCATAGGGATGTAGGAAACCCCTAAGATCGATCGAACTGCCTGAACTGGCGATCGGGAGAATAAGTGATGATTTCGAAAAGGCCAATGAGGACCACGCCTTCTCTAGCAACGTTAGTAGTCACATGAGTGATTCCCCACCAAGGGCAAACCCAATGGATACCCTCAGCAGCTCAGCTCCCCATAAACTCAACCCACTCCTTAACAGTGAAATCTCTGTGGGAACGATTACCGATGTGAACTATGGAATGACGCGTCCGATAGGCCCTCAGATAATAATCCATGCTCGTAGGAACAGACATCAAAAAATGCTTATCCCAGAGCCAAAGCTATACAAGAAAGCACAAAAAGAAAAATCAATAAAAAGACCAAAAAAGAAAAGATAAAAAAGACCAAAAAAATATCCTACTGAATCAAAAACCTAAAAAGGTGGTCCAGGCAAAAATTAAGGCCAGCTGATGAGTTGAAAACTCGAAAGGGTGGCTCATGCAAAAAGAAAGGCTCAAATAAGGGTTACTTGAAGAAGGATTCTGCTGCCCCTGGTAGTAGCTTCGGTCCCATTTCGGGAAGAGCGCACAAAAATCAGTGTTTCAGCTAAGCTCACTACAACAGGAGACTTCCCCTCCAACATCTGATCAATAATACTCAAAAAGGCAAAGTTGCAGACCAAAGACAGGACTTCACAGAGAAAAACCCCTAATAAAAGTAAGCACATCAGCAGCAGCCAGCTCGTTTCATCAGAACAAAGACCCCTGACTATGTCAAATGCCACGTCCAACCTCATGCCCTCATCATAGATCAATCGACGCCTGTCAAATTGTCGAAGCTGAAAATGATTCATTAACAAATTAGAAAATTTGGGATGATGCATTGGAATGACTGGAGGCATATCAGTGAAAGATCGAAGAAGCCCGCAAAACTCCTCATACAAGGGGCATAGCTCGTGATCCCCAAACTGAAACACGCTATCAACAGGATCCCAGAACCTGACAGTAACTTGGATCATATTATCTTTGACAAAGATACGGTAGTACTACTTTATGTGTGTCAAACCATAAACCCCGAGACGATCCCAACCATCGGAGTTCTTCAATAAACATTTAAATTTACGCGGAAACTGATATAGTCCTCCATGACAAAATTTCATAAGGGTAGTGTTCACTATTCGTAGTTTATGGGACAATTTACCAACATCTAGCCGATTACCCCAACAAGCTCGACCAACTATGAAAGGAAAACATAAAGCAAAAGGATAAAAGAAATTTTATTCATAAGCAAAAAAAGTGTTCATACAAAAGAGGCACTACGATCGGCACAAAGAAAAAAAACAACAAAAGAAAAAAATCCTAGCTAATCGCCCTACGGGAATAATCTGAAAGGATTGCCTTGTCCCTATTGCGGCTGTTGCTGCAGGTCATCCACCTGAAGCATCCCCAACTGAGCCCAAAGCCGTTGAATCTCCAACTGTAATGATTTGACACAAGTCGTTCATATGCATTTCATAACATGCCATGCATCATCATTAACATAATAAAATAATAAATATACCGCCAAGTTAGAGTTCATGTTCATCATGAACCGCTGTTGTCCCTGCATATACCCCTTGTCAGAGATACTATAGCTAATAGGCACCTGCAAAGATAGAAATCAAAGAAAGTTAGAGCCATCGAAATCCAAAACCAACAGGCAAAAGAAGAAAAGGCAAAGGAGACTGACGTGAGTGGTGTCAGCTGGGTAAAAAGTCACTGGGTGCTCAGGATCCTAATAAGGATGGATCACCGGGGTGTAAGTGCTCAGATTAGGGCGGTACATCATGGACATAGGTGGCTGATACTCGAACCCCTGATGTCCCTCCACCATCGTCAGACCCTATGGCGGGATGGATGATGAAGAGGACCTGCCCATGTAAGTGGAAGTGGTTGCAGGTCTCTTCCTGCCCTGATGATCCTACAGAGGCAATAAAGCAAGGTCGAGTCAGTCTAACTGAGTGCAATAAGCAAAACAACGATAACCATAAAGAATGCTAGTAAAGAGAAGAAGTACCGTCATCCGGACACCCCTAAGGGAACCTGATCTGGGCTAGCCACTAGGGACAGAAGAAGAAGGGGCGGAGGCCCCAGGGGCAGAAGCCGAAGGATCACCACCCTCGAACGGATTATTCTTATCAGGACGGGGCACAATGGGAGTGGGATCTATCTCTGGCCATCCAAGTAGCTGCGAGCAGCAGTACTCCTCGTATTCCCCAACTCACTTTAAGGAGGCGCTCTGGATACCCTCAGAGGCCAATTGAGCAAAATTGGGCGAGCTGTAAGGCCAAAAGACCTACCGGGGCACCTCCGGAGGAATAGAACATGACCAGGGAGGAAGATGCTAACCTTGAATGCGATCTCCTAAATACCACTCCAAAGAGAAAGGGGTCTCTATGATCAGCCGAGTGCTCACAAACTCCCCAGCTAATCTCATGACCTCTAGTCAATGAAGAGCATGCCCCCAAGGCTGCATCCTAATCTTTAAAAATAAAGCCAGGCATCGGTATAATAAATATAGCAAAAATGACGAACCAAGAAGGTTATAAAGTATGCCTACTCCGAAGTAAGGCTGCGGAGACGGGAAGAAATAGCAGACTCAGATTCCATATCCCAACCGCAGAAGTAGAAGGGCAGTCGGGGGCAGAACGAGAAACCACAGCCAGGCACAAGCTTAGGATACGGGAGGATCCCCATCTCAAAAAACCAGATCTGCAAATAGTCGACAAAAGATCAGGACATCGAAAAGGAGCAAAATACTTATAAAGAAAAGAGATAAGAATCAAATTCTTACATAAACAATCTGTAGACAGGACTTCAACTTGTCAATCATATTCCTCACGCACTAATCAAGGGCCTAATACAGGTGGCCCAACATGGCTCGACCCTAGGCATACGCGTCAAAATGAGTTGGATCTATCAAAGCTGGTAAAATGTGGAGATTCACAATCAAACCCCCAGTAGGGAAGCATAACCACGAAAAGGTAGCAGCCATGAAGGCCCTCGCCTCACAAGCAGAAGTCAAATACCTCCCATCCCCAGTAGTCCAGAAGGTCATGAGCTTCTCGCAAGAAATTTGCCCCAGCCTGTCTCTGAAATATCCAATCCAAGCCTCGATGGTGTCCACACAAAAATGGTCATAAGAGAAGAAGGCATTGAAGTGGATCACATTGCTGTGGAAGGGTAGGCCCATGATAACACAATAATCCAATAGAGTGATGGTATACTCCCCACAACCGAAGTGGAAGGTGTGGGTAGTACCAGACCACCTACTCAAGATATAAGTAGAGGTACCGGCTGGGATGTATAGGTAGTTGTGATGCCTGATGTACTTGCAATCCTTGGCCATCCTCCCCAAAGATGTCCTGTCAACAATAGCCTTGGCCTCGGAGGATAGCACCTTGTACCACTTATAGAAGTGGGTAACGCTGGCATCATCATGCTTGGTGACCTAAATGATGCATACAAGTATGTCATATGACAGTTTTCGACAAATCATATGAAAAATAATAATGATAATATAATAAAAATGACGACAATAATAAGTTATTGCATCAAGTAAATCATTGCATAAAATACATAAATAATAAAATGGATAGGTCTTCACTCAAATAAAAATAGCAGTAAGGCTTACCAAAATTTGAGAAAGATGGTCGAAAGGTTTCAAAGAAGGCGGATTAAAATCTCTAGGATGTATTCCGTGATATTTCTAATTTGAGGGGAGCCCGTACAGAGCCATGGCTGGAACCTCAGAAAGTTCCACTTCTTCACCATCGATGACCACATTGCGAGTAATCGCTTGCACGGTTGGCAGATCTAAGTGGACGTTATAAAGCTTGAACCACATCGAGACCCCGTAGAATCTGAAAAGAAGGTACAGAAAAGGGAAGAAGATGAAAGAAATCATCGTCCGAAATACCTCGGAGGCAGAAAATTTCAAAAGATAGAAGCAGAAAACGCAAAGAGGAAGAAGAGAGAATTGTTGGTGTGGAGAAAATGGGAGCCAAGTTACTGTTTTTATAGCCCGTTGGTAACTAGCCCGCCGGCTATTTACCCATGTAATTAGCTCACCGGCTAGTTACCTATCCTGCTGTCATGCATTTATGCATCCCATGCGTTAATGCATAACGGGTATAAAGTTACTGTTACATGGGTAATTAGCCCACCGACTAATTACTTGTGTTTACAAAATTTTTGCAATTTTGCATTTTTTCATCCATTTATTGCATCGTTTCCAAAACGAGCGGACCTAAAAGCTGTTTTCACACAGTCACACATGCATTAACCATCCAAAATATTTATTTCGACCCCCAGTCAATTTTTAACCTCATACAAGTCATTAATAAATTTTTAATCGAAGGGGCAAAATATATTTTGCTTCAAAATTAGTCGATTAAAAATATTTTAACTCATTGCATTCCACACACAACGTTTTGTTTGTTTCGCATACGACAAAATTTCTAGCACGAAATTTATGTATGCGAGGGCCAAACTATTAGCACAGGTCCATTCTGGCTCCGATGAGGAATAATGCCTATTTCGTTCAGCGATCAGAAAAATGAGCCAAAAGGGACCGAATTGTCATCCAAAATCCAAAATTCAAAAATCCAAATTCCAGGGAAGCTCCAATTTAGCATTTCCTACTGAAAAATCAAAAAGTCAAAGTTTGGTCAAACATTGGTAATTAGCCCGCCGGCTACTTACCAATCTACAGTAAAAAATCAAATCTTACCCAGATTGCGCCCAGGATTTTCGGGATCCAAGTAAAATCTTGTCGTAGTGGTAAATAACTCGCCGGCAATTTACCCATGTAGATAGCCCGCCGGCTATTTACCAACCCTCTATATAAAGGGGTGCACCCCCCTCATTTTGAACTGACGTGAGAATTGGTAAAATCCCAAAATTACCTTTATTTCCTCTTTCAGTTCCGGGAGTCCCAAAAGTCCCAAGACTCTGTCAAAACACTTCCATAACTCAAGTTCTATCACCGACACTCGGTATAAGCTCATTTCTCTCACTTTTTAGATCAAGATCTCACAATGATTTTCGATCTAAACACGACTCAATCTCTCAAAATACCCACATCCCCCACAGAACTAATCCAAGATTATAGTCATAACTTGGGTTGAATCTGTTTTCCAAACAAATCACAACCTTCTTCAAGCAACCTCGGTCCCGCACAGCCTCTCAAGTCATCCTGGACAAAAAAAAAGGTAAACTGAGGGCAATTGGTTCTAAGCCCAACTTTAAAATCCATTTCCATTATTTTATTATTGCACATTGCATTCCATTTCTCTGGTTAAGTGAGCCACTCGAACCCCTTAAACTATAATATATGTCAATAAGCTCATAGGCATGGACAAGCATCCAGAATGTGAGGGAACTCTATCTGAGTTTCAGGGCCTAGACCCAAGCGCTGCCGTTACTCTGCCAAAAATTCGGTAGAAAATATCAATTTATTATGCCGTTATAATGTCATTTTTATTTCTTGAATTTTATTCTTAAATAAAGCCGTTGTAACACAGAAAATCACCACAAATTCCAAAATTCCAAAATTCCAAAATTAATCCAAATAATTTGAACAATATGAGTAACTATTATGTACTCAGAATCGTATTTTCTTTTCGGTATAAAAATCCCATCATGGATCAGTATACCACAATTTCCGGTGGAGCTGAACCGGGTGGCGACTCTATTTTATTTTTAAATAAAGTAAAAAAAATGCTTTATTTTAAAAAATATCTTCCCTTAATAAAATGTGTAAATATATTTCTCAATATAATCACATTTTTTGCCTACAAAGCCATGGCATTTAAGCGAATCGGATTTTCTCAAACCGAACCAAACATCGCGGTTTCCTTGAACCGCACTGAACCAAATCGCGTCCTGCGCACCGCATCCCGTGTGCTAATACCTCCAAAACCCGTCCGACCGTTCACAACCGATCTACTAGATATCTACTACATATCTAATACCGATATACTAGATGTTTACTAGATATCTACTAGATGTTTACTAGATAATTACTACATATCTAATACCGATCTAATAGATGTTTACTAAATAACTACTAAACGATTACTAGATATTTTACCTGATAACTACTAAATGGTGTTTTTGTAAATATTTTCTATTATTTTTGTTATTTTGTAAATAATTTATGACATGCCCAAATTATTTTGATTTTTTTAGACATTTGAGTAAGAAGCCTTATAACCTTGGAGACTTAAGCCCGTTTGGCACCCCTCTTAGCTATTGTTACTCCGATTAGCTATTTACAGATGTGTAGTACTTGTAGATTTAACTTTTTTTTAATCCATCAAACTTAATTTTGGTAAATTTCTACTTGTAGATTTAACTTTTTTTTAATCCATCAAACTTAATTTTGGTAAATTTCTCCTTTTGGTAAATTTCTCCTCCCTTAATTCATTTCTTTCTTTTTTTTACATTTTTCTTATATTCTATTTAACTCACAAACTGTTAATTTTTATGCGAGTTTAGATTTTTTGTGTTCGTCTTTTTTTGTCTTCAAAATTATGTCCATTGTGATATATTTTCCAAATTTTTATACTGCACTGTTAGAACTCTATTAGAAATTCCATAGATCTCTTAAAAATCCAAATAATGTCTGATCTATTAGAATTCTATTAGACAAATGTTAGAATTCTATTTGAAGTTTTATTAGACAACAGTTAGACATTTTTTTTTAAATCTATTTGAAATTCTAATCAAATAGTAATGTTTTGGACATCTATTAGCTATTTGGTATATTAGTAATTTATTAAAAATATAGTAGATATCTACTAGAAATATATTTGAAGTTCTGATCTTGAATTTTATTAAAAATTTGTTAAACGTGTGTTAGAAATCCATTAGACATCTGTTGAAAATCTATTTGAAGTTTTGATCTATATTTTAGTTTTGATCTATTAGAAATCTATTAGAGATCTGTTAGAATTTTATCTGAAGTTATGATCTATTAGAAATATGTTTGATATATTTTAAAAATTTATTTTTTTAAAAAATGTCTCATTGGGCTTACAATAATAACACATAAAAACTCCATCCTACCCCACTCGTATGTGGACTCGAACCTGTAACCTCTAAGATCACAGCTTCAAGGCTCAACCACTAGGCTAAGGGCAAAATATTAGAAGTTTATTTGAAGTTCATATATTATAATTCAATTAGACATCTTTTAGAAATCTATTTGAAGTTCTTGTTGGAAATTTTATTTCAAAAAAAATATTATAAGTTTTAATGAGTTAATTTGCTCATTATAACATTAATACAAGTTTATTGAGTTTTAATATATTATAACCTATATTATTTGAATATGTTTTAAATAAGGTTTGAATTGAAACCAGGATCAATCACATCATGGGAACAGATGTCAAGAGTCTTCCTTAACAAATACTTTCCAGCATCGAGAGTTACCACTTTGAAAAGGTAGATTTGTTCAGCTACGATGAAAGACCCAGAGAGTCTCCATGAGTATTATGAAATGTTCCAACCCTATTGGCAGCCTGCCCACCTCATGAATTCACTGATCAAGCCTTAGTCCAGACATTCTACGAAGGACTCCCATTCTCTATACGGTCTATGTTAGATGCTGCTAGTGGGGTGCTCTCATCAACAAGACCCAAACTCAAGCTTGGGAAATCATCAATGGCACAAACTGCTCAACAATTTGGCGGTCGTGAAGGAAAATCTACATCGAGACCTGTCAATGAGGTTAACTCTTATGATCTCAATGACAAAATAGAAAGACTAGTTGAAATTGTGCATAATTTAGTTGTCCAGACCGAGGTCGTGAAGGAGTGTGAACTGTGCAAAAAGACTACTCATGCTACTGATGAATGTCCTCGCATAGGAGACCCTGAGTTTGAGCAAGTCCATGCCATGGGGAACTATGGCAAATATAGCAATTTTAGTAATTATAGGAACTACGATAACCATAGTAACTATGCTAATTAGGGGAACAAGCGGCCATACTACTTGCCACCACAGAGGAATCAAATAGGATGGCGAGAAAGTCGAGCACTCAGTTGGGGAAACAACGAATGCCAACAACCACAGGGACAACAGAATCAGCTCGTGGTAGGAAATCAGCAGAATGTGATTGTACCGAGACCTCCTCAATAAGTCCAGCCCAACCCACCTCACCAGCCACAATATAACCCTTATGAGCTTTTTACCACTCTTACTGAGGGTTCTAATAAGCAGTTTGAGCTGGTAGACCACGGATACAAGGACTACAAGGTAACTTCTCAAACCTAAAAAAACAGATGGCCTAGATAGCTAACACTCTCTCTAAGATCGAGAATATGGGGAGACTTCCATCCCAAAAAGAGGACAATCCAAGAGAGAATGTCAGCGCGATCTCGCTAAGGGGAAAGAAAGAGACTCAGTCGAAACCACCAAGAGCGGAAATAGAGGATGAGGTCATTGTGATTCCTGATAACCCAGAAGAACCAGTTATTTCTACTGAGACTAGACCTCCTTTTCCAGAAAGACTAGAAAAG
This sequence comes from Euphorbia pulcherrima, assembly GCA_947683365.1. Lineage (NCBI taxonomy): Eukaryota > Viridiplantae > Streptophyta > Magnoliopsida > Malpighiales > Euphorbiaceae > Euphorbia > Euphorbia pulcherrima. The sequence goes on from CANTUS010000004.1 coordinate 75,056,545, forward strand.
ACTAATAAGTTGAAAAAAGAGAAAGAAATCTTTGAGACCTTGAGGAAAGTCAAGATTAACATCCCATTGCTCGATGTAATTAGACAGATGCCCAAATATGCCAAATTCCTCAAGGAGCTGTGTACCAATAGGAAGAAACAGCATGACCTGAATAAGGTCGTGATGGGGGAAAATGTGTCCTCCGTGATCCAATGCAAATTACCCCCCAAGCTGAAGGACTACGGAATGTTCGCGATCAACTACACTATAGGTCAGGTTGGAATCTAGAAGGCTATATGTGATCTCGGTGCATCCGTAATTGTCATGCCTTCCTCTATCTACCTGCAGATATCCACCAACCGCAACATGCCTCTCAAGGAGACCAGGACTGTCTTGCAACTTACGGATCACTCTATTATTTACCCTGAGGGAATCTTGGTGGATGTATTAGTCAAGTTAAATGATTTTGTTTTTCCTACTGACTTTTATATTCTTGATATGTGCGATGTAGATAGAAAGGGGAACTCAGATTTGCTGCTAGGGAGACCATTCTTGAGTACCGCTAAGACCAAAATCGATGTACACAATGGTTCTCTCACTATGGAATTCAATGGGGAAATAGCCACTTTCAATGTTTATAATTCTATAAAGACCCCAGAAGAAGATTCGAGCTTATGCAGTATTGATAGCCTTGATCTCATCATCCAACAAATTTTCGAGCTCAATCTCTCAGACGAGTATTTGGTCACATTGAATGAAGCACTTGACACCGAGAGTCTCGATGATACTAATTTAGATGAAAAGGTGAAAGAAGCTATTCATGATCTCGATCTACCTTAATCTACATCGAGACCTGGACCGAAGCTAGCTCTGCCGCCTTTCAAGAAACTCACCCCTTCCATCATCCAACCACCAGAACTTGAACTCAAGAGTCTACCAAGTCACCTCAAATATGCTTTCTTGGGAGATAATGACACACTCCCTGTGATCATTTTGAGTAAATTGAGTCCTGATGAAGAGAAACAACTGGTCTTTTTGCTCTAACAATATAAGGAGGCGATTGGATAGACTATAGCTAACATCAAGGGGATTAGTCCTTCCACTTGCATGCACAAAATCAAGTTGGAGGAAAATGCCAAGACCTGTCGCCAACCTCAAAGATGACTCAATCCTCCTATGATGGAAGTTGTGAAGAAGGAAGTGATCAAGCTCATGGAGGCTAACCTCATTTACCTTATCTCTAATAGTGAGTGGGTTAGCCCAATACAAGTTATTCCAAAGAAGACAAGGATCACGGTGATAACGAACGAAGTAGGAGTACCGGTCTCAATGAGGATACAGAATGGATGGAGAGTTTGCATCGACTACCGCAAGCTCAATGCCTCAACCAAGAAAGACCATTTTCCACTGCCATTCATTGATCAAATGCTGGAGAGATTAGTAGGAAAATCTCATTTATACTGTCTTGATGGAATGTCAGGATTCTACCAGATCCCGGTAGCACCAAAAGACCAGGAAAAGACAATGTTTATGTGTCCCTTTGGCACCTTTGCTTGTAGATGGATGCCTTTTGGTCTCTGCAATGCTCCCGCTACATTCCAGAGGTGCATGATGAGTATCTTTACATGGAAAACATCATTCAGATATTTATGGATGATTTTACTGTGTATGGTGATTCTTTTGATGCAAGTCTCGATAACCTTGGTAAGATTCTTAAATGTTGCATTGAGTCTGAATTAGTACTTAGCTATGAAAATTGCCATTTTATGGTAGACCAGCGTATGATATTGGGTCATATTCTATCTAAGAAGGGTATTAATGTAGATAAAGCTAAAATTGATGTTATTCGGTCCTTACCTTACCCTACTTCTGTAAAGGAAGTTAGGTCTTTTCTTGGGCATGCAGGTTTTTATCGCAGGTTCATCAAGAACTTTTCAAAAATCACCGAGCCCTTATGCGGATTACTTTAGAAAGACACTAACTTCGAGTTTGGAGATCCTTACAAGGAATCCTTTAACACCATCAAGAAGAAGCTGGTCTTTGCACCCATTATCCAAGCACCTAATTGGGACCAACCCATCGAGATCATGTACGATGCAAGCGATAAGGCACTAGGAGTAGTATTGGGACAACAAGTAGGCCAAGAACCTCACGTCATTTATTATGCTCTCGAACTCTCAATGCAGCTCAGTAGAACTATACCATGACTGAGAAAGAGCTCCTTGTTATCATTTTTGCATTAGAGAAGTTTCGTTCTTATCTTCTCTGTTCCAAGGTCATTGTATACTCGGATCATGCTGCCTTGAGATACCTAATAACCAAGAAGGATGCCAAGCCAAGACTAATTTGATGGATCCTTTTGCTTCAAGAATTGGACATCGAGATTAGAGATAAAAAGGGGACAGAGAACCTGGTGGACGATCATCTTAGTAGGCTTACCAACTAAGAAGAACTAAGAGAAGTCCATGATGAATATCCTGGGGAAAGTCTCTTTGCTGTTACCGAGACTCCATGGTATGCAGACCTTGTCAATTTTCTTAACACTGGGGGTTCCCGAAGGATTTCACGCTCAATGATAAAGAGAAAATGAAGAGGGAAGCTGTAGGTTCTTTCGAGATAATCCTTACCTATGGAGATAAAGGAATGATCCGGTTTTAAGGAGATGTGTTTGTGGGAAAGAGATACTGAGACTCTTACAAGCATGTCACTCTAAAGTTTATGGAGGTCATGGTGGACCGAGGAGAACAACACAACGCATTCTTGAGTGCGGATTTTATTGGCCCCACATCTTTTGTGACTCCTATATATTTTATAAGGCATGCGCCAACTGTCAACGAATTGGTAATCTTGGACCTCGAGATCAGCTCTAGATGACTCATACTTTGGCCGTCGAGATCTTTGATGTCTGTGGTATTGATTTTATGGGGCCCTTTTCCTCCTTCTTATGGGGTTCAAGTACACCCTCCTAGCAGTAGATTATGTCTCTAAGTGGATAGAAGCCAAGGCGGCCAAGAATGATGATGGAAAGACCGTAGCAGATTTTATCAAGGATAATATCATCTGCAGATACGGGGACACCGAGACTATTCATCAGTGATCGCGGTACACATTTTTGCAACAAGATGATCTCGGCATTACTTGCCAAATAGGGAGTCAAGCAAATGACTTTTATGGCATACCACCCACAGATAAATGGATAAGCTGAAGTGAGCAATAGAGAGGTTAAGCTTATTTTGGAGAAAATAGTCAATCCCAATAGAAAAGACTGGAGTCTCCAACTCTTTGAAGCTCTCTGGGCAGTCCGCACAGCATGGAAAGCCCCCATCAGGATGTCACCTTACAGAGTTGTCTATAGGAAAATGTGTCATTTACGTGTTAAGATCGAGCATAAGGTATATTGGGCCATCAAGGAGACCAATTTCAGGCTCGATGTGGCCAAGGAAAACAGGAAGTTGCTACTACATAAACTTAAGAAAATTTGCCATGATGTTTATGAGCGGAACAAGGCCTACAAAGAGACCACTAAGCGTCACCATGACCTTTTCACCTCCAGGAAGATCTTTAACGTAGGACAGAGAGTTCTTCTATTCCAATCTCTACTCAAGCTATTCCCTGGAAAGCTGAGGTCCCGGTGGGCTGGACCTTACATCGTGACTAAAGTATTCCCACATGGAGCAATCATTATACAAAGCATCAAGACTGGGAAAATTCTAAAAGTCAATGGGCATCATCTCAAGCCCTACTATGATGGATTTCAACCTCACTCCGAGGAAATAACTCTCACTGAGACCACTGATACCATACCATGATCTCGGTGTGGTACGTCGAGCTCAATGACATTAAACAAAGCGCTCTTGCGAGGCAGCCCAAGCATTTCTAACTCTTCGTCTCTCTCTTTTAGTTAGCTTTCATTAGTTATATCTAGACTAGGACTGATTTTCTCTCTGTTCTTGTTGCACGATCGGGTCTCCGTACACCCTCTGTGAAAGTTAAACCACTACATGCCAAGAGACATGACTGAAAAGACAGGGGAAGTGAAGGGACTCATGCGGATTGATGTATGCACAGTGGGTTACATGGCAGTCATACGAAGATCATAGGCATTTTGACAGTTCAATACCTAAATGGGGTCATGATTGCTACTACTCCCATTAATGCCTGTAAGCCACCTTCGCACGCCTAAAATACCTACTTAAACCTCTCTCCTCACTCTCAAAAGTCACGCTCTCTTTCAAACTCTCAAAGTAAAAACCTCTTTCTCTCTGGTAAACTTTATTTTCAACCACCACTCCAATGGCCTCCAATCAAGACAACACCACTACCACCATTCCAGCGACCACCACGGTTATCATCGGTAGCATTCCTATCTGTACTGCCCCCTTATTAGCCACCGTTACCACCCCTATCTCGATAGTGACTAATTTTTCCGCTGTTGCCACCACCATCGCCGTAGTAGTGGACACCACTCCCACGGCTCCAGATGCCTCTGCTACAACCACCATTCCCCCAACCCCTGTGGTCACTCTTCCAAAGACCACGGTGATCTCAGGCCATATAGTGCCAACTCCCACCACCTCTTTTAGCACCACCTCTACTCTCTAAGAAACTCCGCTTGCCATAGAGCCAATCTCCACTATCTACCCCACCATTGGTGGTTGAGAGGAGTCTGGTGAAACTTTGATAAAGAAAGAAAAGAAAGCCAAGGGAGGGACCAATACCCAAGATGCCCCCATCGAGATTGATTCCAATAGGGAGAGCGACTGCACACCTGCACCTCCCTCTGCTAAGAGAAAGATGCTCACCAAGAGCGCTGTAAAAGGAAAAAGCTCTACAAAGGCCAAAACGATCAAGGAAGAAAAGACTCCTACTCCCGCTGTGAAGGGCAACATTCATGGCTCTTTTGATCATCCTACTCCACGCACTGCTTACGCCTGCTTCAAGAGCCAGTCATCCAAGCCCTATAATTCCATCTGCAAGGACACCATGACCACTCTTAGCATCAACCAAGCCGTCATTGATGCCTTTACCATGATCTCGTGTCTTCCCCTGCTCTTCATCTGCTTCCCCTCCTACCAAGAGCTCATCTAGTAGTTATATGCCACCTTCTAGTTCAAGCAAGACTATTCAAGCTATTAAGAGGAGGGAGTGATCAAATTCTGTCTTGGAGTCTCGACGACTTCAACAAGGCTCTAGGGGTGACTGACCCCTCTGATGACATGAGTGATGCCCTTCCTTCCGACTTTAATGCACCGAGACCTACTTCTCTCTCTATAACAATGATCCCCAAGTCACCACTTGGAAGTCCGGTGACTCCCGAGACTTCTACATTCATGAGCCCCACCGAAGGTATGCCCACAGAATCCTTGCATTTAACTTTTTTGGTCATCATAGAAGCTCTGGGACCTTGAACGAAAAAGAAGTACACATTCTATGGTGCATGAAGAACAACAACAAGCTTCACCTGGGAGCTTGGCTAGCCAAGTAGTTTCAGTATATCCTTACCCACCCCAAGAGCCCTCCAATTCTAGGTACCGTGATCTCCATCATTGCACACAGCATGGAGCATTTCAAGTCCCCCCACTACACTAGGACCCCTGAAACCCCACTCCTAGACTTGGAGACTCTTGGGATAATGCTGCTCATTGAAACTATCAATAGAACCATTGTTATGCGTCCTCCGGGTCCTAAAGAAAATTCTGCTCTACCTGCTCTTGAGGACCCCTAACCAGACTAGCCTGCTCGTGATGAATCTATTCCTTCCGCCGCCTACACCGAGCTCTTCCAGAAAGTTATAAGTCTGGAGAACCAGTACAAAGACCTCTTCAAAAGCCTTATTGAGCTCGGGGCTAAGAACCATGACCTCCGGAGCCATTGCGACACCCTGCGATTGAATGTGAACCTCATCATCCAGCAGTTCAGGATCCAACGGATGTATCGAGACCACCTGACTCTCTTTTGCCTCCTTTCTCCTCCACCAGGATAGTAGCATTTTAATTTTCCGTCTCTTTTATTTTCTTTTTATTCCTTTTCCTTTCTTTTTATTTTTCTTGTTTTGCATTGAGGGGAATGCATGGTTTAAGTGTGGGGAGGGGATTTCTATATTTTTAAGTGTGGGGAGGGGATTTCTATATTTTTTCTTCTTCTGCTGCTGAAATCTTTTTATATATATATTTATTTTTATTTTTTTTCTCAAAGAGATTTCACAAGGACTCATGCTTCATATTTTACCCCTGCAATGACCTTATTTTGCTCTCTAACCTATCATTAAGACATGATGATAACCAAGATTAGGAATGTTGTATAAATAGCTGACTGAATGACTAATAGGACCATCCCGATTAACTGAAACTTATACCGAGACCTGAGTTGAAGGTTGATATTCCAATATAAGATTTCTAATAATCACCTTGTAAATCCCTTAATCTCGGTGAGTACATAAAAGTGTAACATGATTTTATTGTTCAAAGTGCTTTAATCTGACCTTGATTTGATTTAAGTTAGCCCCTATGTTTTATAAGATCCTCCTCCGAGACCTTGCAGAACCAATATCAAATCTTGGTGTTTATTTTTCTTCCATAATTAGTCAGAATGAGGCTTATTTGGCTCGCAACCTTGTTTGTCTCTTTCATAAGGCTGGCAGAAGAAAGAGCTATCCAAGGCTAAAAACCGGGTGAAGACTCTTTCGTAGGATCGATAGAAGAAAGAGCTAGCCATGGCTAAAAATCGGGTGAAGACTCTTTCATAGGGCCGGTAGAAGAAAGAGCTAGCCACGGCTAAAAACTGGGTGAACACTCTTTCATAGGGATTAATTGTTGGAAAGTGCAGTAAGATCTAAGAAATAGCAAAGCGCGTAATGAAATAAATTGGGTTGAAATATAAAAAGAGCTAGCAAAGCTAAGCTAGGTTGTTAAAATCACAAAATCCAAACTTTGGCTAGATGTATCTTAGGGACCCCACCAAGTAAAAATGTGCTTTAATTAAAAAAGGGTTTAGAAGGAGTCATCTTATGATCACCGGGATGCGCTTAAATCTGAATCTAGGTATTTATAAACTATAATAATATTTTATGTCTTGTGCTTTAATTTGGTAAATACTCTCAGGTAAAGTTCTGAACAAGGTCTTATTGACAATAATCTTACATTAGAATGCTCAGTGGTCAATGAAAGGCCTCAATATAAGTCTTAGTGAAAGAATTTGGTCTCTGTTTAGTTATTCAAAGGTTATTTATGCATTTCTCCCATCTTCCTGATTCTTGATGCATACTTGAGGGCAAGTATGGAATAAGTGTGGGGAGATTTGATGGGTTGTATTTTCAGCATGTATTTGTGCCCATTTCCATATCATTAAGACCATGTTTTTAGTCTTTATGGCCATTATTACTTCCTTTTTTGTCTCTTTCAGGTTTTGAAGGCAATTCAGAGAAAACATGCGATATTTGGAGAAAAAGAGCCTCACCGATACCTGACACATGCAGCAGGAGCGATAGCTGGTCCCAGAGATTCCAAAACACTTCAGAACAACCAAGATGACCTCAATGCCAGCGCACGCCATATCCAAATCTGGAAGTTACCCAATTCAGGCAAATCCTATTCGAGAAAGAGCCATCTTAAATGGAAGTTCGATCTCTTTCCTAATCTCACAAAAGGGAAGATTTTTACTACCATTTGAAGACTAAGACTAAAAGGAAAATAATCCATCAAAATAAATACAAAGATTTCTAATTTGTCACTGAAGAAGAAGCTTAAGGAGGAGCACTCAGCTATAAATATGAAGGCCAGCCATTTCAAGGGAGATACAGAGAAATAGAAGAGAATTCATCCAGAGATATACAAGATAATACACACAGAGATTCATATTTTTACATTCAGTCTTTTAGTTTAGCTTTACTTTTTGCGTTCTTTAGTTTTTGAGTATTTTGATTTACAGTTTTGAACATCTTTGAGTTTAATTGCAAGTTCATTTTCAGTTCTAATTGCTCTCATTTTATTTCAGTCTTTATATTCTCAGCACGATTTATTTACAGTCTCTTTATATTTTTGCAAAATTACATTCTGCCATGTCTAGCTAAATAACTCATAGCTTGACCAATTAATGGTCAAGACTGAGTTATTTGGTGTGAGGACCGCAATTGAATACAGAAATTTGCAAGGCAACCTATTTACCAATCTCGGTACCTGAAGGGTTTTATGGTAAGAATATCACTTGGTCTCGCTGTTTGGATTGATCACCCATTTGGCAAGTCTTTGTTATTATTATTATTAATCTCTATTCTTGCATCCGTAATTGTGCCTGAAGAGGGATGAAGTAACAACAGTCTCCACCGAGACTGGAGAAAGGTAATCTTATGCCTATTGGGAGTGCCTCACTACCTATCGGTAAGGATTTAGGCTTTTCTTATTTCTATTGCTATTTACTGGCGAGCTCTCGGTGCGAAGTCGAGAGACACAGTGAGTAAGAGTGAGGTTGTGGCGCGAAATCCGGTCTTCATACACAATAAGGAAAAGTTGCTAGTACTTTACGGTGCATGAGTATTAGTATAACTAAATCTAGGTCTCGTTGCAATTAATTTCTTATCCCATGATCACCATGATATCCAGTCTTGTCCTATATTGGTTGAGCCATCATTTCCTATTGTTTCATTACCTGCTTTATTTAGTTTTAATCCACAAATTCCCATCGAGATTACTTCTAGGTCACGCTGTGTGTCGTCTTCTTATAATAACATTGCCAAATATCGTTCCTTTTGGATTCAACTCCCGCTCAGCGCTAACTACAAGTTTGTTCTGCGTAGGGATTTATTTTTGGTGGTCTCGACACCCATCACGTTGAGACCCAGAAAAAGTTGCAATAGCCACTGGGAACCGTAAATAATATATATTTCTTTTTAAAACTCCTCTATTAACACACAGCAAAAGACCTAAAAAGTGTTGCAATAGCCACTGAAAACTATAAATAATATATATTCTTTAAAAAGTAAAAAAACCAAAAAAACCACCAATAATATCGGTAATACTGGTTATACCACGTACCATTGGCCTCGCCGGTACGAAGCCTAGTATGGTATTGATAACATTGGTTGTTGTGCTATTAAATTCATCTTTATAAGGAAATTATCAAAAATATACACGTCTCACTAAAATATTTACAAAATTCACTATTAAGTCAAACTGATTACATATATACAAAAAACATAAACAATTTACATAATAACAAAAATAGCAGAAAATAATTACATAAATACCATGTAGTAGTTATATGTAATACCGATCTACTAGTTATCTACTACATATCTAATATCGATCTACTAGATATTTACTAGATATCTACTAGATGTTTACTAGATAATTACTACATATCTAATGCCGATCTACTAGATGTTTACTAAATAACTATTAGACGATTACTGGATATTTTACCAGATAACTACTAAATGGTATTTTTGTAAATATTTTCTGTTATTTTTGTTATTTTATAAATAATTTATGACATATCCAAATTAGTTTAATTTTTTAGGCATTTGTATAAGAAGCTTTATAACCTTATGGACTTAAGCCCGTTTGGCACACCTCTTAGTTATTGTTACTGCGGTTAGCTATTTGTAGATGTGTAGTACTTGTAGATTTAACTTTTTATTAATCCATCAAACTTAATTTTGGTAAATTTCTCCTCCCTTAATTCATTTCTTTCTTTTTTTTTACATTTTTCTTATATTCTATTTAACTCACAAACTGTTAATTTTCATGATATGCGAGTTTAGATTTTTTGTGTTCTTCTGTTTTTATCTTCAAAATTATGTCCATTGTGATATATTTTCCAAATTTTTATACTGCACTGTTAGAACTCTATTAGAAATTCCATAGATCTCTTCAAAATCCAAATAATGTCTGATCTATTAGAATTCTATTAGACATACGTTAGAATTCTATTTGAAGTTTTATTAGACATTAGTTAGACATTTTTTAAAAATCTATTTGAAATTCTAATCAAATAGTAATGTTTTGGACATCTATTAGCTATTTGGTATATTAGTAATTTATTACAAATATGAGGCTCGAGCATACAGTTAGCTGACTATGTCAAACTTTTTTCTATGCTAATGGTCTATCTTGGGCGAAGATAGGCAATTGTTGGTTGCGTTGCAACCATGGGCCTAACAGAAATCGTCTCAATGGGATAATTGAGAATTCTGCTGAAAGTACTTCAAGAGTGTTAACATATATATATATATATATATATATATATATATATATATATATATATATATATATATATATATATATATATATATATATATATATATAAGAGAAGATGGAAAAGTAGGCCGTCAAAGGTCCTTTTTGGGTTTAGTTTAGGCCATTCTTACTTCTTTCCTTTCTTTATCCGGAGCAGTGAGCTTTTACCACTAGAATTGACTGACGGGGTTTACCGCTCCATGGGTTACTTAGGGCGAGCCAATAGCATTCCCTCTTATTCTTGTTTAGGTGGTCGTTTCGTCCTCCTATCTACTCTACGCAATTCTCTGTCTTCATTTGTGATCATGTTGGGCGAAAGGTAGTTGTAGAGGAAACCCCAGCTACCGAAACCTAAAACTAAAGCGTACGTTCAATGATTTGGCCGCCTGTTGTGAAAGGAGTAAGTACTTTGCCCCTATACTAAAAGAAATAGAAGCACTAGATGGCCCTTTTGTTCCGCGTTCGTAGTTGAAATGAAGAAAAGAAGAAAATATTACGTAAGAATTGCCAAAGGTAGCAAGAAGCGCGACTTTGAAAAGGCGGCTAGGAGGCTGGGTAAGATAACTTCACTGGACCTTTTCTCATCGACCGGCGGATCCTGTGGTCTTTCGAAAAGATGACTATTATTTATCGATAAGTGAAAGAAGAGAGGGCCTGCAGATTTGACCCTATCTACACCCGGAGCCAATCTCCTATCGGTCCTGCCGTCACGCCGCAGAATGAGAGCTCATGTGGAACCTTTTATTTCTGGCGTAACTGCGGTGGAACGTAACTAAATATTACGGTCGCATAACATAAGGGCCGGAAGTACGGTAAACTCGGCCAAAATATGACAACACTCGAAGGGCCCGCCCCTTCTTCTTCAGTAAAGCCGACCTCTTTTTCGCCAGTGCTAACGCAGTGCGCACGTAGATAAGGAAAGCAAAATCCCAGTGGGGGGTAGAATGGGGGCCGCAAGAGTTCGGGCTGCCTAGACTCCTCCCAAAAGATGTCTTGTACTCCCATCTCATCATATTGTTAAATAAAGAAGAAAGTAAAGAAGAAGTCAGGGGTTCAATCCTTTTTTGTCGCACTTCTGATTCACTTCTTTGAGGATCGGATGCTATTTAAGATTCCAATTCAAAGTCTGCTCTTGGTAAGGGGCCCCCTCTCTGATAATTAATGTTAAGTAAAAAAAGAGAAAGAAAAATGAGTCTTCTGAAGCAACGATTCTCTCTTCTTAAACAACCTATATCCTCTACACTTAATCAGCATATAGTAGACATCTACTAGAAATATATTTGAAGTTCTGATCATGAATTTTATTAAAAATTTGTTAAACATATGTTAGAAATCCATTAGACATCTGTTGAAAATCTATTTGAAGTTTTGATCCATAAAAAATATATTAAATATATGTTAGAAATCTTATAAATGTTTGTTAAAAATCTATTTGAAGTTTTGATCTATTAGAGATCTGTTAGAATTTTATCTGAAGTTATGATCTATTAGAAATATGTTTGATATATTTTAAAAATTTATTTTTAAAAAAAAATTTCTCATTGGGCTTACAATAATAACACATAAAAACTTTATCCCACCTCACCCGTATGTGGACTCGAACCTGTAACTTCTAAGATTATAGCTTCAAGGTTCAACCACTAGGCTAAGGACAAAATGTTAGAAGTTTATTTGAAGTTCATATATTATAATTCAATTAGACATCTTTTAAAAATCTATTTGGAGTTCTCGTTGGAAATTTTATTTACTTTTATTTCAAAAGAAATATTATAAGTTTTAATGAGTTAATTTGCTCATTATAACATTAATACAAGTTTATTGAGTTTTAATAAATTATGACCTATATTATTTGAGTATGTTTTAGATGAGGTTTGAATAGAAACGTATAGATTATGTTTTCTGTTATTTATTTTCACAATAAAAACAAACTTAATTATTTGTTGTAAATTACTATAATAGTACACGTTTTAGTCTTAATTTCTTGACTTGCAACTGCCATTTATCTTCACTATATAATGGTCCTTGTATTGTGTTTTAGAGAGTACCATCTATATTTCTAAAGAATGATTTTGTTCCACTTTGTAAAAACATTTCAACATGATTTTATTATCTCTTTTCTTCCAATTATTCTGGACATAATATCGCATTTCTGTTCCTGCTCTAACCAATCGGTTAAAAAAGTTGTTTAATTTTGAAAGGAACTATAAGTATCCTTTAAGGACAGTGCTCTGCACGACTCAAGTTATCAGTGTTTACTTTCCTTTAACTTGTTTATAATTCCCATTATATTTCTATGTTTTTATATTAATTACGTGTATCTTTTGATGCAAGGTGGAGACCGAAAAGCACTTTCTGAGAGGGACATCATGACGAATTTGGCATCCCTAAATCCAATAGAGAAAACCGAGATCGAAGATTTATTTGTATTCATTTATTTTGTAATTGTTTTCAAATAATTTTTAAGGATATTTCGTATTCCTCCGTTGACGTTTTTCAATTTTCAAAAGTTGGTTTTTGTGCTAAATGAAAAACCATTTGGATACAATATGGTTTTTGAAAGAGTTAAACTCCAAAAGTTTTGAAAGTGTGGGGGTGTTTTGGTGAAGTTATTATTTTCGATTTTTAGAAAGGGAAAATATGGAGATATTTTTTTTAGATGAGAAAATGCATAAATTTTTTAAGGGTATTGATAAAGTTCTTCTTTCTAGTTATGAGAAAAACAAAAATGTGATTTATTATTTTTAGAGAAATCAATTTTATTTGTTACAAGTGTTTTATTTTGTTTAAGTTTTTTGTAACAATTTTTCTTTTGGTGTTATGATGGAAGTGATGAAAAAGAAATGTGGAAAGATATATATTTTCTTGAGATAGAGAAAATGTAAAGTTTTGTATACAAAGATGATAATAGAGAATAATATATAATTTTTTGGTATGAGAATCATAAGGATGAATGAGAGTATCTTGTTAATACAAGAACACTATATGTTGAGAAACTTCTTAAGAAGTTTGGGTTTATGACATTAATCATGTGACTATCCCTTATAGATTTAAATATTCAATTAAAGAGAAATATGATCATGAGTTGCTATTATCTACTTATGAAATTGTTGAGAACTACCATGAATTATTGTATTATATATTGTGGATATCCGTTGTACTAAAAGAGTGCAATGATGTTAATTGGATCTTAGATTCAAATGAAAAGAAATGTAATATTTGGTTGGATAAAATTTTTAAGACATTATATGAGTCATGAGTTATGGAAAAATTATTTTAATAATTATTGAAAGTGTGGAGGCGTGCATTCGATTTGGAGAAGTAGGAAAATTTTCTACTATTTGTGTTCATAATTTTTTTTAAGCCTTGTCCTAAGGTTTTAGTACACTATATTGAGAAACTTTTAATAAATTTGTGTGTACCTTTTATGATTTCAAATATTCAATTTAATAAATTATGTTGAGAGTATCATATCTATGATAACTTCATATGAGATAAATTCCACTCTTGGTGGTGGAATAATATGAATGTCAATTAAGCAAAGTTTGTTGCTTGAGAATTGGCATATATTTGAGGCTAAGATATTAAAGAAATTTCTTAGCATATATTCCTTTATGAATAAAAGTATCACCTTTGGTGACATTGGAATGTCAATATCTTATATTCCTAAGAGTATGGCCTTAATGGCAAGAATATGCATATTCATTTGAGACATAATAATTTGGAAGTTCCAAACTAAAGATGGAATTCTATCCATCAAGTATATATGTGAGTCAAGAGTGATTTTGGCCAAATCATCTGACTAAATTTTTTAGATATACCGGAAACATCAGAGAGGATGAGACTTAAGCCATTTGAAATTAGCAAAGGTGGGAACCCAACTTACATGAGTGGAGATTCCACAGTATAGGTTCATATGGGTAGTAACAAGCCTTTGTTAGTTCTGCTAGCACTAAAAATAATGTCTCAATCCTAAATGTGAGAAAGTGATAATGTTGCATATTTTGAGAGGTTGAGTTATAAGAACTCTTAATGAATTCCATAGCTCTTATGAGTGGTGTATAAAGTGCAATATTCACTTGATGAAATCACCTACGTAAGTGTGAAGTGGGGCCGCTTCTATGAGATATTGGAACTATCTCTAAAGCACTTATGAGAGACCAGGCAAGCGCTTGGCCTATAATGGCGTACCACGACGTTGTTCAGAAATGTACTTGGTATAATGCGATATGTAAAATCCCTATCTTACAGTAGTGCTTATTTGGTTCATTGAAACTATATGTTTCACCAAATATTCCGTAAGTTTTACCTATCAAGTATTGGTTCATAATTCAAAAGACACCAATACCATGCATTATATGTCAAACCTGAAATATGCAGGATATTCATTATTATGAAAAATAGTTATTGTTTCAATCACAAAATGGGCATCCCTTCGCAAAATCAAAAGATAGAAGAAGAAAAATATGGTTCAGCTTTTATCTGGGATACAACGTCCCTTATATAGGAAATAAAGTGATGAACTCACTGAAATATATTATGGTCCAAGCAAACTAAAACGCATAGCCCATAAATAAGATTAAAACTCATTCAATTTATAAAACTGACGAATTGAAATAATCAAAGCACCGTTATATGCTAATTAAAGCTCAAAAAAAAACAATTGCGATAGCATTTACAATGCTGTAAATACTGAAAATAAAAACTATTAATATAAAACTATTAAATAAAATTTCCAACAGTTCTAATCCATTAGAAATCAGGACATCTTTTAAAAACTATTTGAAATTTTGATCTATTAGAAATATATTAGACATCTATTAGAACACTAAATAGGGTTCTAATCTATAGAAATCGATTGGAGATCAATTAGAAATCAATTTAGACATCTACTAGAAATATATATGGTGTTAGGATTCCAAGTTCCTCTTGTACTTTAACTGATTTCTATGATAAATCTAACAAAACTCTACAAGATTTCTGACAACTATATAATATATTATTTCGAAAATAAAAAAAAATAGAGTATCAAAATATTCTAAAATGCATGTAATATTATGAATGGTTTGAAAGATAAATATAAAATAAAAAAAAATGTAAAAACTATACAATAGGCATGATGAAAACAAAATAGAGAAGCGTTTACTAATACAAATATGAGACTTGAGATAATCTTTTATGCTAGGGGCTTTTATACAAAGCACCCACCTTTATAAAATAATTTGAACCAAAAGATAAAGTATTTATAACTATACGCTCCTCCCTTTCATTCATGACTTTTTTTGCATTTTCTTTACTTTCTTTTGCATTTATCTTTCAAAATATTCATTGTTTCGACATACCGCTTTAGAATTTTTTGTCCGTCTCTTTTTTATCTTCGAAATGACATCCACTGTGACTTTTTCGAACTTTTTCGACTGATAGACATGAGGTAGATTTATGGTAGACATGTTATAGAAGTCTGATAGACATTTGGTAGAAAACTGGTAGATATGTGGAATCTATTTTTTTTATTAGCTTTTTTTCTCGTATGATATGTATACTATACTTTCTCTCTATTGGATCTGCTCTTGCATTCTTTTCTGGATCTAGAAATCGTATCTCGATTCTCTTCTCTTCTTGTTATTTATTTGATTTTCGCCACTAATTTATCATTGTTTAGCTGGTGATTTGATTTCAAGGTTTGCACAAACTAACATAACGATTCCATAAAAAAACCATCAAAAACTAATATCTACCATATGTCTACCAGACTTCTATCACATATCTACTAGTTCAAAAAAATCGAAAAATGTCACAGTGGGTGTCATTTCAAAGATAAAAATAAGACGAACAAAAAACTCTAAAGCGGCATGTTGAAAAAATAAACGGTTTGAGAGATAAATGAAAAATAAGAAAGAAATAAAAAAAATGGGAGAAACAAGTGGATGACATGATATGTAAATAGAATTGAAGAGAATGCATATTTATAAATAGTTTAGTTTGACAGTAAATTCATAAATAATTTACAAAGTATGATTTTGGGCCTAAAACCAGATTGGGTAAGTTGCACAATTGTGTAAAATGCCCTAGATCTCTTTATGGGCTGGGACCATAATTGGGCTTCATGTCATGGGCCTACTATGGACCACGTTTATGTACGTGTCGAGTATGTTTCCTCAACTATATTCTCACTATATGATTCACTAATAGAGGCATGAGAGTGATTTTAGCTAACCTCATGTCTCTTTTCTTATGTGTAGATCACAGATTTAGGCCTTTGAAAACAGATTCTATACCAATTGGCACCGTGTGTTGGAAATTAACTTGTCATGTCCTTTGAAATTTCATCATCTCATACTTTTTCTTTAGGTAATAGAAAAGGCTGCTTTCCTAATGGAAGGCTACCAACTCTTTTTATTCTTGAAGATTATGTGGAAATTCATTGCTCATGCTCAATGAAAATTGATCGGCTGAAGTAATCTTGGACCAATAAATATTTGATTATATACAATATAGCAATCTCGCATATTTACAAATATACACTTGGGTGGTTATTTCCTAAACTTCCGTTGTTTGAGCTTCCAAAGCTTTTTGTTATAGGCTTAGGGCCACAATTGGGCTTCTTGTCATATAGGCCGGGTATGGGCTACCATTATCCATGATAAGTCCTCATATATATATATATATATATATATATATATATATATATATATATATATATATATATATATATATATATATATATAATTAAAATTCAAAAACACGAAGTTTAAATAATTTTTAAAAAGAGGATTAATGTATTATTTTGTTTCAATTGGGGTATGTGATTTTAAAAGTGAGCAAATAAATAATAAAAAAGTTATCAATTTGAAATTATGTCACAGCAAAGGGTAATCTTATCTGTTTTTAACTGAAATTTTACAGGTTGGTTAATAAAAATATAATACATAGTGATGAATTATGAAAAAAAATTTAGAAGTGTAAATAAATTTTTTAATTAAACAACGATGATAATTTTAAAAAATCGTAACAAATTAAAAAATTTCTAAAACTTATTCAAATCTTAATATATAATTCATAAATAATATTTAAAAAAAAATTTATAAAACAAATATGATGAATTTCATAATCTATTTTTTCTAAAAACTCATCTCATTTTTCCTATATGAAAGGAAAAATAGGTATTCGGTCATAATTGATGGTGTGATCCAGAAAAATTTAATCAATGATGGAGGTAAAGATTTGCATGCCAGTACCCTATTTAACTGATATTTATCAAATTGGACCTTAATGTTACTAATACATAACTTTGGAATTTTAATGTTAAGAAATAAAGTTAATGGTCCATATTGGTATATCTAGATATTTAATGGACCATGGAAGCAACTTATTTATCCTTATTTGTTTTATTTACTTTGTTTTATATAAAGTAATTATTACTTGCTACTAATCATCGTTGAACGAGTCTTATGATGTTTGATCCAACTATTATGATTATAGATGAACTAATGGTTATTTTGTAATAAAATAAGTAACAATAAAAAAACCTTTTTTTTTATTTTTTTTTAAGTGAATGATATGACAATATGATTAAAAAGGCAATTACAGCTCTAATTAAAGATGAACAAGAATTATGTTAAGTCCTCCTACTTGTTAAAGAATCAACTTCTCTTACTAACAAATGTGCAGTTTGGTTCACAGACCGACTAACAAAAATAATACGCAAATTAGAAAAGAGTCTCATACAGTTCTTACAATCCAAGAAAACTAAACCTATTAGAGAATGAAACTATAAATCATTATTCAAAGCATTCACGACGTTCAACGCATCAGATTTCCAGAATGATATGGTTATTCTTGAGTCAATTAAGAGCCTATTTACCGCTCATGACTTTCACGAGAAAATGGTCACCTCCACCTTGTAAGATGATAGAATGAGTTGCAATTACCGACCCATTAGCATTCCTGAGTATAGAGTCATGGCCAATAACATTATCTGAAACACCCCGAGTTCGACCAACTGCCCCCACAAACCAACACAAGTCTTTCCAGTAAGCTTTGTCCTCACTCGCTCACTTCCTGGAAATTACTTCCCAGGAGGTCACCCATCCTAAGATTGCTCCAAGTCAAGGACACTCAACTTTGAAGTTCTCCCGAATAGGCTCCCGAAAAGAAGGTGCACCTTGTTGGTATAGGTAGTACCAATCAAATCTTTTAAGTCTCTCTCAATTGTAATGTCCCATACCATTACAATCTCGAAATCCTTAATCGTTCTTAATTCTGCTATCCCATACTAGCACAATCTCGAAACCCTCTCTTTCGGGTGTGGATTCGGTTCATTCCTGTCCCCATCGACATCCTTCATGGCCGCTCTTTGCTCAGTTCTTCTACCCCGGCGCCACCCCTCTTAGGACCGGGTCGCTACAGGCCCACCAGCTTTCTCTTGGTTCGTTCCCGAACCACACCGTACTGGAAGAGAGCTGGCTCTGATACCAAACTGTAACACCCTTATCATATAATAACTATAAAAAAAATACCATAAATTTTTTTTGTACAAAAATATTCATATATTAACACAATCATAATATTTCACATCAACTCTAATATCATTCGTTTATATTACAAACCATAATTATGGTTGATTAGAAAAATCAAAACCCGACCACTTTCTATTCTATATGCTTTGTCATATGAGGAGAGAGAGCGAGATGGACACAGCCGACAGACCTTTCTTCCATCACAGCTACAGGTAAGGACCTTCTAGTACAATACTTTAACTACAACTTCAACAACTGAAAAATATAGCGATTTATATGAGTCGCCACTCAGTGAATATAAACAATCAATGAATTTAACAATCACATACAGTTACACCTTCAAAATAAACATACAGTCATTCTTATATACTATTGGATGATTCATTTATTTAATTGTTGTGACATTTCCGGCCAAACTATTGCCCCGGGATACATGTAATATTTGTAACAGATAACAATTGATTTGCTGGCCAGCTATATAACAATTGGTTGACCTTTCGGTCCGGATAACAATTGGTTGACCTTTCGGTCCATTTGTCAAATATTGCAATTGGTTGACCATATAGGTCCAGATAACAGAACATGTATTGCAATGTTTGATCTGCTATGTCACAACGTCTCTCTTTATTTCATTTGTTCCTGTATAATTGCGTATATCATGAATAATTCAATTATCTCATATTTCACCAAATAAACATATGTTCATATAATTCAAATTCTCCAAATAACATATAATCATTCAATTCACAACAATTCACCAAACATTCAAATATCACATATCAAAACATTTCACTCATTCATATCATGTTTATACTCACAGAGGGAATGCTAATTTTCACAAAATCGACTTGTTTCCTCCTCTTGAACACTTTCACGACCTCGTGTTCCTATAAGCATAAATTCACATCAATATATTTCACCTTGTGTTGTTTTCTATTTATAAAGTTTTCATGACTTAAACCATTGTTACTTTGCTCATATGACCTGGCTCTACTTAAAAATTCATAACTTTCAATTCACTTCTCCAAATGATCTGATTCTTTTTTTATTCTATCCCTAATACACAAGGCTATAACATGCTAAAGCCTCAAAAATTTTAGAGTCTTATACGATTTATAGGGAATTTCTCATCAAAACCTGTTTCAGTCCAGCTTTACCTAGACAGCAACGTAATAAAACAGGTATAACTCTCTCTACACAACATGAATCGACCTGATTCTTTTTCCTACTTAAACTATACACATAAGGGAATAACATATCAAAAAATCAGAATTTGTTAAGCAGTATAACAATCTCAGATTAATTTTGAAACTCACCCTATCTCTTTGATCATCCAATTCTGCACACTTCATCTTATAAAAATTATAACTATTGATCTACTTGTCTAAAAATTCCCAAATTTTTCAGGATGAACCTTGACATAAATAGGAACAATTCATCTTCTTACTAAAACTGCTAATTCTAACTTTAACCTAACAAAAATTGCACTACAAAGTTACTAAAATACCTGATTCCTTCCTTCTAGATCTCTTCTTCTCTTCTTCCTTTTTCTTTGTTCTTTGCTTTGTGTTTTAGGAGATGAAGAACTGATCTAATTCTTATCAGTTCATAAAAAGATCTAAGGGGCAAAAGACCAATTTGCCCTCAAATTCTTTATTTATTACAAATACTAACTATACTAAATACATATACGTATATCTATACTATACTAATACTAATTCTAATACTAATTCTTATAGTTAAATCCTTATGATATATCACAATTTTATTCAACTTTATATGTTCTAATAATCATTTTATATCTATAACATAACTATACTCCACTTATTCCTTAAAATTCTATAGCCATATAATTCGGTACCTAGATATTAATTATCGTATTTTGTATGGTTAAAATAACTATTATTTTCACTAACCAATTTTAATAAATATAACATGTAACATTTAAATATAATGACATATAACAGATGTGGACAAATGCAAATATAATGCATAAAATGAGATATTATATTATCCGAATAGAATAGGCTTGCATCAATATTGCACTTAAGCCAAGATTAAGGAGGCCAGTGCCAAGGACTCGTTGAGGGGCTGCTCACCGATGAAGATGCTTGGAGGTTGGGGTTAGCCGCACACCATTTAGATAAGGTTCCGAGACCATGATGTACAACCTGTGAAGAACAACTAAAATAGTTATTTTAGACAAAGTGATTCCTTCTTCCCCATATCGCCCAAACAATGCAAGCCGTTTTAGCCACAATATCACGACCTTGCACAGAGACACAATTCCACCAATCATTAAACATGCAAATAATGGACGACCAGCCTTGTCAGAATCATTCATTCCACATCGAATATGTAAATGCACAACCCACTAAAGCATGAAAACTAGTCTCAATGGCATTACCACATAATGAGTGTAAATTATCAACATCAACGTACCTTTTTTCATAGCCTACATAGTGAAGGGAAAGAGTTCGTAGTAAAAAAAATAAATAAAGAAAGTTAAATAGTATAAATAATCTAATTTTCTTAAATTTACCTCAAAGTAATTTAAACACTAAAATAAGAAAATAATCTGATTTTTAAATATCCTTCACATAGTTTTTAGATTGTGCGTTTTTTAATCAAATGATAATATTAATATATTTTAGCATCACAATTTTATAACTTCTAAATTAACTATCAAGACAAATTGAGTGTTTCAATTGGTACATCAGTCAATATAATGGTGAAAAGTCATAAATTTAATACCTAACCTCTTTAAAAAATTCATAATTATATAAAAAAATCAAATATCAAACTCTGAATATAATAAAAAAATATTATTGATTGCGATTTAAATTAAGTTTTCAGGAAATATGATTACAAATTATGTGAAAGTTTTAAGTCATTGTTTGGCTCGTGATTCTTTCATGGTATGGTTCTAAATTATAATCAGTTGTTTGTTGCAAGATTTTTTGGTATGGTTTTTCTATAGTTTTTTCATGGTTCTCAAAACCATGAATGTTCTAGTTTTATTGAACCGCAAATTTGGTGGTTCTCCATGATTCTCCTTCAAATTAAACTAATTTTTTTTAAAAAAACCATACTATATCATGTAATATATCCAAACAAGAATTTAAAAAAAATTATATTATACTATACCAGTATACCATATCGTACCATATTATATTATGCTTCAATGAACCACAATAAACCATCAACTGGCTAATTGCGTATATAATAATTTATCTACTAATATGTGAAGCGGCCAATTCTAATTATTTTTTAAGAAGATGTCAAGCCTCCTTACAAAGTTTATGTAAGAAGTTAAATGGTTAAACCAAATAAATATCATTGCATTTATTCAAGTACGATCAAATAATTAATATTCGTTGCAATAAAATGGGCAATTATTCATTCATATATTTCCAGCAGGATGAAAATTTAAATGAAAGCCTAAAATCGAATCACGATTATGATATGCATTTATTGTCAAGATTATTAGAGCTAAAGGGCGATTATTTCACTCTCAAACTCAGTACTACATACATAATAGTTTTGTTGATTGATCAAAGCTTTGCCTATGTAAATCATTTGATAATAGTGGAAAAATTATGGTGAACTGTCTTTTGGAATAAAAAAAATATTCTTGAAGAATGATTTGCAAATATTATTTTTGAAGGAGCACTATTGATTGAAGTAGACCTATTCGTGAAACCGAACTCAAACCTGTATTAAGTATTTATTATAAAAACCAAATTTGGCCTATAGAGCTTGGGACTCGGATCAGACTTAATAAGAAAATGAGTGTAAAGGTCCGGTCCATTTAAATGGGCTCAGACCGGACTAGGGTATTGACCCGTGAACAGGTCTAGATTGAAGCAATTGGTGATGAAATTTTGGAAAACAAATACAATTAGTGTGGGATTTAGGTGCACCGACTAATTCCGTATTTCCAAGTTTCTTCCTCTAATTTAGGCAAAATTAAATAAAATAAGAAGAATGTGCACGTCCTCATGTGGGAGAATGAGTTGTAATGCTTTCTGGTCTCATTGGGAAACAAGTGCTTTCTTTGGCCACTTATCTAAGCCAAACCCAAACCCCATGTTTCCTTTTTGTTTTTCCCATCTAGTTCAGAGCTTTATTCCGACTACATCCAGATCTAACTTGGGTCATGCACCTGATTGTGGTGGGTGGGTCTGTCAATAAGGATTTTTTGCATTCACTAGAACTCGAACTTTAGACTTATTTAAGCGATACCAAACCGCTTATCACTTGGACCAACCCTTATTAGTTCATGTTTCCTTATTTTTTTAATCATTCATTATCTGTTTCCTTAATCATACTTAAACCCATTAATTGGATACCAACCAACCATGTTTCCTCTTACTATTTATTTAATATTATGCTATGTATGTCCTAATAATGTAGGGTTGTTAGATTCTGAAATTAAATCTTTTTCATTATTATGTGTGAGTTCATTCAGCATTTACTTTACTTTGTTTTACATTATGGGTAATTATTTGTTTTACATTAATAGTTGTAATTAATAGGTGTGTAATTAATTACATACAATTTTATTTTTTGGGGCAAAATCCTATGGTAAGGTAGAGGGCGTAGGCATGGCGAAGTTGGCAAAGAGCACGTGAGTGAGTTATGTAAACGAATAAACACACAAAACAAAATACTAATATATTACTTTGACTTTTTTTTTCCTGATTTTGTGATTTATTATTTTTCCTCATATTGTATGTTGACAAAATCCATTCTTTGTTGAGCCTACCCTACCTATTAGGTCTTGCCATAAGGGCTGCATATAACCTATTAGAGTCCTACACCTATCTATATGTACCCTAATTTTTACAGTAGTATCTACTCTCTTTCCTCTACCATTACTATATCATTCTTTCTTTTTTCTTGCAATCAATTATATGAAAAAAAAATATATTTATGAACTCAGTTGTTGTAAGTTGACAATACACATTATGTATATAGCAAAAAACTGCATTATTAATTATATTTGTAGGAAAAGATTAGGAGTATAAATTATGATTAAGTTCCAAATAAATTATGTGAAGACTAAAGATTGCACTTCACCATATGTTTCATGTTGATCAGTAGTGGACAAAAGGATGGGGCAAAAAAAATTGATGCCCCGACCACTAGACTATTTTAGTATTAGAGTAATATGGAAATTTCTCTCTCGGGCGAAATTTGTGTGACAATGACTTCCATTTATCGCTATTCTTAACATTTCATAATATACGTTGTTGGAGAATGAACTGATGCACCACAATATGAGTATATAAGAATGAATAATATCCATAATGGTATGAGATTTTTTTTAATTAAAGTCTAAGAATAAATTCACGAGGGATTAAAACTAAAGTGGACAATATTATACTATTGTAGGAATATGAGACGTTATCAGTATACAACAAGTGGTAGAGCATGTTTAAGAATAAGCAATATTCCTTTTAAATTAATTTTTCAAGGAACCTAAGACTTAAACTCATGAACCACGCCTTCTTGCTCCACATTGGGAAGGGGCTCGACCTACAAACAATTGTTTGAATTCTCAAGTGATTTTAGTGAATATATCTTCATTCTGTTGAGTGGGAAAATATTGTAATTCAGAGAGCATATTTTTTGTCAATAAAGATATCTACTTTTATAAATTTTATAAATTGCTGCAAACATTATTTTGTATGTGCAATTTCATCTATAACAATTTAAAATATGTGTAATAAGAATAATAATTCATTTAGGTTATACTGACTATGACATGTCATGCAACGCCAAATTTTCAATATCATGGTAAAATTATTGCCTGCATATTATTAGATTCAAAGAATGTTTAATATTACAAATCTAATTTTTTTAATCACTTCCCTCGTTTGTATTGTAATAAAATATTTTAAATAAAAAATAAACATTAAATATTGAAATAGGCGTTGAAATACATAAAAAATTGCATCCTCAAATCTGAAATTACCGGATAAAAGGGGATTTTACTATACCTACTTTTTTTTATACTAATATATTCAACATTCTGTTATTAATCACCGTGAGATCAACTTTATCTCACTTTTTTAATAAAATTTATACATTACTTTCTCATCATCATTAAGGGATGATCTAATTAATAAACGATTGAATATCGTTTAAGTAATATTTTGAGTTTTAGTCCTAATAAATATAAAATTTTTTTATTAAAAGACTCATCCATCATAATCAGGTGCAATACCCGAGTGGAATTTAAACGTAATTGAAGCCAAATTTTGATGAACCAGACAAAAAAAATTACTTCATCCTAAATAAAGTAAATATAGAAAGCATAAAACTCCATGCTAATTAATAGTCAGTCAATAACACAGAGAGAAATATTAAAAGTTAGTTAGTTTGGTATTATTTTTTAAGCTGATATTTTGATAGGTTAATTTCATAGAACTTCATATTTTAGCTTTGAATAACATGTTTTGATCCTCCAACTAATTAATTAAAAGTTTTCTGATAACTGATCATATGTTTGAGACGCGTGCGCAACACACTCTCGAGCATGCATTACGCTAGACACCGCCTCAATCATGTTAACACCCCATCACAAGTGTTGCTTGGGTCACCGTCCAGCCATCTCACCCATGTTATTTGGGTAGTCGTCTCACTGCCCCAAATGCGAGAAAGTGGAAGGAACCACCACTAATCTGGCAAATATACCCACTAATTTTAACCAATAACATTTATTGTTCCTAAGAAATAGGAACTAACAGGTAAAAGAGAATCATTGACTGATTCTCCCTGAAAAATAGGGAACTCCTCCCTTATTTGAAAAAAACTACCATATCCATAGATTAGGGGGGTTTCATGCCTATAAATACGAGGGTCATTAGCAGAAAAAGGTAGTCGTTCCTAATACTATACTCTTCTTCCAAAAGCTCTGTTATTCCCTCCATTCATTGCTACACAAATCACTAACTTAGGCATCGGAGGTTCCCCCGGGGACAAGCTCCGATCCTTTGACCTTTGATTATTTTGCAGGTTTACATCTAACCTTTGTCAAATCATTATCTGAAGTTCGACGTGTAAGAATCACTTTCCAGGTAGAACTTTCAGTGGTGCGGTGAGCGTGAGCCAAATTTACTTGATTTGATCGAGAATTTTGGTCTACCTACAAATATAATCATGGTAGAAATTGACGATGGCCACCCTTCCGAACCGGTGCTCTCCAAACCACCCCGAGGGTACGAGTGGTCCCAGAGGATCTTCTGCGACACCTCCACCCAAAAGTGCCGTAGAGCATATGCTGAAATTTTTTAGGGAATACAATATCCCTCCAGAACAACAACATATCATTAGGATAGGATTTGTGGAGCAGTACGATGTGATTCGGGCCACTCTTCAAAGAATTCTAGATGACGGATCTAACCGATAAGGCCCAGCCCTAGAGCTGTTCCCATCAAAAGAGAACATGCGAGAGAAGACCACTACGGAGACGCCCC
The DNA here is from genome assembly GCA_947683365.1 of Euphorbia pulcherrima. Classification (NCBI taxonomy): domain Eukaryota; kingdom Viridiplantae; phylum Streptophyta; class Magnoliopsida; order Malpighiales; family Euphorbiaceae; genus Euphorbia; species Euphorbia pulcherrima. The sequence goes on from CANTUS010000004.1 coordinate 75,082,756, forward strand.
CAATAGCTCCAGTAGCACCAGTAGTGGAGATGGCAATGCCACTCACAAGTATTGCCTCCAATCCGGCAATACAGGCACAAATGATGGCAATGTTTCAGGCGTCTAGCTCACCAGGCGAGAACCCCTACTTTCTGGCTAGCATACCAGCTCCACATGTGGGAATGCAAATGTCTTACACATACGTGTGAGCATGGGATTTTATAGTTCCTCTCGCGAGACGATGATGATGTGTCTCCGATTTTATTCCTCATAATAAAAATTCTTTGGAGTTTTTATTACCGCTATAAAATTCCCCGCGAATTTTATTTCTCGTAAGAATTCAGTTCGGCGTGTCCGATAATACTTCCGGCAGGACCTTGAACCGATGATTTACACCCAAAATTAAATTAATCTCTAAATATCCGTTAAAATATCATTAAAATTTAAAAAGATGCCTTTTGACCCGCTTTTTGACCCCTTTGCTAGCTTTTTAGGCTTGTGGGCCCGCTGGCAGTTAGCCTGTAGGAAGTTGATACCGCCGACAGTATCGCTGATGCTGCCGGCGATATCGCCATGTCACCGGTGACATGGCCAAATTGGGTTTCTCCAGAATGCTTTCTTCTTCTTTCTTGAGCAGTCTCTTTTTTGCCATTTCGGTGTAAATGGCTGAAAAGTCTCGAAGACCACCCATATTTACCTATAAAAACACACCTTAAGGTTTTGAAAGAGAGGAGGGATAACATCAATAGATATCAAAAATTGTAACCTGTAGTTTCAGAGTGAGAAAGCTCACTTTTAGAGAGATAAGGGGGAGAAAAGGTAAGAAAAGGGATTTAATCCATTTTTCTTGGTTTTTCTTGTTTGATTCTCTTAGTTACAACTTAAAATCAGTAGACTTTAGTATTAAAATCAACTTAATAGGAATTTAGAGACATAAAATCTTAAATTTACTACCAAATTCACCATTTCAAGCTCCCAGGAGGTGTTCCTTGGTTCACGAAGACGTGGATTCACGGCCCCGAGGTAAAAATTCTGAGTCTCATGGCTCCTTGGCATTATTCTTGCTTGTTTTTGCTCTTGTTTACTGTTTGTGCTTATTTTTCGGGTTTTCGGTCATTTTTTATCGTTACCTGCTGCTGCTGCAAGAAGCTGAAGCCGCTGGAGGCATTTGATGTCGCCGGCAGTATCAAACATGCCAGCAGTAGCATTATTGATACCTCTAGCGACATCACTTCCTCCAGAGGCCTCCTCTTCTTGTAGGACCCTTTATTTATGGTATCTAGAAAGTCATGTAGCCTACCTGTGTGACTAATACCGCTAGCGACATCACTGATGCTGCCGGCGGTATCAACCATGCCACCGACGACATGACCTCTTAGATAGCTGTTTTATTTCATTTATTTCCGACCTAGTTACGTTCCCCGAAGCTAGGGCATACAGTGCAACGACAAATGTCCAAAACCTTCTGAAAACAGACCCCACCACATACCATGTGGCATTTTCACTAATAATCCAGTTAAAAAACGATCGAGTTTAAAATTTATTTAAACTGGAATTTTCCCGTAATCGCCGTTCAAATCTCATTTTTAGCCATCCAATCGGGCTTTCTAACATAACAAATGAATATGCCATGTTCATGCTAACTCGGGTTCTGTTTTGTCCACTAACTATGCATGCTAAGTGATAAACCTCGTACGACGTGCCATATCCGTGCTAACAATTTTCTGCAGGTAGATTTAGGTTAGATGGATGTTAGGCTTTCGGGTATTTTATTTGTCACATAAAAAATGTATAGGATTTGAAAGCCCTGTAATAATTTCAATTTCTGCATTTATTTTTGGATGACTGTAATAATTTATTATCGCTTCGATTGCTTGATAAACACAAAAACAACACATAAAACCAAAAACACCAATAAATAGGGTGGATTAAAACGGATTAAGAAAGAATGAATATTTTAGCTTGGTCTAATGAAAAATAGATAACGTCATCCGAACTCGGAATCTCTACTTAAGGTATGGTCTACCACCTGGTGAGAAAATCGTACCAAAATTTCCTGGTTGAGCTGAATTGGGTGGCGACTCTAGTTTAAGTACGGGATTTCGATCTCGTATCTTGTAACACCTAAATTGGAATTAGATTCAACATCAACATTAGTGCTTTTATCATGCTAAAATGAGGATCGATCCCTCGGGACGCTTCACAGTGCCTAATTATTTTTCTGCCCCCCATGCTACGCATCTTATGCTGTCCTCGCGGGTGGGAAAAAGGTCGTCCGCTCAGTGGTGACTCTGCTGGGGATAATCTCTTTAAACTTGAACTTAAAATTTTCAATAAGTTTAAAGGATTTTGATGATGTATTGAAATCATTGGCCAAATTAAAACTTCATTCTTTTTCATGATGTTTTATCCTTAAACACGCATGTACATAGTTCGGTAATATTCTTAGGTGCCCCAGTTTACCCGAGAAGCTTGCAAAAGTATCACTCATGTCCTGTTTGGAATTGAGGATGCCTAGTGGGTGGATCACTCATTTTAACCAACATGTAAACTCCTGCTATCACACCTATTTGGGGAGTGGTTGAGTAACGTGGAATCAAGGTAAACTAGAACCTTCTACATCAACAACCCTAAACTAAATCCGAGCTAGAAAAAGCCTTAGTACTTCATCCCTTAGGATTACCAAAACAATCAAAATAATTAGGACACGCTTCTTTCATAATTACCAGTGAAGAAGCCAAAACTCCATCCTTCCAAAGAGGCGTGACATGGGAGACATAAGTTTGTAAGAGGGACATTTCGTGTGCAAAATGATATGTGCTTATGCGTCACCATGCATCGGCCTCAAGGGTGATCTAGTGTGATAACCGAGCAGACACTAAAAACCTTAAAGAATCGGCAAAAGCACGACCGGGCTCACAATAGCAAGTCAGATACCTAATACCCTTGCCAAAAGTCATAGACCCGGTATCGAGGCATTTGGAACCTTCCACACCGGCGTTAAGAAGAAGTTCACACCGACGTTAAGAAGAAGTTTAGATCAAATTAAGAAGGTTGCCGTGTGGTTAAAGGTGGTACCGAATGAATAGAGCAATCAAAGTAATACGCATGATCGGGAGCGAGTTCATCGGCCTAGTCAACCAGGACAGGCTTAAGTGTTATCACACCTAATCAAAAGAAATAAATTAGAAAAGTGGCACAACAAAAAAATAAATATGATAATCACCCGCCTTTCGGTCTTTTACCGATCGGGCAAAAATTAGGGTGACACCAGACGGTCGGTATTTTGCAAACCGACCATGCAAAAATTAGGGGATGAGTCAATATCGCCCGCTGGACTGAAAACTCAAAAAGGGCGATTCAGGCAAAAATTAGGGTGCGAGAGAAGAATAGTGAGATGTTAACTTGAAAATCTGTGAAGGCTGGTTAACACCAGGAGTTTGATTAATGGAAATGGTTGCCAACATCTTATACTCAAATTAAATTCATTCGATAAAAGTGTCTTTCGTACTGAAACCTCTATGCTTGTGATTGTATGAATGCCTGGCGACCAAGGGAAGGAGACATCACAAGTAAGTCTGATTGAAGATGCTCCGAGCTCATCAGTATTTCATTTTAAAAATCCGGATAGAATGAAAACATCTAGGTCTATGCAAAAGTCAGAATAAGTCTGCTGGATTTAAAACCCGAAAAGGGTGGTCTAGGCAAAAATTAAGACAAGACTCGATAGATTGAAAACCCCTTGGGGCAGTCTATGCAAAAGTTAGAGTAAAAAAAGACAAGAAAAAATGATAAAAATAAAAAGGAGTAAAGATAGCAAAAAGAGAAGCCCTAGCTTTTCTAGTTTCTTCCAGTCCGCATTTCCCAGGCTTTGCAGAAAGCCCTGCAGCTGTTGTTTATGGCTTGCCATGGCTGAATTTAGTGAAATGTCTGAAATTGGATTTCTAGGTAAGTGATGCTACCGGCGATGTTGATGATGCCGCCGGTGATATAAAATAGGGATGGGGCGATATCACTTGATGCCGTCAGCGATATGGAGTGTGGGCAGCTTTATCTATAATATTTACTAGGATGATGTCGCTAGTGACATCAGTAATGCCGCCGGTGATATAGGAGAATTTTTCGGTGACATTAGAACCATCCTCACCAATTCTGACCTATGCAAAAACCTGTAAATAGCCATGTAACCCATTTCCAAAACCTGATCAAATGCAAATCCATTTTATTCGAAATAAAATCCCAAAGGCGCAAGTTATCCAAACATCCCAAACACCTAGCCTAATAAAACCGAAATCAAGCGACAATCTAAATTATTCAAACCCAATGTATCAAGGGCATGCAAACCAAAGAAAAAAGAAAAAGAACTAAACAGCTATCTAAACCATCCCATCGCCATCAAATGGATGAGAGGAGACATCTGGGTCATCCCCAAGCCACCAGTTAGCCAAATCTTCGTCCTCGTCCCTATCCTCTATCATCGGAATGCTACTGGACTCCTCAGGAATAGTAGGCGGGCGCCAGCCGGCCGACATCTTCACTCCTCTGCGGCTAGTACTACCAAGGTGAGCGCGATCCAAATTTTCCTTGCTCCTCCTCTCATGGATAGTAGCCTCCAGTTGACCCTTAAGGTCGCTTACACGATGCCAAAGCAATGCATTCTCTTCCTCGTACCTCCGCTGGGCCGCATCGGCATCCGATAGTGAAAGGGTCAAGAAATCCTACAGACAAGGAAAATGACAATAATGCATATCATTCATAGTATCCATACATACATCTTATTTTAACATGTCATAACAGGGAATGTACCTGAACGAGCAAGGATTGACCAATGAGACTGTCTCTAAGAGCGAAGGCATTTTCGGCCAACCGCTCCGCCTCTCTTCGAGCAACCTAAAGAACCTAAAGGGATAATCAAAAGAACTCCACAAAAGGGTTATCGCAAGAATATGTTCAGAATTATGCAGAGGTTACATAAGTGGTATTTTCAAAATGAAGATCGGTGCATGCCAGCCCAGGCCTATATCTCTAGACCGAAACTCGCCCCTTGAATTCATTAGTATAAACTGGGTCTCCGTAGGATTGGATAGGCACCCCTCCATAAAATCAACACCCTGGGGTATGCCATAGTGCCATGTCCCGCTGTAATTATCCCGGCCTCTCTTCCTTGGAGGTTCCTGAAAAGCATAAAAGGAAAGCATAAACAACCATTTTCTAACCCAAACAATTGCCATACATGTACAAAAGCGCAATCATACCTCAAAAAGGCGGTACTCCATGTGAGACATCGGTGCGCTCCCACCAGCCACTCCTTCACCTACCTCGCCCTCTCCCTCGAGCTCAACCTCAGCCTCTTCTTCTCCCTCCTCCTCCTCTTCTTCTTCCTCCTTAACATCATCCACTATACCCTTGGGCCGCCTTTTCTCCTCCTCTACCCTTTGCTTATTATGATACTCGATCATGTCATACTGTTTGATGCGAGGGTAAACAGGGAATAAGCGTTGCTAATTCTGCTTATAGGAGCCTGAATGCTTGGAATGACCCGGCCATTCCCCTCAATGTAATCAGCTTTATTAGCCGCAGATGTGTTCACCAAGTGGTGCCACCATAAGCCTTTAGGAGGATCAGCGAGCACCGATCTAGCAGTAGTAGCGACGGACCTCCAGCTCCGAACACGCTCCCCCAGGTACCACTATAGTGACAAGGGGCACTCCATCATAAATCTATAGTCGTCTACCTCTTTTCGTACCCTGGCCACCTCTATCAAGTTCTCTACCCCATCGAAGGGATCGAGAATAACCTGACCCAAAGACCAAACAAGCAACCGATGTAAGGATAATGTAAATTATTAAACGCTTTTTGTCTACTAATGCTTTGCTTTAAGTGTGAAATAGGTACTAAGTCAAAAGATCATTTACCAAGCTCAATTGCACGGCCCGCAAAGACTCCCAGTAGCTCATATAATACTTGGCTTTCCAACGATGCCACCACACCACTGGGCAAATATGATGTTCAAAGGCCCAAGCTCGCACAAGTAAATAATTAGTCAGTCCCAAACATCCACAGTAAATGAAGCACGCACATCAAATTAAGAAAATCAAGCAAAATGCTTTTGAGGAAGGAATACCTGTAATAGCAAGTGGCTGAGGCAGTGGGCCTTCCCCATCTTTCGAGCACCCGCATCCAGTCCTTGGTACATCTGCGCCAAGATGGCCCTCGACCAATTTTTCTTATTGATGCTCGCTACATCCTCAATGGCAGATATCAGCCTATAGTTGATCTTGCTCCTCGAGACCGGGAAGAACAACACGTTGAGTAAGGAAATCACGAAAGAGCAGACACAAGCATCTATATCATCCTCGGGCACCACATCCACTCTAGTCTAGTATTGGTGCAGCTCACCATAGGATAGCCGCCCTGAGATAGGCTTCAAGCCAAACAGCTGCTTCACTCGCCTTAACACGAGCTTCTCGGTATGATACTTGTCCATATATGAGTTAAAATGAATGACCTCATCTGTCCATAGGAGCCCGATTATAGCCACAACATCGGAAGGCATGATATTCACCTCCCCAAATGAAAAGTGAAGGTATGGGTGGTTTCGGACCACTTCTCCGTAAGAGCCGTCATGGCCGGATGGGAAAGCTTCGGCATTAACATGGGCATGATTCGGGCCAAGTCTCCAAAACCCGTCTCTTTGATGACCAGCACAAGTTCAGGATCATTCTCCGCTATGTCTGTACGGCTGTGAAAATCCAAAGCAAAACAGATAAGTCTCGGTTTATTTTCTCATCATTGATACCTGCTAGAAGACTGCTGATGTCGCGATGTTGCCAGCGACATCATCCATACTGCTAGCGGTATGGATGATATCGCTGGTGGCATCACCTTAAGCAGAACGACATCACATCTTTCTAGGCCTTTTTAAAAGGCCTGATACCGCTGGCGGCATCACTAATATCAGCAGCGACATCGTAACCTACGGGCAGAACTCAATTTTTCCCTAAAATTGCACTCATCATGCCAAAACCACAAAAATCCAATTAATTGAATCATAAGCCTAAAAACAGTAAAAATTGAACCTAAAACATGTGATATCAGTTTATAATCAATCTATTTCATGCTTATAGCTCCTATCATGGCACAATTTTGAGCCTAAAGCTAGAATCGAAACTTAACCCAAAAAGAAAAAGGAATGTCGAGTTTTGCAAGATTACCTAGATGTAGCAAAGATGTTTCTCTTTATCTGGGGTCAGGTCGGTGCTAGGGGAATTGATCCTGTACCCATACATCTTGCTATCTCCTTCAAACTATAAGAGAAGTTTCAGCCCCTTGATGGAAGAATCAGGCAGGCTCTCCATAGCCTTAGTGGATTTTCCCTTGAGAGCCTTGGCAATTCTCTTCATGGTTGGAATGGAGAATAATGCGAAAGGTTTGGTGTTGTGAAGAGGTGCAATTTCTGTATATGCAGAACGAGGAAGAAAGGATTTTTACTTCCTTTTAAACCCCCACGCGGAATTCAAGGAGTTTTAATTTATCTAAAATTGCCTGTCTATGCTACCGCCGGTATCAGCTCAAACCGCCAATGACATCAATCATGCTGCCGGCGACATCATCTACCCTAGTTTAAATTTTGAATTTGTTTGACCGGTCAAAGCTGCCATGTATCACTGATGGCATCAAGTCAAATCACCAGTGGCATCACCCATGCCGCCGGCGATATCAACTCCTCTCCCTGCACTTTTCAGCCATTTTCGGTGAAATCCTGGCTCTAGCCCCGACATCCCAGGACTTTTGAAACTCTTGTACTTTTTATTATTACATTTTTACTGTTGATCGAAGGGGCAAAAATTTTTTTGTTTCATAAAATCGATCAAGCAGTAAAAACGTCATTTAAGAATCTGTCTAATCTTGTTCTCATCCTACTCCTTGTAGGTATAATCAACAACCACAAACCCAATATGCTCATTCTATATGCTACTCAGAGATTATGGCATGACCCGGTATATGTCAATCTTCGGGCTCACCCCGGAACCCCAATTGAAAGTCCCTAATGTAGTCCCTGTACATACCGATCTTTGAATTCATCCCTTGTCCGCTAACTGGAGATTACGGCATAACCGTGTATATACCGATCTATGAATTCATCCCTTGGAACATCATTAGAGATTATGGAATGGCCCTGTATGTTCTGATCTTCAAGTTCACCACTATCCGCTAACCGGAGATTACGGCATGACCGTGTACATATCGATCTTTGAATTCATCCCTTAGAATATCATTAGAGATTATGGAATGACCCTGTACATTTTGATCTTCAAGTTCACACACTGTCCGCTAATCAGAGATTACGGTATGACCTTGTATATACCGATCTTCAAATTCGTCCCCCGAAACATCATTGGAGATCATAGAATGACCCTGTACATTCTAATCTTCAAGTTCACCCCCTGTCCACTAACCGGAGATTATGGCATGACCCTATACATATCGATCTTCGAACATCATTGGAGATTATGGAATGACCCTATACATTTTGATCTTCAAGTTCACCCCTTATCCGCTAATCAGAGATTATGGCATGACCCTGTACATACCAATCTTCGAACATCATTAAAGATTACAGAATGACCCTGTACATTCTAATCTTCAAGTTCATCCATAGAATGCCAACTGAAGGTCCTGGTATGACCTCGTATATGTCGCCTTTAGGCTCACCCCTCCAAGATCGTAGCGTGACCATGTACACGTCGCTTTCAACCACCATCCTATCATCCCCAAGACTTCTGAAACCCTTGTACTTTTATTATTACATTTTTACTGTTAATCAAAGGGCAAAAATATTTTTTGTTTCACAAAATTGATCAACCAGTAAAAACAACATTTAAAGATCAGCTTAATCTTTTACTTGTCACTTGTTGCAGAAACTACACTCCACCAATCCATAAAGCATAAGTCTGACCAAGGGGCAATCTCTCAGCGAAGCTCAAGTCCGACCAAGGGGCAACCAATCCACAAAGCATAAGTTTGACCAAGGGGTAACCGATCTACAAAGCATAAGTCTGACCACGTGGCAATCTCTCCGTGAAGCTTAAGTCCGACCAAGCGGCAGCCAATCCAGAAAGCATAAGTCCGACCAAGGGGCAACCAATCCACAAAGCATAAGTCCGACCAATGGGCAACCAATCCACAAAGCATAAGTCCAACCAAGGGGCAACTAATCCACAAAGCATAAGTCCGACCAAGGGGCAACCAATCTACAAAGCACAAGTCCGACCAAGGGGCAACCAATCCATAAAGCACAAGTCCGACCAAGGGGCATCCTATCCACAAAGCTCAAGCCCGACCAAGGGGTAAACCAGTCATCCATCAGGTATCATTCCTATCCCTTTCTCTTTCATGCGATCATACTGACATGTGGTAGCAGTGATCCCCCGAGGGGCAGCCTATGAGCATGGGATTTTGTAGTCCCTCTCACGAGACGATAATGATGTGTTCCCGATTTTATTCCTTATAATAAAAATTCATTGGAGTTTTTATTACCGATATAAAATTCCCCGCGAATTTTATTTCTCGTAAGAACTCAGTTCTGCATGTCTGATAATGCATCCGGTAGGAGCTTGAACCGATGATTTACACCCAAAATTAAATTAATCTCTAAATATCCATTAAAATATTATTAAAATTCAAAAAGATGCCTTTTGACCTGCTTTTTGACCCCTTTGGCAGCTTTTTAGGCTCGTGGGCCCGCTAGCATTCAACCTGCAGGAAGTTGATACCGGCGACGGTATCGCTCATGCCGCCAGCGACATGGTCAAATTGGGTTTCTACATAATGCTTTCTTCTTCTTCCTTGGGCAGTCTCTTTTTTATCATTTCGGTCAAAATGGCTGAAAGGTCTCGAAGACCACCCATATTTGCCTATAAAAACACATCGTAGGGTTTCGAAAGAAAGGGAGGATAACAACAACAAACATAAAAAATTTTAACCTTTAGTTTTAGAGTGAGAAAGCTCACTTTTAGAGAGATAAGGGGGAGAAAAGGTAAGAAAAGGGATTCTAATCCATTTTTCTTGGTTTTTGTTCTTTGATTCTCTTAGTTACAACTTAAAATCAGTAGACTTTAGGATTAAAATTAACTCAATAGAAATTTAGAGACTAAAACTCTTAAATTTACTACCAAAATCACCATTTCAAGCTCCTCAGAGGTGTTCCTTGGTTCACAAAGAGGTGGAGTCACGACTCCGAGGTAAAAATTTTGAGTCTCATAGCTCTTTGGCATTATTCTTGCTTGTTTTTGTTGTTGTTTGCTGTTTGTGCTTGTTTTTCGGGTTTTTAGTCATTTTTTACCATTACCTGCTGCTGTTGCAAGAAGTTGAAGCCGTCAGAGGCATTTGATATCGCCAGTGGCATCAAACATGCCACCAGCGGCATTGTTGATACCTCTAGCGACATCACTTCCTCCAGAGGCCTCCTCTTCTTGTAAGACATTTTATTTATGGTATCTAAAAAGTCATGTAGCCTACCTATGTGACTGATACCGCTAGCGACATCACTGATGCCGCCGGCGGTATCAACCATGTCGCCGGTGATATCAACCATGCCGTCGGCGGCATGACCTCCTAGACAGCTATTTTATTTCATTTATTTCCGACCTAGTTATGTTCCCGAAGCTAAGGCATACAGTGCAACGACGAAGGTCCAAAACCTTCTGAAAACAGACCTACCTCATACCATGTGGCATTTTTACTAATAATCTAGTTAAAACAACGATCGATTCTAAAATTTGGTTAAAACGAAATTTTCCCACAAAAGCAGTTCAAATCTCATTTTTAGCCATCCAACCGGGTTTTCTAAAATAACAAATGACTATGCCATGTTCATGCTAACTCGAGTCCCATTTTTCCACTAACTATGCATGCTAAGTGATACACCTCGTACGACGTGCCATATCTGTGCTAACCATTTTCTGCAGGTAGATTTAGGTTAGATGGATGTTAGGCTTTCGAGTATTTTATTTATCGCATAGAAAATGTATAGGATTTGAAAGCCCTGTAATAATTTCAATTTCTGCATTTATTTTTGGATGACTGTAATAATTTATTTATCACTTCAATTGCTTGATAAACCCGAAAACAACACATAAAACCGAAAACACCAATAAATAGGGTGGATTAAAACCGATTAAGAAAGAATGAATATTTTAACTTAGCCTAATGAAAAATAGATAACATCATCCGAACTCAGAATCTCTACTTAAGGTATGGTCTACCACCTGGTGTGAAAATCGTACCAAAATTTCCCGATTGAGCTGAACGGGGTGGTGACTCTAGTTTAAGTACGGGATTTCAAACTCATATCTTTTAACACCTAAATTGGACTTAGATTCAACATCAACATTAGTGCTTTTATCATGCTAAAATGAGAATCGATCCCTCAGTACGCTTCACAGTGCCTAATTGTTTTTCTGCCCCCCTTGCTAAGTATCTCACGCGGTCCTCACGGGCGAGAAAAAGGTCATCCTCTCATAATACGGAGCCACACCCATAACCTGGATAAACTTGTTCTCTCAAGCTCCAAGGGGAGCCTTAGTACAAGCACAGTCAGAAGTTGAGCCGGTGGATAAGACTGAGAAAGAGGACAGCGACCCTGAGAACGATCCTAAGCTAAGTAGGCATCTCAAAAAGCTACTTAAAGATCTGGCAGTACCATACCAAGAATCACTAGTAGAGAAACGTCACTCCACGTTTACCAAAAATATCTTGAGTGTCCAATTGAACCCATATTTCATAGCCCCCATATTCTCCAAATTGTACGATGGCAGAGATGACCCGGTGGTTCACATATGACATTATATCAACATGATGGAGATGGTGTACACCTCAAAAGCTTACATATGTCGCTACTTTGAGCATACACTTACGGGACCAGCCGCGTATTGGTTTCACAAGCTAAAGCCTAACTCAATCGGCTCATGGAATTAATTGAGTGAAATGTTTTATAAACACTTCCTAAGATCTATCCCTGCCTCATATGTGAGCAGGTAGCTACATGAAATAATTCAGGAACTAGACAAATCCCTCAGGTCCTATATCCATCATTTCAATAAGGTATGCATCAGCACGGATGACCTAGATTTTAGCACCGGGAAGGAGGCCTTGATTAGAGGAATGAGAAATGACCGGCTCCGCATAGAGATCATCATGAGGAGGCCCAAGGATATGACTTAAATGATCGCAATGGCCAAAAGTATGATAGAGGTGGATGAAATGAACAGGTCCGGGAAGAGAAAAGATGATAGGTTGGGTGATCAGAGAGATGACCATAGGCTAAGAAAGCATAATGGCAACACTGGATGTGGAAATGCCTCACGAGCCAAAACCAGCAAACTAGCTTTAAACGCCCCCCTCAGCAACATATTGGTCACAATCAAGAAGATAAACGAGAGAAGAAATCTAAGGTTCCTAAAAATGACAGAGGGTCAGACGGTGGACCGTGATCCAGACAAATATTGTGAATTCCATAGAGCAAAGAGCCACCACACAGATGAATGTCGGGTGTTAGCAGAAGAAGTGCACGCTTTGATTTAGGCAGGAAAGTTTAGCCAATTTGTAAAAGGAGTCACCCGAGAAGAAAAGAAAGCCGCCTCAGAAGACTCAAAAATTGGAGAAGGGAGGTCTTAAAAAGCAAAGGGGTTAGTGATGAAAATTACAGAAGGACCAGGATTTGAGCAACCTCACAAGAAATCCAGAGTTATTAATTTAATGGGTCGAGATGCAGAAGTCTTCAAATCTTGTCAAAGACACTCGTTGGTAAAGAAAGACCACGTAGACCCCCTAGTAATCGAAACCTTAATAAAGGATACATCATCCGTAGGTTTCTGATGGTCACTGGAAGCTCAGTGAACTTGATAGCTAAGTCAGAATTGCATAAGCTAGACATCCACCGTAGCATAACTTAGCCAAGTTACAACCCACTAGTGGGGCTTGGTGGACTGATAGTCCAATCAATAGGACAAGTCACACTTGAGGTGGAAATAGGAGACAAGGACCAAACTTGGAGAGGAGAGGTAGAATTCATGGTAACCGACATTTTAGTTGGTTATAACATCATCTTAGGGCTACCCTTCTTGGTCAAGTCAGAAGCCGTAATCTTCATGAAATATCTAACACTCTAGATCCCAACTAAAAAGGGAATCGCAGTGGCTGTTGGCAACCAAGTAGCTCAAGAAATATACATAGCATCTCTGTAGGCCAAAATGTCTCAATCGAGGCAGAAGAGCGAGAGAGGATTGTACCGGTGGGAGACCCGAAGGTACTCACTATAGGACAGAATAGAACCCTCAAGATAGTAAAAGACTTAGGGAAAGATGCGAAGGTAGCTATAGCAAATGTATTGAAGCAACAATAGAACACTTTCTCATGGTCTCCATACGACATTGAAGGTGTCTGCCCCGCAGTCATGTGCCATAGGCTAAACGGGGATCTTTGAGCTCCCCCGGTAAAATAAAAGAAATGGAAGCATGCCCTAGAAAGACAGAAAGCAATCGAGGCAAAAATCAGAAAACTGCTGGAGGCTGGTCACATCCAAAAAGTAAATTACCTATAATGGTTGGCAAATGTAGTGTTGGTGAAAAAACCCAATGGCTCATAGAGAATATGCGTAGACTTCACCGATTTGAATAAGGTCTACTCGAAGGACAGCTATCCACTATCGAGTATAGACCAACTTGTAAACTCAACGGCCAGATTCGCAGTCTACTCACTTCTTGATGCAAAGGCAGGATATCATCAAATCTCAATGGACCTCGGGGATAAAGAAAAAACATCCTTTATTATGCATGAAGGCACATATTGTTACAAGGTGATATCGTTTAGGCTGAAAAATGCAGGAGCCACTTACCAATGACTCGTGAACGAGATGTTCAAGGGTCAAATTAGGGAGAATATAGAAGTGTATGTAGACGATATGATTATTAAGAGCCAAGAAGAGGCTAGCCATGCAACTAACATTGAAAAAGCCTTCAAAACACTACAGATATACCATTTAAAGTTAAACCTAGATAAATGCACTTTTGGTGTTAAAAGTGGCAAGTTCCTAGGTTTCCTCATCTTCGAAAGAGGCATCGAAGCAACCCCAGAAAAAATAGAGGTAATAGTTAATATGAAACGGCCTCAGAACCTAAATGAGGTATAACGCCTAAACGGCTGGATCAACACCTTAGGACGATTTATATCTTTCTCTACAAAAACATGCCTTCCTTTCTACAAAGCCATCAAGCAAGACAAAGCCTTCAAATGGGATATGTGTTGTAACCAAGCCTTCAAAAATCTAAAAAAATTCTTCGCCTCCCCACCATTGCTCAGCCATCCCAATCACAATGAGCCATTTATCATCTATTTAGCTGCAACAGATAAAGCAGTTAGGCAATCTTAGTGAAGGAAAAATACAATAAACAATATCCCATTTACTATACTAGTAAAGTACTGACAAATGCAGAGCTAAGATATCCTACGATCAAGAAATTGGAGCTAAGCCTAATATCTGCTTCGATAAGATTGAGACCTTATTTCCAGGCATATATTATCATCATCATAACCGATTACCCTCTAAAGAAAGTGCTCCAGCATCCCAAAACATCTGACAGAATGGCAGAATAGGCAATAAGACTGGGAGAGTTTGACATCAGGTTTGAGGGAAGAGCGTCTTTAAAAGTGCAAGTACTAGTTGACTTTGTGGTGGAATTTGTTGGCCTCAAGCAAATAGAAGTAATCAAAACCTAGCCATGGATTGTTTATATCGACGGAGCCTCCTCAAATGAAGGAGCAGGTATTAGAGTGTTAATAAAAGGCCCGGACCGAATTCGTCTGAGTTATGCTGCAAAGCTCACCTTCCCGGCCACTAAAAATGCAGAGGAGTACGAGGCCTTATTCAAAGGCCTAGAACTCGTAAATGAAATCACCCCTGGCCGAGTTATCATTCAAAGTGACTCGTGACTAGTAGTGAACCAGGTCAATAGGAACTTTGAAACCAAGGAAGGAAGCATGGTAAAATACTTGCAGAAAGTACAAACTTTGGTAGAAAGTCTAAAAAAGAAAGGGACTGATTGGAAGGTTGAGCATGTACCTCAGGCCCAAAATAAGATTGCAGATAAACTTGCCAAAGCCACCGCCAGCCTAGTCGGGTGTAAGAAATTGGCCTCCCACTATAAGGTGCTAATCCACCCAAGTAGTGAAGAAGGCGAAACGCTCAACTTTGACAAAGGAGAAGACCATTGGCGATAACCCATTATCAATTACTGTGAGCCGACGACCCTCAATCCCCCGTCCTCACGGTAAGCTTTAATGCACTTCGGTGTGGGGCAGAGAAACAATGAGCATTGTAAAGCATGCTAACGGATAGTCCTTATTTTAACGTGATGAAAATGGATAATGGAAGCGATGTTGAAGCTGAAATTTAGTCCGATTTATGTGTTAAGGGATACGAGACTTAGAATCCCGTATTTTAAGATAGAGTCGCCACCCGGTTAAGCTCCACCGAGAATTTGGGTACGATATTCCCACCGGGTGGTTAGACCGTACCATAAAACAGAGATTCTAGGTTCGAATGATGTTGCTTACTTTTCAATTCTTAAATCAAGCCGATTATATTTTAATAAACGAGATCATAGTTCCTATGCGATTTAATCTGATTATTGTTTGGTGTTTTTGGTTTATATGCCATACATCACACGAAAAGCGATAAATAAATAAAGTAAGTAAATAAAAATTATTATAGGGCTTTACAAATACCTATATATTTTTATAATGCGGGAAAATAAATAAAGCGATAAATAAATAAACGGGCGAAACCGGGTTGTAACCGAGTTACCGACTCGGACCCAGCTCCAAACGAGGCAAGAGATATACGGGAATAAACATAAACAAATCACGAATAAATAAAGGTGGAAAATCTTATTAGGCTTAATCTCTTAGGTTAAATCATTAAAATCTATTAGAAATCTTAGGTAAAAATTGGTTTAAATAGGATTTAGGGACTTTTTCCTCAAAAATCACTAAATCCCTTGCTAAATCGGTTGTTTCATCGGGTTTTCATCTCAAATCCGTCACAAAGCTTGCCAAACATCTGTTTCGAGTCTCAAGAGTGGATTCATAGCATTTAGGTAACTTTCTGAGTTCCAATCTATTTCTTTCTGTTACTGTGTTTTTGGTTATTTTTCCATACGTTTGGCCCTTTTCTTCATCCTTTTTGTAATTTTCTGCCAAAACTCTGGCTGACCGTTCTGGCGAACGTTAGGCCAACTGAATGTCACCTAGGCCACCTGGCTGAGTCGGCCTACCACTTCGTTCAGTCGGCCTACAGGTCGCTTAAGCGGCCAATCGTTGTTTTGTCAGATTTTCTGGGTTCTTCCCCTCCCCCCCCCAAACTGAAAAACCAAAGTTATTTAAGTATTTTAAGTCCGAATCTACTATAATAGTGTAGGAAATGACTTGAAATTTTGGTAATCTTGGGTTTTCAGGCGCAAAAATGTCGATTCCGGCTTGTTTAGCACTTTTTTCGGCAGGCCACTTCAGTGGGACGAGGGCCGACTGAGTGTCATCTAGGCCACCTCGTTGAGTCAGCCTACCATGTCACTGAGTCCGCCCATAACCTCACTGAGTCGGCCTACTATTAAAAATGTCCAAATGGTCCTTGTTTGCTTTATCCTATTATTTTTGGCCCTATTTCTGTCGTTTTGACCCAATTTTTGTCCTTTTAATTCGTTTTTAGTCCCGTTTTTTTCTTGAAAAATCCCTAAAAATCACTAATAGTCTGAAATTAATTAGATCAATTTTTATAGCTGTTGGAAATTATTTTATCTATTATTTAACGGGTTAAATGACTATTTCATGGCTTAAAAATAGCATTTTTAACTAAATAACTCTAAATAAATCGTTTTCCACCAACTAAAAATTCCAAAATTTTTTTGAATATATTAAATCTGATTTTAGGATATTTAGTTCATTTATTTCACCTTTTTTGGTTGCTTAGATAATTAATAAATGCCCGAAAATTATGTTTTTGTCCCAAAAAATCCAAAAATATGTTTTCTTCATGCTATGTGTTTATTTTCCACCTTTATTTATTCGTGCTTTGTTTATGTTTATTCTCGTATATCTCTTGCCTCGTTTGGAGCTGGGTCCGAGTAGGTAAGCTCGGTTAAAACCCGATTTCGCCCGTTTATTTATTTATCGCTTTATTTATTTTCCCACATTAGAAAAATGTATAGGTATTTGTAAAGCCATGTAATAATTTTTATTTGTTCGCTTTATTTATTTAACGCTTTTCATGTGATGTATGACATATAAACCAAAAACACCAAACAATAATCGGATTAAATCGCATAAGAACTAAGGTCAAATTTATTAGAATTTAATCGGCTTGATTTAAGAATTGAAAAGTAAGCAACATCATCCGGACCTAGAATCTTTATTTTAAGGTACGGTCTAACCACCCGTTGGGAATATCGTACCCAAATTCCCGGTGGAGCTTAACCGGGTGGCGACTCTATCTTAAAATACGGGATTCTAAGTCTCGTATCCCTTAACACATAAATCGGACTAAATTTCAACTTTAACATCGCTTCCATTATCCATTTTCATCACGTTAAAATAAGGATCATCCCTTAACACGCTTCACAGAGCTCGTTATTTCTCCGCCCCACGCTGAAGAGCATTAAAGCTTACCATACGGGTGGTGGGATTGGGGGTCGTCGGCTTACAATTACCTCAGGGAGAACAAGCTCCCCGAGGATGAGGAAGAAGCTTCCAAAGTCGTACGAAAATCAATGAGATTATCCCTCTAGGGCAACGGTTGTACAGGAAGTCCTACGCAGACGCCTGGCAGAAGTGTGTGGCACCGTCCCAAGGGAAGAGCCTCTTGGAAGAATTGCATGAAGGTATTTGCTTGTCACACCAAGCAGCATCCACTTTACTCATAAGAATTAACCTCGTCGGGTGTTACTGGGAAACTATGGAGGCCAATGCCATAAGTTATATCCAAAAATGGCATCCCTGCCAGGTACACGCCCGAAAAACATACATTCTGCAAGCAAGCCAATGTCCCTTTATGATCGCTTGGCCTTTCTCTACATGGGGTATAGACATCGTGGGACCTCTGCTAGAAGCTAGCAAACAAAGGAAGTTTGTGATTGTGGCCATTGACCATTTTATTAAATGGGTCGAGGTGGTAGCCGTAAACACCATTACCCTCGAGAAGGTGATCGACTTTGTTTGGAAAAACATCATCATAAGGTTCAGTATTCCAATGAAAATAGTCGCAGACAACGGAATGCAGTTCAGATCCAAAAAATTTATAGAATTCTGCCAAGGGCTGAAAATAAAAAATCACTTCTCATTAGTTGCACACCTCTAAACAAATGGCCAGACCAAGGTCACTAACCGAACCCTCAGTGAAGGATTGAAGAAAAGACTTGACAAGAGCAGAAAAGTAACCTGGTCGGATGAGCTCATCAGCGTATTGTGTTCCTATCAAACCACCCCCTATAGGCCAACTGATAAAATGCCATATTCCCTGGTACATGGGGTGGAAGCTATGATTCCCATCGAAATGGCAGCCCCAACAGACAGAGTCATCTTCTATTTTGAAGAACAAAATGACATAAACCTAAAGCATCATTTGGACAGCCTCGAAGAAAGAAGCGAGCGAGCTTGCATTAGAATGGCGGCATATATAGCAAAAATCGCCAAATATCACAATCGGAGGGTCAGAAGCCTATGCCTCAAAGTTGTTGACCTGGTCCTCAAAGACACCACCGCCTCACAATCGCAAGAGGGCCATGGCAAGCTCAGAGCAAATTGGGAAGGTCTATACAAAATACGTAAGGTCCTAGGACATGCAACCTACTGGCTCAGCGATATTAAGGACACGAAATTGCCTAGAATGTGGAACATCTCCAACCTTAGGCCATACTACAATACCACCACCGGCTAGGGAATGAGATGACTGCACTCTTTTCCTTTCCTTGGATTTTTTCCCACTGGGTTTTTTCCTGGGAAAGGTTTTTAACAAGGCGACTTTCCCTAGGCCTTATTCTGGCTTACGATAGCACCGAACTTGTACAACTTTGTATTAAACTTTCATTAATAAAGGAGGCATTTTATTAGTTTCATTTTTATGCATATTCATGTCTATTGTTACCCAGACTAACAGTTACTGCTAAAGGTACCTAAGTTCTGGTCCAAATTATTTTGCAACTAAGCTATAGAGCCTTAGATGTTTCAAGAAATGGATACGATTGATGCAATTAACAAGTTTTACTTAGATAAAATCTAAGTCCCTAAAAGAAAGATAATTGAAGTGGGAAAAAGCAGAACATTCATAAACAAACAGACGAAAAATCAAAGCGCGTTCAAACAATAAATACAAGGCACGAAGCAGAAGCCTACACAGCTTTAAACTAAAAAATAAAATAATAAAAAGTCTAAACTAAGAGACTGGAGGATCCTAATTTTGCACTTCTTGAGACGGGTTCATATTGGACGCCTCGCAAACCTCATTTCCTGCAGAAGGATCCACTTGGTCAGCAGGCGGACTATTAAAAACTTCCTCAAAGGTGGTAAAGTTAACATTGCTCACCATCTCCTCGAAAAACTCCGGCCAGTGTTGACGAACTGCCTCGAGCAACCACTGTCCAAAGACATGGCCCATCTTCACCATCTTCCCCATGAGGCTATCCAGCTCAAAGTCTCGCTCTGCCACCTCCGCCTTGAGTTTCCCAACCCTTCCTTGAGCCAGTCCCAAATCCTTCTCTAAGTGGGTATTGCAAAAAAGGATTTGGGTATGAGCTTCATGCAAGTTTTCCAGCTCTTACTTTGCCTTAGCTAGCGCCGCCTTAATTTCCCTTTGCTTGGCGGCCGCCGCCTCCGCCTCCTCTTTGGCTTTCACGGCCTCAGCTTCTCTCTGCTTGGCCATGTTCATCTCTTTCCTGGCCGCCTGTGCCTCGGCCTTTGCCTCTCGAAGGTCCGTCTTCACCTTGGCATAGTGCTGGCTCGAGCGGTGCATCTTAATGCATCGAGATATTAGCTATAAAATTCAACAGCTATAGTTAAATCCTTCAAGCGGTAATAATAAAATGAAACTTAAACAAAAGTGCCTTACATACCTCTAAGACCTAGTCAACCATAATCCTAGTCGCCACCATACTGGTCTCCTCCTTATAAGCCTTCCTCTCCCGAGGAAAGGGGAGCGTGCTTCAGAGAGCTAATTGAAGTTAAGGGCTAGTTATTCCCCCTTGTGGGCCAACTAGCTCCACAAGGCCTTCCTTGAATCTAGCCGAGGGAGAGGCAGTGGTGACAATGGTCGGTCGGACAGCCAGCTGTTAGTTTTGGCCCGCTCTAGCCGGATCCTGAGTCTATAAGGAAAAAATCAAGCAAGAAGTCAACTGGATTTCCAACAGACACACGAAACATGGAGAGATCCGGAATAAACAGCTCTCGCCCCTTCTTGGGCTCCGTCTTAGCAGGAGAGGCATTCTTCTTTGAAGCCATAGCTTCCTTTCTCAACCTCTTCTTATACGCAATGGTGCCCTTGCCAGTGCCTCTAATTCGCGCCTTAGGGACTGTATCACCAGTCAAATCAAGCACCTCAGGTACACTCCAAGAATTCTCCCTACCCAAATCCTTTGTCCCTTTCGCTAGATGTTTAGCAAGAGACGCGTTAAGCCGAGAAGACTTCCTGAAATAACAAATAAATGACAAGTAAGCTTACCAGGAATTTTCACCTCCCCATTATGATAGACGGTGTCGGGACTGTCCCACTCGATAACCTTGATGTCATTTAGGTAGGCCCAGGCAATGGTCGCCATAGACCATCACTCCTGCTCTAACTCTCTAAACACCTCAATACGGACATCTGGCAGGAGTCCTTATGCAGGCAATGCCTGGGGGATATCTTCCCTCCAATAAGTCAGGAATCGAGGATACTTTGGGTCTACCTTGAGATAAAAGTAAAATTGCTTAGAGTCTTGGACGGGCTGAGGCCGATCCAAAAAATAGTAAACTCTATGATTGAAATGGAGATGGTCTTTGGTACTTTTCTTCCTGAAAGAAGCTAGGCATTGGAATATGAGCCGAACCCAAAGTCCAAACCCTTACATAGATGGTAGTGGCCAACAATGTTCGTCCAGCAGTTAGGATGTATTTTGAGCTTGACAGACATTCTAGTCATGTAAAAGTTTAGCAATGGGCTCAGGTAGAGGGTATGAGAAGTTGGTCCAAACTTGCTCCATATATATATATATATATATATATATATATATATACTAAAATAGCTTTTTGGGGGAGTATGGACCCTTTGATCCCGAGACGGAAGCAAATACGATTTCTCTACCAGCCATTTGTGCACCTGCACCTCGAAATAGATGTCAGTCTTATTGGAGATGGAAACCATGTTTTTAATTCAAGGTGTGGGACCCTAAGCACGGCTCTTTCTAGCCCGCTTCGGGCCAGCCACCACCTTACCTCTCCTGCGTCTGGGGAACGGTTGTGGAGATGATGTGCCACACTCTTTCTAACCTCTGGAATTACTTCTAATCGAATTTCCCAGGCCATTCACTCCCTCAAACTCATCCACGACTCGGATCTCCGTGTCATCTGAATTAATAGGGGTCCAAGGCTTAGAAGTTGATCCCACTTGGTTAGTCATTATCCTATGAGCCCTCCCTTTAATCCTAGCAGAAGGACGTTGGTTAGTTCTATCGATGGTTACCGATTGGGCCAGAAGATAGTCTAGGTCCCGGTTAAGCTTCGTAAGGCCAGCTAATGTTGTGATGAATAGGTATCACTACTCGTACTACTAGACGAACTCATCCTAGGAACATAAGCAACAAGTCACACCATAGGCTAGGATTGAGTGAGACCGCCTCGCCACAGAGAAGTTAGAATGAAAGGCACCCCCAAAGACGCGGCCTTGATTGACAATACACATCAAATCGGTCCCTAAAGCCTAAAATTAGCTACGAAGCAAGGCATATGGGTACACAGAACTTAAATGACTCCATCCCTATGTATATTCGAAAAGGGATAACAAAGGCGCTAAAGTGAACTCAAAAAGGCGCAAATCACGAAAGAGGAAAATTCAAAAAGCGCAAAATTTGTAAGTTTAGCAACACAAAAGAAAAATCTTCCACAAACAGAATTTCAAGCAAGAATCAGTACAACTACCAACAAATCACAGACAAAAAACAAGACAAAAAAAGGAGCCACAAGACACTCACTTGTAGTTGGGGTCGAAGGGGAAGGTTTTTACCGTCGTAAAGAAATCTAGAACGAACACCGGAAAACTGGCCTGTAGACTTCTTGACGGAAAAACACTAACGCCACAGAAAAGAGGAGGAGTGAAAAGTTGTAACTGTTGAAAATAGCAGCTTTTGTAGAAAATTTTTAAAAGTGAATAGACATCTTCTTGAGAAAGGATACAGAAGGACACGTGACACCCTATAATTGCCCATCACGCTGCGTGAGGTGGTTGAACAGATGTAATGAGAATTGCAAACGCCAAGCGGAACACGTCATGAGCCGATGGAAGCCTAAAAGACGTTCTAAACACTTATGGGGGGACTTTTGATAACTGAGCATATGTTTGAGGTGCATGCGCAACACAGCCTCGAGCATGCATTACGCTAGACACTGCCTCAATCATGTTCACACCCCATCACACGTATTGCTTGGGTCACCGTCCAGCCGTCTCGCCCATGTTATTTGGGTAGTCGTCTCACCGCCCCAAATGCGAGATAGTGGAAGGAACCACCACTAATCTGGCAAATATGCCCAATAATTCTAACAATAACATTTATTGTTCCTAAGAAATAGGAACTAACGGGTAAAAGAGAATCATTGACTGATTCTCCCTGAAAAATAGGGATCTCCTCCCTTGTTTGAAAAAACCTACCATATCCATAGATTAAGGGGATTTCATGCCTATAAACACGAGGGTCATTAGCAGAAAAAGGTAGTCGTTCCTTATACTATACTTTTCTTCCAAAAGCTCTGTTATTCCCTCCATTCATTGCTACACAAATCGCTAACTTAGGCATCGGAGGTTCTCCCGGAGACAAGCTCCGACCCTTTGACCTTTGATTATTTTGCTGGTTTATATCTAACCTTTATCAAATCATCACTTGAAGTTCAACACATAAAAATCACTTTCCAGGCAAAACTTTCATTATTTGATTTATTTTTTCTAAATCAAAATCTGATACTTACAACAAAAGTTAAAAAAATGAAGTTATTTTTTGAAAAGCAGGCTAACTTCTCTAAATAAATTGGTCCCAAAAGCGGTTAGAAGTAAAGAAGAGGGTTGTCAACTTCAAACAACAGTAATGGGCTGGAAGCCATGTGTTTCTTCTTGCACTTCACAGTAGTAGCATTTTTCTTTTTCTTTTTGATTAATCTTTTATTTTTCATCATTTATTATTTATGGGCTATTTTTCAACCATACCAAAGCGCACTATCTTAACTTTCACTTTTGATCAAAGCCCAATTTTTTTTATTAAATTTATTTCCATTTTTGTTCATATTAGTAATTTGTTTTTGTATTTAAACCTGTAATAATTTTACGTACATTAATTACTTTGACCAATCAATTTAACAAGAAGAAAAATGATTTGGTCCCACCCATAAGGAGTTTGACCCTGTTTGAAAGGTTTAGAGTTTTACTGATAATCCATATATAAATTGAACTATAATTCTTATTATAATTTATAGGTTGCTCTGATATTTGAAATATATAAATAAATGTGATAAAAATAACAAAAATAATGATACACATATGAAAAAAAATAAAAGTTAATATCTCTCCTAAAATAATACTATTAAATGTTTTTAATTTAAATGAAGTGAAGAAATTTGCGATAATTTCTATATAGGTATATTTAGAATAAAATAAGGTTAGAATGTGAAATGTAATTACACATGCAATTACTTTTTTTCTACAATAGCAATTAATAGTACTCTTCTTATGGTGATTTTATATTTCGCCGTAAAAATGTTTTAAAATATAACCATGAAACAACAATTTGTTGTAGCTTTTTCAAATGATTCTAAAGAGGCAATATTGATGATGTTGTGTCTATGCTACCTAATGATTTGTGTGTCGTTTTATGCTCTAATTCATTTTTTTTCAAAACCAAAATCAACATAATTTTTATGAAGTACATGAAATTGTCATATAATATTATATATATTAAAGTAGGAAGTCTATAAATATTTTATTCCAATATCGGTGACCCATTCAACACATCAGTGGGATTCATTTTCTTTTGCTTACAAAAATTTATAAATATAGCATAGCACTCCATAGTTTACTTAGCTATTGTTGCTTTTCATCATTGTATATGATTTCAGGTATGAAAAATATAAAGTAAAATGAAATGTTGTCGTAAATTAATTGACATCTCAACTCGGTTAAAAATAGATAAGATATATATTTTTGAATTCTAATTTTCAATTCTTTTTTTTTATTATTAGAAGTTATTGTAGAAGTTAGGTATTGATAATCATACCCATCTATACTTTATAGATGTATTCGCTCCGATAATTTATTTTTAGTCCGTAAATTCTTTAATATATATGAAATCAATGACTATACATGTTTCTTATTCAAAGAAAGTTATGTGCATAAATTCATTAAAATGGAACAAGATTATAACAATCAAATCTTTTTCTTTTATTTGTGGTTGGCTTTCTTTTACTTAAAAAAGGATAGTGATTTTTTTCTCAATCATCTTGTATTTACAATTGAGGGTGATTAAAAATCAAATCTTAACTTCTTTAAAATCTCTTTATCATGAAAAAAGATATTTGCAAGCTATCTCATGATATTAAATACTCTAGTTGTTTTAAGTTTTTTGAGCTATTCAATTAATCTCATCAATATATTTAAAATACAACCTTATTTTTCTATTTTCAGCGATGAAATTGAACATTTTAAAATTTACTACATCCTCTCATGACAATTTAAAAATCAAGTAAAATAATAAAATATATTTAAAAAGAGACCGTATAATTAAATATGAAAAGCGTGGGGAATAAAATTATCCCAAATAATCGAATCAAGGGCTATTTAGGACTTTGGAAACAGTACCTTACTAAGCCTGAGCTATGAGATTCAGCAGAATACTATCCAAAATGATTTTCTTTTCCAAAACTATGTGAATCTCCTTTACACGCCAATCTCTTAGCAAAAAAAAAAAAACGATCAGTCACAAAAGAAATTACGACGTACACTTCTATGCACTTTAATTAAATTATATTTAGTGCAATTAAATATGGAGATATATAATATAGTCTCATACAACAATGTATTACTATTTCACAAGAAAACTTCATTTGTTATGTGTTACTTTCCCATCGTCTTATTACCCGTTTTTGTTTACCTATTGAGCAAATTAACCTTTACAGTAGTAAGCACAGACATGTATGTAATCTCAAAATGGATAAAAAAATACGAAAATCTAAAAAAATGTTACAAATGTCAAATTTTCATTCCACAACACATGTAAATCTCTTTCTCAAATTGCATTAAAATCACTAAAGTAAAAAATAATAAATTTGTGAATTAGAGCAACTCTAACTATATACCTCATTTTCTATTTTCCAAATCCAATTTTAGAGAATATACATTATTTTTATTTTAATAATCTTCCCCATTTTATATTTTTTAATTTAAATTTCGTTTAAAATAATAATATTTTACTATTAAATTAAAAAAATAATAAAAAATAAAAAATAAAAGCAATCAAAATATAAAAGATAATATTATGTTCTCGGAACCAAAAAATGAACCATATATGAAAAACTCCTATTTTAAAAAATAACGTATAGAGAAGGATTAGACTCTATTATTCCTAGTATTTTAGAAAATTCTCACGTAGGGGAAATGGTTGAACTCGAGAAGGAAAGAAAGGAAAAAAAAAAAAAAACAAAATGAGAAACAAAGTCCAAACACAACATACAACACATAATACACTCTCTCTCCCATAGGGCTTCGTTCCCTTCTTTCCCTCTTTCCTTTCTCTCTCATCGGATCTGTCTTCTCTCCGATCTCCCAAATCCCCCAAAGATCCTCTCTTTATACTCCCTTTCAACCCCCATTTACCAATATAACTGAATCCCCATCTTCAATTCAGGGCACTTCCATTTCTATTAACGGAAATGAAGTGCCCGATTTCCGGCGTTTGAGAGTTCACACAATGACCAAGAGATGAGCCGGAATAGCTATTCTAAGCATAAAGACGGCGCCGGGAAAAAAGAAGAAGAAGAAGAAGAAGAGGAGGAAGAGGAAGAAGAAGAAGACGAGCAGTTTTACGAATCACTTGATCGCATTGCATCTTCGTCTTGTTCCTGTTCGGCTTCCAACTCCGATTCCGATCTTGACCCAAGCCCGACCCGCTCCAATTCCAGTTCTAACTCCCCTAATGATCGTTCCGTCCCTGTTCCTAATTTTCCATTGGGTGTTTCAAACTACGATGTTTGGATCTCTGAGCCGGAATCCGTTTCCGATCGTCGCCGGCGGCTACTCCTTCAGATGGGTCTCAGTGCCGACCCGGCTCTCTCTCGTGGGAAACCCGACGGTGATTTCGGCTTTAGCCGGTCGGCGTCGTCGGATCATTTGACTCAGGAACAACCGGGTCCGGGTCCCGGTAGTTCAGGTGCCATCGTCCGATCGAAATCAGACGGCGGCGGCGGCGGTTCCAGAGCTGATCGGGGCGATAATGGTGACAAATGTAATGATGATTTTGATTTGTGTTCTATTTCTTCTACTCCTTTGGTATCTTGTTATTCCCCTCAGATTCTTTCACATGATTCAACCAATGTAAATAACTGTAACTCCAATCGAGAAAAGGCCACCGCTGTTTGTTCTTCTTCTTCTTCGCTTAATAAGCCGCCTTCTGGTAAATACGGTAAGAAAATGGATGTAAATCGATCTGATAAAACGAACTCGATTCCCAATTTGGAGGGATTCGATTGTAATGGGGAAATTATTGTTGATGCCATCACTACCATTAAGAATCTCGATAATGGGAAAGAGTTCGTGGTCAACGAGATAAAAGAGGACGGGACTTGGAACAAATTGAAAGAAGTAGGCACAGGAAGGCAATTGACAATGGAAGAATTCGAAATAAGCGTCGGCCATTCCCCAATTGTTCAAGAACTAATGAGGAGACAAAATGTAGAAGAAGTTAACAGGGAAACCCTAGATTCCACCACCAATGGCGGCATTGGAATCGGCGTTTTAATTTCAAAGCACAAAAAGAAAGGCAGCTGGTTTAAGAGCATCAAAAGCGTCGCCCATAGTGTGAAAGGCCACAAAGAGAGACGCAGTAGCGACGAGAGGGATACAGGGTCAGAGAAAGGAGGACGAAGATCCAGCTCAGCAACAGACGACAGCCAAGATGTGTCGTTTCATGGGCCTGAGCGAGTTAGGGTTAGGCAATACGGGAAATCGGTGAAAGAGCTAAGTGCATTATACAAGAGTCAGGAGATTCAGGCACATAAAGGGTCAATTTGGAGTATAAAATTCAGCTTAGATGGGAGATATCTAGCGAGTGCAGGGGAGGATTATGTGATCCATGTATGGCTAGTTACTGAGTCAGAGCGAAAAGGGGAATTGTTGATTGATAGACCAGAGGATGGGAATTTGAACTTTTTGTGGCAAGTAAATGGGTCGCCTGAGCCTTCTTTGCTGTCGCCAACAGGTGAAGGGCATAATGAGAAGAAGAGGAGGGGCCGATCGTCTATAAGTAGGAAATCCGTGAGCTTGGATCATATTGTTGTGCCTGAAAATGTGTTTGCTCTTTCTGATAAGCCCATTTGTTCGTTTCGAGGGCATGAGAATGATGTGCTTGACCTTTCCTGGTCGAAGTCTCAGGTTAGTTGCTATTTTGTCTCTAGATTACGTATTATGTTTTGATTTTTCATTGTGTTTTCATTCATTATTCTTGAACATAGCTAATAGCTTTGTAGATTATAAGTATCAGTATTGGTTGACTTGTAGAGATACAGTATAGGTTTGTCTGGATTCTTGGAGCTGTGCCACTAGCGATCTGTTAGCTGATGTATTTCGGCATTTAGTCTATCTATTAGCTGATGTATTTCGGCATTTTGTCGATCTATGAGCTTATGTATTTCGGCACTTTGTCGATCTATTAGCTGATGTGTTTCGCCATTTACTCTATCTATTACCTGATGTGCTTCGGCATTTAGCTGCTGTATTTCGGCATTTAGGCAATAATGGATATAAATCTAGCATGGCAGTGCACACAAGGATGGCTTGTATTATTACACAAGACTAACTGACTAAGATGGAAACATTAATAATTTGCTGTCTGACCTTTCTCAGTTTGACATTAAATATTGTCAGTTACATATTTCAAAGTGTGTATAATAGTCCATTCTATAACGCTTTCTTGCAATGGGGTCTATGCTAGCAAGGATTGCCACAAGTTCTATATCTATACTGCAGCGTAGGTCATATATGATGTGATTAGGCCATCTCTTGTCTCATTCAAAATAGAAGCCTTGATGGATGACAGTTAAACCTTATTCGGAATTTATATGCTTTTTACCTTATAACGTACTCATATTAGCCATAGTAGTCGAGGGTGCGAGGCACACGCAAGGCGCTAGGGTCTTGCCCGTCGCCTAACCGCAAGGTGCAAAAAAGGCGCGCGCCCGGAACAAGAAAGGCGCACAAGTATAAAATTTCTAAAATATATTTATAGTCTTATAGATATATAAGATATATATAAATTATCTTATATATTATATATATCTTATACACAATAAAAAAAGTTCATAATCCTAAATGAAAGACAATAATAATCCAAAAAAACATTCATCACACATGGAGATCTAGAAGAACAAACTAGAAAATCATTCATCACTAAGGTAATCTAAGTTTTCAATCTCCTCGAGTATTTCCAATTCCCCTTCCGTGCTTTCTCCATCTAAGTCATCATCATCACTTTCTTTATCTTCTAATTCTAACGCCACTGAACTTGAAGATGATGGATTGTCTTGTTTCCTAGCCTTAGATTTCCTAGTGCTTCTAACTTTTCCAGCTCCACTTGCATTTTCCACATCACGCCATGTCAAGTCCTCATTCGGAAATACCAAGTCTTGGTCACTCAACTTCTTCCCAACCAACCACTCATTGCTATCATCAATGCCATCCAAAACTTTATATGGGCCCTCTTTTTTTTTTATTTTCTCATTTTTAAAATTTTTTTTTTTATCACTTATAGAGCCTAATTTAAAAAAGCGCTGCGCCCGTGCACCTCGAAAAAGGCGCATCCGGGCGCACGCCTTTACACGAAAGTACGCCCTGCGTTCCAATATAGGCCGCGCGCCTGGCGCTCCTTTGACTACTATGATATTAGCATGTGTAGTGTTGGGAAATTATTCACCCTGCAATTGCGATGGGAGTTTAGGATTGCAGCCTAAATGAATAATCGAGAGGTAGGTGCAGTATCAAATATCAAATATCACATCATCTTTAAGACTTTAAAGAAGGTGTCTTAAAGCCTTAGATTTCAATTTAAACCCCAATGTTCCTTGGTAGCAGTAAGGAAGGATTCTGATTGAATTTCTCTGAAAATCATATGAAGTTATGAACTGTGTCTGGTGACCCTTGTAAAGTGCGATCGTATGTTACATTTGTTCATGTAGATGGAACTGAGGAATCATCTTTGCGATTGTTATAGGAGTTGGTTCTGCTTTTGTCATACCATGAATGGTTTTTTAGTGGATATTAAATGACTAATCGGAAATAGAGGTTTTTCTAGAATAGTCATTATAAGCATAGTTGTCAAGGCGCTAGGCACATACTTCCAATTACACTAGGCGCAAAAAATATTTTCTTAAAAAGTGAAGTTATATGCAATAATAGTACCAGAAAAAGAACTAAGAGAATTGTTAGATGTACATATACTGGTAAAATTTTCATATTGCATTAGGAGTATCTTGTCTTGAATTTATCTGCCATAATAGGAATTGAATTAGGAATATCTAGCCTTAAATTATTAATAAAGCTCTTACAAATAGATCAACAACACATTTAAAAGTATAATAGTACCCTGAATAAAAGCGTCCACAAGGCGCTTGAGGTATGGCGAGGCGCATGACCCGCGCCCTGCATAAGGCACGGATGTTGACCACTCAAAACAATTGATTCCTGAATAAGAAAAGGTTGAATACTTTCTAATTAACATTTTCAAGTCAAGTAGAGAATTTTCTGTATGTGTGTGTGCTTTTATCAATGTGGGAACATTAGGTTGCCTCTACGTGTGTGTGGTTTGTTGTTTTCTTACAGGTTTAGTGCTGTAAAGATTGTTGTTACTTTAGTGGACACATGTTTGATTAGTAGGGAATTTGACATATTTATGTGTATTTTCTATATTGGTCATTGTAACATTAGTAAAGCTCAATAATTGGTTTCTGAACTTGAGGCTTAGGGATAGAAAGTACGAAACCGCCCCTGTGAATAAAACATCTTGATTATAAAGGTTTTAAGGAGTGGCTTAGTGAGCGTGATCTATTTATTAAGATTTGCATGTCCAAGGAGGGAACAAGAGACCTGAATTCTTCCATGTCAGAACTTTATCTGAGTTTAAAATGAAATAATTTTATAAACTTGCTTATGAATTTGGTCGATTACCGAATTGTCTTGGGCATTTCCTTTTTTTTTTTAATTTATTTTTCAGTTGTTTATAGACTAATACAAAATTCATTTTTAAAAAATAGTGTCCAAAATCCACTATTTTATTATGTTAATTAGCTCTATATATCTCAAGGAGTGCTTGTGCAAGGCACATTATTTTGTATATCATTAATCTGTAAAAGAGTAATTTTCGAATGCCAATATTATATCATTTTTGTAATTTTATGGGAGGGAGAGCTTAGACTGATATTCTGAGCACGAGTGTAGCAAACTTTTTATAAGATTGACAAAAACTAAGTTATGCTTTTTTTACTTTGCGTACAGCATCTGCTTTCTTCTTCTATGGACAAAACAGTTCGCTTGTGGCATTTGTCTAGCAACTCTTGTTTGAAAACATTCTCCCATAGTGACTATGGTAAGTCTATTTTGTGATTATTCTCATTATACAAGTTAAGAACTATTTTTGTAAGGCCAAATACATCAATTACCCCCTTGAACTTGGCCCAAATGGTCTACTGCCCCCTGAGCTTGGCAAAAGTGCACCGGTTTGCCCCCTGATTGCCACATGTCAACTTCTAGTTTGTGAGAGAAAAATCAGAAAAATGACATCTTTGGAAATTGAAACCAACCAAAAGCTGGCATTCAGGAGCCAACTGGTGCTGATGCACTCTTGCCAAGTTGAGGGAGTTAACGGAAACAAGTGAAAGTTCAGGGGGGCAGTAGACCAGTTCGGCCAAGTTCAGGGGGTAATTGATGTATTAGGCCTTTTGGTAATTGTAGTTTGAACGTGATGATCAATTTCGTCCACAATTTTTTGTTTTGTAGTAACTTGCATTCAGTTCAACCCTGTTGATGATCGGTACTTCATAAGCGGGTCCCTGGATGCCAAGGTTCGAATATGGAGCATTCCGGATCATCAAGTTGTTGATTGGAGTGATCTGCAAGATATGGTCACTGCCGCGTGTTATACTCCCGATGGTCAGGTATATTGCTCTCTCTCTCCCTCTCTCGATAAACGTATTCACATTCTGTCTTCAATTTATCGTGCTGAAATGAGTTGTCATGGTTTCTGAAGGGTGCGCTTATTGGAACATTCATGGGAAGCTGCCGTTTATTCACTGCCTCTGGTACTGTTACGTTAAAATCCTTTTTGTGTCTCTTTTCTTTGTTGAATTTCGGGTTGGTCATAAGCTTTTTACCGTTTTTCAGAGAATAAATTGCAACAAAAATGTCAAATAAATCTGCAGAATAAGAAGAAAAAAGCTCACCTCAAAAAAATCAATGGCTTCCAGGTAGGTAGCCCACCTGTTCTGTTTCGATTTAAGGCATAATCCATGTTTCCCCCCCCTGAACTTGACACTTTTTTGACAAGTCCAGCCCTGAACTTCCGTTTGTTTATATTAGCACCTGAACTTGGCAAAAGTGTATCAGATTCCCCCCCCCCCCACCCGAATGCCATGTTTCAGTTTTTGATCGGTTTGACTTTTCAAAGTTGTCATTTTCCTGATCTTTCTCGCTCTGACCAAAAGCTGACAAGTGGCATTTAGGGGGCAAGCTGGTGCATTTTTGTCAATTTTTAAGGGGTTTAGTAGCAACAAGTTCAAGTTCAGGGCGACACGTAGGTTTAGGGGCAAAACATGAATTATACCTAGATTTAACAATTTGTGATTCTTTTCCTGCCCCTAACTAATATCTGACCGTTTTTATCAAACAGTTTTCCCGGGGCAGTTCATCAGAAGTGCTAATCACATCAGCAGATTCTCGAATTCGAGTTATCGACGGTGTCGATATGGTACACAAATTCAAAGGTAGGTACACAAGCAGCATATCATTTCCACTGAATTTCACCTTTTCCAAAGGCTAATTCGGCAATAACACTTTTCACAGGATTCCGAACAGCAAACAGCCCAATATCCGCTTCCCTCGCATCAAACGGAAAATACGTAGTCTCTGCCAGCGAGGATTCATACGTATACATATGGAAACACGAAGCCGATTCTCGAGCTAGCCGATGCAACGGCGTTACAGTGACAAATTCATACGAGCATTTCCACTGTCAAGATGTGTCTATGGCTATCCCTTGGCCTGGCATGGGCGACACATTGGAAATACAAAACGAACTCGATACCCATCTCGACGAAATCTCCATAGCCAATCACCCGCCGACACCTGTAGAAGAAATAAGCGGTAAAGACGGTTCGGAAAGTCCACTGAACGGAATCATTTGCAGTGCTACCAACGGCTATTTTTTCGATAGAATATCGGCTACATGGCCAGAGGAAAAACTGACTTTAGCTACCCGGGCCAAAAGCCGAACCCCTGGGGGTAGTTTTGACCTTTTCAGTAGGATGAACCAAAAGACATCAAATTTGGCTGCCTATGGTATGGTGATTGTAACGGCTGGCCTTGGAGGGGAGATTAGAACGTACCAGAATTTCGGGTTGCCAGTTCGAATTTGAGAAGTGGAATCGTGAAAAGTTCTGGGCCCTTTCGGTTAATTGTGTACAGATATTTGGTGAGATGTGTAATATTAGCGAGTTGGGGTTCTTTCCTAGGGGTCTGGGAAAAAATTTATAGATTTGTTTAAAGAAAATTGAAGGGAAAAAAGAGAAAAAAAAAATACAGAATGAAATTTAAAAGCGATGTATTGCTGAAGTCAGGAAATGTAGAGTCATGAGCACGACAGCAAAGGTTATTGAATTGAAATGAAAATTCTTTACATTCGTTCTCAACTGTCTTAATCTGTCAATTTTTGAATTTGTTTGTGATTTGATTTGAAAAGAAATGTGTTCTTTACTTTATGGTTCAAATGGAAGTATATATAATTCTGATCTGAGTAACTCAATGGCAAAATTGATAATGATTGGCTGCAATGAAAATTAGATATCTGACTTCCAATAGCAGAATCTAATATGACGTTACTTGAATTTTTTTGCTTAAACACAAAGGATTAGGAACGTTAAAAAGAATATGGAGTTCAGGCCCTATGTGGTTTGCTAGCATTTTATGAGGTCAAAGATTCACTATTTTTTGGCTTTAGATTATAATAATGGACTTAAGTAAAATAACTCATTAAACCGTATGAGCTTCTTTTATCATGAAATCACGGATAATTGTTGCAATTCCACTTTATGGTCAATTGAAAACAACCTTTCTGTAATTACAGAGGTAAGGTTGCGTACACCCGACCCTCATTACCCCGCTTGTGCGGGAGCATTGTTAGACATTGGGGTAATGTTGTTGTACACAAGCAAGCCATTCTTGACAAACTTTTTCATAGTATTGGAAGCAATTTATTTCAACAATGTATTGTTGAATCTCGTTGTTTGTTAGTATTTCCTGGCTTGAAAGAATGACCTTTCTTCTTTGCATAGGTAGATAACGAGCAACCATTCATAAATATACATAAACTCATGCCCAATGGGCAATTTAAGGTGAGTCTGAGATTAGTATTTTCGTACTTTGTTCGTACTCTCTCAAAAAGCATACTAGACTATGTTTTTTTGGAAGAGTGGGCGAAAAACAGTACTGGATATGTAGAAAACTACAAATAGAACAGATTTCCAAAGACCATTAAACCTCTACCTATAATTCCATATCATAACCATAAAAAGATTTTTAACTTTTAAATAAAATTTCATTAGGTGCTATATACACAAATAAATTTTTAAATTCGGAACATAGCATTTTTGGTTAAACTAAGGGTATTTACAGGCAGACCCTATTCACCTCACTGATTTATAGTCATTTCATAAGATGGAATAGCTGACCCAATGATTTAATAAGCTCCATGCTCAAAGTGAGTTATCCATCGTCTCCAAACCTTTGGGTAATTGTATATGAAAACTATAATAATGCAGGAGCAAGTCCAATCATTTTCCTCATTTTTCATTCCTTAAACCCCATTTTGCTCCAATCATCTTCCCTATTTGATATTTCCTAGAAATAATAATACTTTACTATTATTGTATTAATTTATTTATATCAATTCTATTTTACTCAATTAATTAAACAATTAAAAAAGTCAAAACTAAAACTTATATAATTAAAAAAATCCATTCTCCAAAATAAGGTTCCCCGTATATAAAGAACCCCATTTTAAAGACATAGCATATAAAAAATGATTGGACTCAACCATTCCTAAAATGGGAACAATGGGAAGAGCCCTGATAGAAGTAATATTGTGATTGGTGAATCAAATATCCATAATCTAAAGGATGCCTGCGGTATAGTCTCCACCATTGTTCCCTGTCCCTTTTAGTCAAGCCCATACAATATAATCCAATACTATAGGAATGGCACTTCTTGAAATTCGGACCTAAATATCTCTTCCTTTTCTATCCTTTCTATTTAATACAATAGCAATCTCAAATCCACTCTCCCATTGGCTACTTACATATGACCTGTCTGCCACGTCAGCATCCTCCTAAATTCTATTATCTCTTTTCAGCATATCTTATCCAAAATCAACTTGGCTTTTTATCTTTTACTCTTCTGTCTGTCTATATATTCACAGAATTAATATCTTTTTCAAGCACTCCATTTCTCCACTATTTAGGAAAACAATTTTTAGACCCCAATTTAGATAATGGCTCTTCAGGCTACTTCATTGGTTTCCTCAGCTTTTGCAGTCCCTAAAAATGTATGCTTTGCTATCATTTTCTTTGGATCAATTTTGTAATTTGGGCTTTAATTTTGGTGTTTTCTTGTGTTCAGGCAAAACCAGCAACATCCTTCAAGGATTCAACCTTGTTTGGAGTTTCACTTGCAGACAATGTTAAAGCTGATTTTACCCATTCGGAATTGAAATGCAAGGTAACTCAAACTTTTTGTATAACAAGGATCCAGTTGAGTATAGTTATGGTATAGATTTGTCGTAGTTCATTCAGCTATATGTAATATGAGATATCTGGTTTTACCCCTTCTGAATTGAAATGCAATTCTTGTATTATAAGGATCCAATTGAGTATAGTTATGGTATAGATTTCTCATAGTTCATTGGCCTAATGCATCACAACATCCTCAACTTGTCCCCAGAATCATGCTGCGACCCTGAACTTTGAAAGTGCTCCCGCAGCTACCTCAACTTTCAGAAAGTGCACCATTTTACTCCCTAAAAAAATGATATCTTAGAAAAGTAAAACCAACCTGAAGTTGACACGTGGCATTCAAAGCAAAGTGGTGCACTTTTTTAAAGTTGAGGTAGCTGTGAAGAAACTTTTAAAGTTCAGGGAGGCACCGGGATTTTGGAGGCAAGTTGAGGATGTTGTTGCTGCATTAAGCCTAGTTCATTCGAATATATGTAATGTGAGATTTCTGATTTTACCCCTTCTGAATTGAAATGCAAGGTAACTCAATTCTTGTATTAGAAGGATCCAATTGAGTATAATTATGGTATAGATTTGTCATAGTTCATTCAAATATATGTAATGTGAGATTTCTAACTTAGATTTTTACGGGCAGAAACAACCAAACCGAAGAGTCGGGGCTGTGAGAGCTCAGACAACTGCTACAGCTAGCCCAACAGTCACTAGAGCTTCCCCAGATGGCAAGAAAACCTTAAGAAAGGGCAGTGTTATTGTAACTGGAGCCTCTTCTGGATTAGGTTTAGCGACTGCTAAGGCATTGGCCGAAACTGGCAAGTGGCATGTTATTATGGCCTGTAGAGATTTCCTTAAGGCAGAAAGAGCAGCTAAATCTGCTGGAATCTCAAAGGAAAACTATACCATCATGCACTTAGACCTTGCTTCTCTCGATAGTGTTCGCCAATTTGTAGATAGCTTCAGGCAATCGGGCAGGCCTCTCGATGTTCTTGTTTGCAATGCTGCTGTTTACCTTCCAACCGCAAAGGAGCCTACTTTCACTGCTGAAGGATTTGAACTCAGTGTTGGAACTAACCATCTCGGTCATTTCCTCCTTTCGCGGTTGTTGCTTGATGATTTGCAGAAATCTGATTACCCTTCGAAACGACTGATAATCGTCGGTTCCATTACTGGTATGCTGAATTTTGTTATTGAGATATAGCTTAATGCATCCCTAGAAACATAAACTTGTCCTAAAAAACCTATTGCCCCTGAACTTTCAAATTATGCACTACTTTGCTTCTTGAACGCCATGCGTCAGCTTCTGATTAGAAAGAGAAAACAAATAAAGGACATCTTTGAAAAGTCAAACCAATCAGAAGCTGACACGTGGTTGGGGGGCGGCGGCAGAGTTGCGCACTCTTTAAAAATTTCAAGGAGTTAAGAGGTCACTTTGAAAGTTCATGGGGGAAATATGTTTCTTGGACAAGTTCAGGTAGCTGGAGATGCATTAAGCCTTGAGATAATGATTGTTGTTATAGGCTCAATGTAATACTGGTTTTAATGTTCAGGGAATACAAATACATTGGCTGGAAATGTACCTCCGAAGGCCAACCTAGGCGACATGAGGGGACTTGCGGGAGGTTTGAACGGGCTAAACAGTTCAGCGATGATCGACGGTGGAGATTTTGATGGTGCTAAAGCATACAAGGATAGCAAAGTATGCAACATGCTGACTATGCAAGAATTCCACAGACGATTCCATGAAGAAACTGGCATTACATTCGCCTCGCTTTATCCAGGTTGCATTGCTACAACAGGCTTGTTCAGGGAGCACATCCCGTTGTTCCGGCTTTTATTCCCTCCATTTCAAAAGTACATCACAAAGGGCTTTGTCTCTGAAGATGAAGCTGGAAAAAGGCTTGCTCAGGTGAAGGGGAAACCCGTGTAAATTGAATTATAGCATTTTCTTTCGTTTTTTAGAGCATCGAGTGATAACGTTACATGTTTCATTGTTGCTATAGGTTGTGAGCGATCCAAGCTTAACGAAATCGGGAGTATACTGGAGCTGGAACAAAAGTTCTGCTTCGTTTGAGAACCAGCTGTCTCAAGAAGCTAGCGATGAAGTTAAAGCTCGGAAAATTTGGGAGATAAGCGAGAAACTCGTTGGCTTGGCTTAAAATACTTGTGGACTGATCTTAGCTGAGGGAGATGATGCTGTTTGTGTAGAGCTTAGTTGTTTTGTTATGTAAACAATTTTCACTTGTAGAGTAGATGAGTTTGGTTCAAACATTTGGGAATAAAATCACTCATTATGCATTATGTTACTAAATATCTAACTGAAAGATCAAGTTTTTTATGCACAAATCCAAATATTATAGTTTTCCCAACTGAATGTTGAGCGATTAAGATTTTGTCACACTCCAATACAATAACAACTAAGCTAGGTCGACTTCCTTTCTAACATAATCTCTCTTTTAGAACCAGCTTAACAAGCTTTCTACTCCCCAATGGACTTGTTTCTTTCTGTCGATTGTCTCCTTAAACTTTGAAAAGATCCTCGTAAAACTCGCTGAACTTTTAAAAGTGTATCATTTGTCCCATGAATGCCACTAACTTCTGATTAAAGAGAGATAAATCTAGAGAACGGTATATTTGAATAGTCAAGCCAACCAGAAGCTGACACGTGACATTCAACGGGGCAAACCGATGCACTTTTTGAAAGTTAATAGGTCTACAGGAACCTTTTCAAAGTACGGAGGGCTGGTGATGCATTTGTGAGGTAGCTAAGTTAAATAAGGACTGTACTATTTTTTTTTTTTTATCTAATTCAACACAAGGATTATTAAAAAAAACTATTTAAGGTTGTTTGTGGCCATGAACTCACAAAATCTCATGTTACATTTACAAGAGGACCTTTCAAAAAATATCTCAAGAATCTGGTACCTCTTTATTTGATTTCAGAGAATTTAGCTCTCCTTCACTAATCCCATTTTTAACCATTATTTATGGAACTGATACTTACCTAACATTTCTAACCAAAAAGATGCCATATGCATATATCAACAAACCACAGTGAAATTATAAAAAAATAAAAATAAAAAATCAGAGGTAAACTTCAAGCTTTATTCTCGAAATATATACAGAGAGCGTCAAGGTTTATAAGCACAAGTTACACTACCTATTTACATCACAAATTAGAGTTCGAAAGCAGGAAACCTGGCTTGAGATGGCTGGATAATGTCAAAGAAGAGGTACGTCATACCTCCAATACCCTCAAACATGGAAAAGGGCCGATCGCCTCCATGCATCTTTCCCTCTGATATGAGTTTTTGTGCTCTATCATGTAGAAAGCAAGCAAATGCTTTCGCTCTATGCAGGTACTTCATGTCCCCTGTTAACTGGTACAGTGACAGAAAAACATAAGCATTTCCACTGATGCCATGGCATATTCCAACTCGTTTTAGGAGACCCCGCTCCCAAACAACTTCCCCTGCATCAACTGCAGCTTCCAGAAATTCCTTATCTCCATATACCTGACAATTTCAATCATATGGCTAAAATTATCAGGATTGGTGATAGCAAAATATTATATATATATGAAGCCTAGTTTAGAGAAATTCTGAAACAAATTATTCAATGAGAGAAATTTAATCAAATATGATAAATGAGATTAAAAAAAAACTACAGAACCTGAATAAAACTTTTTCAAAATCTAAAAAAGTAGTAATTGCTCAACTACTATGAGAAAAGTACTTATATCTGACAATGGATATAAATGTTTTTAGTTATTTTATTAAATTGTTCCCGAAGTTGCAAAAGAAAAAAGCTTTATGAATGAAGAATGAGTTTTGTACAAAATAGGCCTAATGCATCACCATCTCTCTCAACTTGTCTCATTTCGTCTAATGCATTCTGAACTTTGAACATGTCCCCTTAGCCCCCCTTAACTATCAAAAAGTGCACCAGTTTGCCCCTTGAATGCTATATGTCAGCTTTTGGTTAATTTGACGTTTCAAAGATGTCATTCTCCTTATTTTTCTCTGCCCACCCAGAAGAAGCTGACACATTGTGTTCATGGAGTAAATTGGTGCACTTTTTGAAAATTTAGGGGTACAATAGGTGGAATGAGACAAATTGAGAGATCTGGTGATGCATTTGTTCATGGAGTCCAACTGTAAGAAACTGAAAATCTTAGGGTCTGTTCAGTTGCAGAAAATTGTTTCCATTTTTCATTTCCAGTTTTCTTTTCTGTTTCCAAATTTTCCAGTTTTTAGTTTTCTAAATAGTCAGTTTCCATTTTTTATTTTCGAAAAACAATCAATATTATTGTTTAAATTTTATTTGCTGAAATAAGTGAAATAAAAAGATTACAATTAAAGTAAAGCATCCATTTTATATAAAAATTGAACCGATTAATTTTGATTATTCTATGAAGTGTGCAAGCTATAAAAATCAATTTTGTCTATGTTATGATAACTTTTACCTTTAATACCCTAAAAACTTTTTTACTGCACTATGCAATTAAAGATCAATGTTTTAACCACCATGCAATGGCTTGGTAGCCACCACATCCATAGGAAAAACCAATAAGTGTGGGGTTGTGGATTCAATCCCCACAATTTACAAATTTGGCCAAAAAAAATGCCTCTTATTTCTAAGGAAATGAATATTTTAAGTTGACTAATCTATAGTTTATCCTAATTTGTTACTTACATTAGAGCATCTCCAATTAGAATAAAGTAGAGTTGCTCCAACCCCACTTCATTTCGAGCTTCGAATTTTGAAGCATGAACAATACCACATCAAATTTGAAGTGGTAATATTCACAACTTCAAATATTTAAAAACATTATTTTATGTACTTTTTGCTTTTTCTTTTAATTTGATTGGTTGTTTGTTGTGTTGAGTTAGGTAGATTTGAATAAAATAATAATATTTTTTGTTTTGAAGTGGAATTTTGAAGTGAATGGTTGGGGAATAAACACTGTAGCAACTTCAAATTATGGAGTTTGAAGTAAAAATTCATAGTGTAGGGTTGGAGATGTCCTTAGAATCCTTCAATTTAAATTTGTTACTATGATATCGTGCTAAGAATCCAATAATGTTAAAGTGTGTTTAATTTTACAAGTTAGAAATATACCAATTAATTTAAAATAAATTTATATAAATTAGATCACATTTATTAGAAAATTATGCAATAAAACGTTACCAAGTAAATTAGAAAAATAACTAAATAAATCAACTTAAAGTATATTAATAAAAAATGAATTTTTTTGTTTGGTTATTAGAAAAAAATAAATCAAATCAATAAAGTACTGTATTAGTTAGATATAGGTCGTGCTTCCTCAGTTTGGAAAATTCAGAAAACATAAAAAAGACGTTTTCTGCTGCAAGACATAATTTAGAAAATTCTGAAAACTTTTTTTCAGTTTTTCATGCTGAAAAATTTTGCAACTAAACACCAGTTTCCATTTTCCAGTTTTCTTTGAAAAATTTTCTAGAAAAAAGCCCCAGTTTTCTATAACTAAACAGCCCCTCAATCTTCCACAGTTCAGTTCAAATACCATTTTACAAAACTGTATCCAAGTCATAAACATAGGTAAATCCTAGGCACATTCAAAGTTCACAGTTGTGTCAAAAGTAGTAGAATTAACGGAAAAACAGAAAAACGTTACCTCAGCTGCTTTCACAAGGGTAAGAGCAATCCCAGGAGCTCCATGACACCAATGAACTAGACGATCTGATTCATTCCCTTCACTTGATCGATAATTACCGCTCGGAAAACGGTTGTTTATCATGTAGCGCAGCGTACCCTTAACACCCTCAATTTCATCGGGTTTAAGTTCCATGTCCATCAAGACATACATGATCCCAGCCAATCCATGGGCAGCACCCCAATACTTTTTTCCATGCCATTCATACATCAAAGGACATATTCCACTTTGAGCAAGATTTCGTCCCGACTTAATTATTTCATCCACAATTGCTCTCTGTAGTTGTTTCACCTTAGATAATTTATCAGTCTCGACTCATACATTAGTCTTGAAATGAAATTGAACATAAGACTCGCTTACTCTGTGTGAGATAGATATGGTTTCTTTACTGATATGGTTGTTGAGAAATGAACAGGCCCACAAGAATCCTGCTCTCCCGTATAGTAACTCACATGGCAAATCGTTAGGAAGTTTGACCTGCAGTGAATTGTAACTAAGAAGCCTTGCAATGAAATGACCAACGCATAAAAAGACGAACAAAACAATAGCATATACCAATACCTGTCTAAACTGAGTTAAATAGTGATTTAAAAGCCTCTCATCACCAGTATGCTTTGCAACAACAGCGCCAAGAGCATAAACACCAGCTCGCCCACAAATGAATGTCACACGCCTGTATTTCATTCGGGATTAAACACCTTTTTAGGTCTTATTTTATAGCTCAAATAACTCAAATGCCCTTTTTGTGTCCCGCCTATTGGAATTGCCTATTTGGTGCCTGAAATATTAATTGTCTACCCATTTGGTGCTTGACATATCAAATTTTAGTACGATAACTTAAGAGATCACTGAGGGCTGACAATTTTATGCATGATCATCAAAATGTATTCATGCTCCAAGTGATGATGTGTGAATTTCACTTTTTTTGTGTAGTTAAATGGACGCTTAATGTACTAAAAGTAAATAGGTAAAGCACCACATAGGCAAACATTGAATACCTTGGGTGCCAAATAGGTGAAAAATGAACATATCATGCACCAAATAGGCAATTTCTATAGGTCAGACACCAAAAGGGCATTTGAGTTATAGAACATGACCCAAAAAGCTATTTAAGTCATTTTATACGTATTGAATGAGCAATATAAACAGATTAAAGTACCATTTCAGATAATTGGTAGCTGATAAAAGAATGCTAATTGAGTGATACAAAAGCCATCCTTCAGCTAATTAGTCCGTTCAACATACTAGGGTGCATAACCTCAGCGCTTACTTACAACACACATAACGATCCAAATAGCAACTAATATTAACAGACTTGACTATGTATTACTTACGAATAAC
The DNA here is from genome assembly GCA_947683365.1 of Euphorbia pulcherrima. Lineage (NCBI taxonomy): Eukaryota > Viridiplantae > Streptophyta > Magnoliopsida > Malpighiales > Euphorbiaceae > Euphorbia > Euphorbia pulcherrima. The sequence continues at coordinate 75,125,309 of CANTUS010000004.1, forward strand.
CTCAGGCTTGCTAGAACAGGTCCAACAAAATGTTCATAAAAATCAAAATTTTCATGAAAATGCAGAAGCAAGAGAGAGAATGAATGTACCCAGAATCAGCAGAAGCGGAATCACAGGCTTTGACAATATCAGCACATAATTGAAGATCATTTTGGTTGTTGGTAACTTGGAAAGCTTTAAAGAGCAAGTAAGCAGTCCCTAAAACCCCAGTATAAACACTATAATCTTGGACTCGTTTTTTCCTCAACCCCCATGTCTCTCTCACTACCTGAACAATAATACAAACACTTGGTGGGCATTTCAAAATTCAACAACTATAACCCCGGGAAAACCCAGGATTCAGAATTGATTCAGCGGAAAGTGAAATAGAAGAAGAGGATTACAGTATCCTTGAGTTGCAAAGCTGCTGTAGTGAGTCGGTGAGAAACCGTGTTGTAGGGTAACGAAATGAGCTTTATGAGAGAGTCATTAGTTAAGTGAGTGGATGATTCCAATTCATTAACTGTTGTGGTATCTGGAATATAGTCAGGGAGTTGGTTGGGGAAATGACGGTCCGCCATTTCTGCCTGCCTGTAATCGGCGTAACACTTGTGAATGCTCTCGGATTTTGTGGAATGATCCTTCTGGTCTAGCCAAGGTAACAATTATTTTATTGAGTCGTTGAGCCACCAACTAGTGGTGAGCAAGCGAATCGTATTGTGATTTGAATGTTCCCATAGAGTTGAAGCGGTCGGTTTCTCTCACGGTATTTGAGTGCTATGGAGAGATATAGTTGCTTTGATATTATCGAGAGCCATTCACTATATATTCACATGTTTGCTAGGGTGAGGAATGTTGATGTGGTTTTTTCACGGCGGTCTAAGGTAGTCTACATAGGATGGGTCGAAGAGATTCATGGGCATGGTTGTCGAGGTTTGCGAGGTCAATGAATGGTAGATGGATGATCGCAGGAGATTTCAATGCAGTGTTGGCTGAATCAGAATGCTCCGGTGGTAGTACTAGGCGACTCAGAGCATGTAGTGACTTCATTGAGTTTGTTAATAGCTTGGGTTTGGTTGACTTGGGCTATGTAGGCTCGAAATTTAAATGGAGAAGGGGGCTTTTGTTTAAACGACTAGATAGAGCTCTTGCGAATGAAGAGTGGGTTCGGGGAATTAGAAGATATGATGAGTTGTATTTCCAATATGTATTTGTGCCTATTTTCATATCATTGAGACCATGTTTCTAGTCTTTATGACTGCTATTACTTCCTTTTCTTTCTTTTCAGGTTTCTAAGGCGATTTGGAGAAAACATACAATATTTGGAAGAAAAGAGCCTTTCACCATTACCTGATGCAGACAGCGGGAGCGATAGCTGGTCCGGTGATTTCAGATCATCTCAGAACGACCATTTCGACATTAATACCAAAGCGCAAAAGATCCAGAACTGGAACCTCACCTAATTTGGGCAAATCCTATTCAGGAAGAGTCCAATTCAAGGAAGTTTAATCTCCTTCCTAATTCCTTTAAGACGGGGATTTTGCTACCATTTGAAGAAAGAGGCTAGAAGGAAATAAATCTTGAAGAATAAATACAAAGAGTCCTATTCTATCACAAAAGAGGAAGCATAAGGAGAGGCATTCAGCTATAAATACTAAGGCTGACGCATTTCAAAGGAGGATTCTATTATCGATCATCCATTACCTATCATTTACAGTTTTAGTTTTGGATTTCTTTAAGTTTAATTGCAAGTTTATTTCAACCCTATTGCTTTATTTCGATTTCAAGTCTTTACGTTTAAGCATGATTTACTTTAAGTCTCTTTACATTTCTGCGCATTTAAATTCAGTCATATCTAGCTAAATTTCTTATGGCTTGACCAAATAATGGTCAAGGCTGAGTTTAAATGGTGTGAGGACCGTAACTGAATACAAAAATACGCAAGGCGACCTATTTGCCAATCTCGACACTTCAAGGGTTTTATGGTAAGAATATCACTTGGCCTCGCTGTTTGGTCTGATCACCCATTTGGTAAGTCTTTGTGATTTTCGTCAATCTCATTTCTTGCATCCGTAATTGTGCCTGAAAAGGGATAAAGTGACAAAAGTCTCCATCGAGACTGGAGAAAGGTAATCTCACGCCTGTTGGGAGTGCTTTACTACATGTCGGTAAGGATTTAGGCTTTTCTAATATTTATTGCTATTCATTGGCGAGCTCCTTGGTGCAAAGTCGAGAGACACAGTGAGTAAGAAGGATGATGTGGCACAAAGTTCGATCTCTGTATACTATAAGGAAGAGTTGCTAGTATTAAACGGTGCATGAATACTAGTATAACTAAATCTAGGTCTCGGTGCAATTAATTCCTTGTCCTATGATCACCGTGACATTCAGTCTTGTTCCACTTTGGTTAAGTCATTGTTTCTCATTGTTTTATTACCTGCTGTATTTAGTTTTAATCTACAAATTCCTAAAAAGAGTACTCCTAGGTCACACTGGCTGTCACCTATTGAAAATAACGTCGTTGAATACCGTTCCTTATGGGATCGACCTCTGTTTGCTACTAACTACTAGTTTGTTTTGTGCAGAGATTTTTTTTTTGTAGTCTCAACACCCATTAAATTTTGACGTCGGGAACGGTTCCTTTTGACTAGTTATTCGACATGGATGACCAGAGCCACAGGTCGTGGCAACGAATTCTTCTATGATCCAGAAATCGAAAGATCCAGCACATTCTGTAGTGCATGAAAAATAATAAGAAGCTTCACTTAGGGCTTAGCTGGCTATGCAATTCTAATATGTTCTCACTCACACCGAGAGCCCTCCGATCTTAGGCATTGTTATCTCGATGATTGCACGTGTGATAGAGCATTTCGATCCCGCTCCCTACATAAAAATTACCGAGACCCCACTTCTGGATTCAAAAACTCTTGCTACCATGTTATTAGTGGAACCAATTGACGGGATCATGGTGATACGCCCTCTTTAGGACAATCCTACTCCACCTGCTCTTGTTTATCGCTAGCTAGACCTGCCTGCTCATGATGATTCAATCAGTGCCGTCGCCTATGTCAAGCTCCTCTGAAAATTCACTAGCCTGGAAAACCAGTATAAAGACCTTCTCAAGACCCTCTTTAAGATCAGCGGTGAGAACCATGATCTCTGGACACGATGCGACACACTGGAGCTGAATGTGGGCCTGATCATTCAGCAACTTAGAGTTTGAAGGCAATAGCAAGACCAGCTAGGTCTCTTTTGTCTCTCTCCTCCTCACTAGGACAATAACGTTCTTTTTGCCATCTTTTTGTTTTTTTACTTCTTTTTATTAAGACGAGGATTTTGCTACCATTTGAAGAAAGAGGCTATAAGGAAATAAATCCTGAAGAATAAATACAAAGAGTCCTATTCTATTACAAAAGAGGAAGCATAAGGAGAGGCATTTAGCTATAAATACCAAGGCCGATGCATTTCAAAGGAGGATTCTATTATCCTTCATCCATTACCTATCATTTACAATTCAGTCATTCTAGTCTAGTTTTCAGTCTTTATGTTCTTTAGTTTCAAGTACTTTTGATTTACTATTTTAGTTTCGGATTTCTTTAAGTTTAATTGCAAGTTTATTTCAATCCTATTGCTTTATTTTGATTTCAAGTCTTTATGTTTAAGCATGATTTACTTTAAGTCTCTTTACATTTCTATGCATTTAAATTCAATCATGTCTAGCTAAATTTCTTATGACTTGACCAAATAATGGTCAAGGCTGAGTTTAAATGGTGTGAGGACCGTAACTGAATACAAAAATATGCAAGGCAACCTATTTGCCAATCTCGGTACTTCAAGGGTCTTATGGTAAGAATATCACTTGGCCTCACTGTTTGGTCTGATCACCCATTTGGTAAGTCTTTGTGATTTTTGTCAATCTCATTTCTTGCATCCATAATTGTGCGTGAAAGGGGATAAAGTGACAATAGTCTCCATCGAGAGTGGAGAAAGGTAATCTTACGCCTGTTGGGAGTGCTTCACTACCTTTCAGTAAGGATTTAGGCTTTTCTAATATTTATTGCTATTCATTGGCGAGCTCTTTCACGTGAAGTTGAGAGATGCATTGATTAAGAAGGATGTCATGGCATGAAGTCTGGCCTTTCTATACTGTAAGGAAGAGTTGCTAATATTGTACGGTGCATGAATACTACTATAACTAAATCTAGGTCTTGGTGCAATTAATTCCTAGCCCCATGATCACCATGATATTCAGTCTTGTTCTACTTTGGTTGAGTCATTGTTTCTTATTATTTTATTACCTGCTCTATTTAGTCTTAGTCTGTAAATTCCTAAAAAGAGTGCTTCTAGGTCACATTGTCTGTCATCTATTGAAAATAACACCGTAGAATATCGTTCCTTATGAGATCGACCTCTGCTTCCTACTAATTACCATTTTATTTTGTACAGGGATTTATTTTTGTGGTCTCGAAATCCATCAAGATACGAAAGTGCAACATTTAGCTCGCATAAGATCTGATCAATGTCCCCTTTTAATCTCATTTGGAGGAAGGCCGAATTGCTAAGGGGGCCTAAGGTCGTTCCATTTTTTCAAAATGTGGGTGGGGCATCCAATGTTTAAAGATGCAATCTTGAGAAATTGGAAGAAGGACAATATTATTTATGATGAACTCCAAAATATGGCGGATACACTTGAGAAATGGAACAAGGATGTTTTTGGAAATGTGTTTTACAAAAAGAGAAGGTTGGAGAATAGAATTAGGGGTATTCAATGTGCCCTCGATAGTAACAAGATGGATTCTCTTTTGTCTTTAGAAAAGGATCTTGTAAGGGAGTAGGAAGGGGTGTTGGCTAATGAGGAAAGTCTATGGAGGCAAAAGTCAAGATGAGAATGGATGCACTTGGGAGACCGCAACACTAGATTTTTTCATAATTCGGTCTTGAAAAGAAGAAGGGGAATAGGGCTCAGGGAGTTTGGCTAGTTGATGGGTCTTGGTGTATGGATTAAATACATATTAAGGAGAGAGTCGTGAACTTTTATCATGACTTGTACTCGGAAGAGGCGAACAGTAGTGAGCGTGGGGATATTGAGGGCAATTTGAATCACTTCTGAGGTTTTTTTCCACGGCTAGAGGTCCTAAAAGTGGAGAAGTTGGGACTGGTGGTGACGGATGAAGAGGTTAGGGATGCTTTTTTTTATGAGCCCGTGGAAAGCTCAGGGTCACAACGGATTTCAGGTGGGGTTTTACTAATTTTTTTGGGAAGATATTGGCAAGCATGTGTGTGGGTATGTTAGAAAAGTGTATAAAATGGGTTTGGTGGAAGAATGGACAAATATATCTTTATTGGTGCTCATTCCTAAGAAGTATAGCCCTCAATCCTTCTCTAAATATCGGCCTATTAGTTTGTGTACCGTTCTGTATAAGATTATCACGAAGGTGATTGCAAATCATCTTAAAGGGATTATGGCTAACCTTGTCCTACCAAATCAAATGAGTTTCGTACCGGGTTAGGAAAAGTTGGGATCAGTGGATGTCCTTGAAGATTGATCTCAAAAAAGCATACGATAGGTTGAGGTGGGACTTTATCAAAGACACTCTCAAAGATATCGGAATACCTCCTATGTTGACTAGGGTGATTATGAGGTATGTTTGTGGGGCTTCCATGTAAATCCTTTGAATGGGTCGCCATCTAAAAGTTTTCATTTATATCGAGGGATTCGTCAAGGTGATCTAATGTCACCTTACATTTTTGTGTTGTGTATGGAGCTATTGGTACATGGTGTGAGCAGGGCGGTGAATAGAGGGTTATGGAGGCCGATTGTGTTAGGAAGAGAATGCCCACCGATTTCACACTTGTTTTTCGCGGATGATTTATTATTGTTTGTTGAGGCATCTGAGCAACAAGTGGATCTTATTAATGATGTTCTTATTTATTTCTGCAGGTTCTCAGGGGCAAAAGTTAGTGCACATAAGTCTAGTATTGTATTTTCTTCTAACATCCCCAGTAATTTGGGCCAAGAGATTGCTATAAGGGTAGGGTTCACTCGGGCATCGTCATTGGGTACTATGAGCGAATGACATTTTACGTAAAGGATGCGGTGAAGTGGGCCGGAGGACCAACCTCAAAAAATAATCGTGTGAATGTAGAAAATGTGTTTAGCACGTTTTAATGCTTAAAAGATACGAGATCGAATCCTGTATTTAAGACAGAGTTGCCACCCAGTTCAGCTCATTCGAGAAATTTAGGTACGATTTTAAACTGGGTGGTAGACCATACCTTAAGTAGAGATTCTAAGCTCGGATGATGCTATCTATTCTACATTATCCAAATTAAATCATTTGTCATGATAAAAATATCAATCTTTCTTATTTGGTTTTAATCCACCTTAGTTAGCGTTATTGATTTATACGTTGTGTTCATGAGTTATTTAGCAAGTATTCAAAAAGCGGTAAAGTAAATAATTATTATAGTCATCCAAATAATAAAAGCACGAATAAAAAACTATTCTATGGGGATTAATTACATATGGGATCTGGGAACAAATACCTATACACGGGATCTACAAATATAAATACATTAAAATGGAAAAATTCTTAGACATGCATTTAATCCTAAATTTATCTACATCAAATGGTTAGCACAGATATGGCATGTATACAAGATATATCATACATAAAGGCGCCCCCGGCAGCGGGGTCCAAGGGACAACGCCCCTTGAGGGGTTAAGGGGCTGCGCCCCCGACGGGGTCCGGGGGCAGAGCCCCAAGCTGAAGTCGAGCTAGGTCTTGAATAATTCCCTTTGAAAAATTCATTTTCCGAATGAATTTTAGGGAAAAGTTCATTTTGGACATGATTTTTATTTTAATCGGATTATAAGTGAAAATGCCACAAGTTATGGAGCCGAGACCCTTTTTGGGGAATCTTGGATTCCCGTCGTGATACTGTACATGAAAAATACAAAAAATGAGAAAAATAGGTCGAAGGGGCAACAATGGGGCTGCTGCCCAGAAACTCATGCCGCCGCCGGCTTTATAAGCCGGCGGGTTCGGTAAAGCTGCCGACGGTTTTGGAATCTGTAGAATCAGCAGACAATCAAGCCAAAATGCCCGAAAACTCAAACAACGACCCCGAAACACCAAATAACACAACAAACATCAAGAAATAAAGCAAAAATCTTAAAAGACTCAGGAATTTACCTCAGGGCCGTGAATCCACCTCTTTGTGATCCAAATGACACATCCGGGAAGCTCGAATGATGATTTGGGTGGCGATTTGAAGATTAAACAATGTTTATATCTAAAAATCATATTAGATTGATTTTAACCTAGGATTTCTACTAATTTTAAGTTTAATCTAATTTGACAAAGAAAAACCAAGAAAAGTTGAACAAATTTCCCTTTTCTTACCTTTTCTCCACTTTCTCTCACTAGAATTGCTCTCTCTCACTCTTAAATGCTCTCAAATTTTTTCCAAATGTTCTCCCCCCTCTTTCCTTTGTTTCTGGTGTTTTAAGGCTGAAAAATAAGCTAAAAAACCAATTTTTGCGATTATCCAGCGGACATCAATGCAAAAAGGGAAAGCTGGCAGACTGTAGCCGAAGCTCAGGCCGCCAATGGCTTAAGTGAAGTTGCTGGCGGCATGGGTGAAGCCGCCAGCGACTTCAGGCCTCCGATGGCAGACTGCCAACTGGGGCCCACCAGACCAAAAAGCTGAGAAAAGGGGAAAAGCGGTCTAAAAGTAGATTTTTGAATTTTTAAAGATATTTTAAGATATTTGGGGATATTTAGGTTAAATCATGGGTTCATGCTTCTACCGGACGCGTTGTTGGACACGCTGAACTGAATTCAAATGTTAATAAAAATTCAAAATGAATATTTAATGAGGATTAAAATTCAAATATACATCATCATCGTCTCGTGAGAGAGACTGCAAAATGCCGTGCTCACATGCACGTATCTTGGGGTTCCGTTGCTAGATCGTTGAGGGCGGAGAGAGGATAATGGCTACTTATTGGATAAAATTCGTGCTAAGCTTAATGGCTTCAACTCAAGGTCACTTTCTATAGCGGAAAGATTAACTTTGGTTAAGTCAGTAATTTCATCGATCCCATACTATTCCATGCAAACTACTTGACTGCCTGATTCTATATGTGGTAAGATTGAGGAGTTAGTGAGAAGCTTCATGTGGGGTAGCTCGGGAAATATGAGGAAAATTTATCTTGTAAATTGGAAAGAAATTTGTAAGCTGCTACATGAAGGTGGTTTAGGATTAAGGAGACCAACTATCATGAGCTCGACGTTTCTTATAAAAGTGGGGTTTCTCTTAGCTGCCCACCTTGACACGTTATGAGCAAGAGTATTACTTAGAAAGTATAAATGTCATGATTTCAGGTTAGCTTGGGTTGCGGCGGGGCAACATGTAACCAATTTTTGGTAAGCAGTTGTACATGTCAAAGAGGAGGTACTGCTAGGGCTAAAATTGTCGGTGTTGCATGGAACAAAGGTACATTTTTGGGCGAATTCTTGGATTGGGGATTTAGGGCCACTATGCCAGCTCTCCTTAAGTATTATTACGGATTCGGATATGGATGTTAAGGTTAAGGAGATGGTAGATGAAGAGGGTAGGTGGCGTTGGGAGTTATTCAAAGAAAAGTTGCCAATGACTTGTCTATTACAAATTGAATCTCTTCAGGTGCAAACTAACACCAATGAAGATGATTGTTGCTTTTGGAATGGGACCTTGAGTGGTTCTTTCTCAATCAAGAGTGTGTACTTAAAGCTAACGAATGACGATCACGGGGAAGGGAAAGAAGAGTGGCGGCTTGTATGGAGATGGAGAGGACCAAAGAGAGTAAAAACCTTTTTATGGTTGTGTTTGCATGGGAGGTTATTGACTAATGTAGAGAGGTTGCGAAGGCATTTGGTTGAGGACCCTTCATGTTATAGATGTAGTGGCATGGTTGAGGATATTAGTCATATTATGAGGGAGTGTACTGTAGCGAGGAGTGTATGGAGTTTTTTGTTACCTAATTGTAATTTGGATAATTTCTTTCAAGGGTCTCTTTTGGAGTGGTTGTTTAGGAACCTGAGTATAAATTCGAGGGTGGGGAAGGAAAATTGGAGTTTGACATTTGGGGTGTGTTTTTAGGCATTGTGGGGGTAGAAATAGATCAATTTTTGAACTTGAGGGGATTGATGGAAGAAGACTTATAGCTCGTGTTTGGTGGGTAGTGAGGGCTTTTTGTGATGGTGTTTCGGAGGAGAGGAATAACAGGCCTACCCGTAGGTGGCTGGATATTTGGTGGTCACCTCTAGCTAAGGGTGGGTTAAAGTGAACTCCGATGGATCGGTTAGGGGGATGAGCTTTAAGGCCTCAGTAGGGGGTTTAATACGAGACGATACCGGGAGATTTCTGGTGGGGTTTGTGCGTAATATTGGGGTTTGTTCTATTGCTCGTGCTGAGCTATGGGGAGTCTTCGATGGTTTGGAGTTGGCTTGGGTTCGTGGCTTTAGAAGAATCGTGTGTGAAGTTGATAGTAAATTTGTATATGACTTATTGCATAAGCAGGTGACATGCGCTAATGATTATCAAAACCTCATATGGGCAATTCGTGAGTTACTTGGTAGGGAGTGGGAAGTTGAGTTGAGGCATGTTTATCGGGAAGGAAACAGATGTGTGGACCATATGGCGTTCTTGGGGGCTCGACATTATCTTTCAAGATGCTGCTCGTGTTTGCCTACCTAGGCTAGGATTAGCTTAACGTTGCTTTTCATTTTCCTTTACTACCAAAAAGAAAATATGTCATGTGGTACAAGGTTTTTTTTTCCTAAAAATGGGGTTTTGATTTTGAAAGTTACCAATTAAATGAAAAAAATAATTTTAATTTGAAATTATGTCACGATAAAGAGTAATTATGTCCATTTTGAATTGAAATTTTCTAGGTGGATTAATAAAAATAAAATACACCTCCATAATAATTTTGGAAATTTTTAAAGAAGTGTAAATATTTTTTTAATTAAAAGTTGACGATAATTTTGAAAAATCATAAAAAAATGAAAAATTACTCAAACTTATTCAAATCTTGATATATATTTCATAAATAATTGTGAGCATGAGATTTTATAGTACCTCTCGCGAGACGATGATGACTTATATTTAATTTTATTCCTCATGAGAAATTTTATTACCAATAAAAAATTCTCTGCGAATTTCGGTCTGGCGTGTCCGTTAACGCATCCGGTGGGAGCTCAAACCAATGACTTGCACCTAAAATCAATTTAATCCTAAAATACCCATTAAAATATCTTTAAAATTCAAATAGATGCATTTTGACAGCTTTTTGGGCTTGTGGGCCTGCTGGCAGTCAACCTGTAGGGAGCTGATGTCGCCAAAGGCATCGCGAATGCCGTCGGCGGTATCATTCATGCCGCCTGTGGCATGGCCTGAAACAGGCTTCTGCGCAGACAGTCCCTTCTTCTTCCTTTGACCATCTCTTTTCTGCCATTTCGGTGAAACTGGCTAAAAAGGCGTCAAAAGCCCCATTGTTTGCATATAAAAGCATGCATTAGGGTTTTCTAAGAGGGACAACAACTGCAATTTGAATTTGAAAGGTTTTAGTGAGAGATATTCAATTTTTAGTGAGATAAAGAGTAGAAAAGGTAAGAAAATGGATTATCATCTACTTTTCTTTGTTTTTCTTCTTTAATTCTCTTAGTTAAAGCTTAAAATCAATAGACTTTAGGTTAAAATCAACTTAATAGGAATTTAGAGACATAAATCTTTAAATTTACTACCCAAATCATCATTTTGAGCTCCCCGGAGGTGTCATTTGGATCACAAAGAGGTGGATTCACGGCCCCGAGGTAAAGATTCTGAGTCTCATTGCTCTTTGGCATAGTTTATGGTTATTTTGCTTGCTTGCTTCTGTTTTATGTTGTTTTCAGATTTTCAGTTGTTTTTCGACTGTTATCCTACTGCTGCTGCAAGAAAGTGAACCCACCGGAGGCATTTGAAACCGCTGGTGGTATCACTCATGTCGCCAGCGACATCAATGATACCGCTAGGGGCTTCATTTATCCCCCAACGGCTATATTTTCTTGTAGGACCCTTTCTTTATGGTATCCAGAATGTCACCTCACTTACCTGTGTAAATGAAATCGCCAGTGGCATCATTCATACGGAGGCATGACCTTCTGGACAACAGATCTATTTTCATTTCTTTTTTGACCTAGTTTAATTTCTGAAGCTAGGATGTATAGTGCAATGACGGGGGTCCAGAACTCCATGAAAATAAACCTCACCTTATACCATATGGCATTTTCACTAATAATCCGATTAAAATAACAATCGAGTCTGAAATGGGGATAAAGCCGGATTTTCTCACAAACGCCGTCCAAGCACCATTTTTAGCCATCCAACCGGGCTCCATAAAATTGTACATTAACTATGCCATGTTCACGCTAACTCGGGTCTTGCTTGGTCTACTAATTATGCATGTTATATGATATACCTTGTATAGTGTGTCATATTTGTGCTAACCATTTCGTGTAGGTAGATTTAAGTTAGATGTATGTTAGGCCTTCGGGTATTTTTCTTATCTCATAGATGAATGTATAGGATTTTGAAAGCCTTGTAATAAGTTTAATTTCTGCACTTTATTCGTTGGATGACTTTAATAATTTATTTAGCGCTTTTGAACGTTTGACGATGCTATAACAACATGTAAACCGAAAACACCAAAAAATAAAAAGGATTAAAACCAAATAAGAAGGTTGATAATTTCAACTTAGCCAATGTAGAATAGATAGCATCATCTGAACTCGGAATCTCTACTTAAGGTATGGTCTACCACCCGGTGGGAAAATCGTACCAAAATTTCCATTGAGCTTAACTGGGTGGCGACTCTGTCTTAAATATGGGATTTTGGTCTCGTGTCTTTTAATATTAAAACATGATAAAATCACACCATTTCACCGTCGCGCTTATTATTTTTTAAGGTTAGTCCTCTGGCCCGCTTCGCAACCGTCATGTAAAATGTCGTCCGCTCACAGTGGTGACTCCGTTGGGGATCAATCTCTTTAGACTTGGACTCAAAATTTCCAATAAGTTTAAAAGATTAAGATGATGTATTAAAATCATTGGCAAAATTAAAGCTTCATTCTTTCTTATAACGCCTTATCCTTACGCGTGTAGATAGTTTTGTAAAACTGGGTGCCCTATTTACCCGAGAAGCTCGCAAAAGTATCACTCATGCCCTACGGGAATTGAGGATGCCTAGCAGGTGGATCACTCATTTTAACCAACACGTAAACTCCCGCGATCGTATTCATTTGAGGAGTGGTTGAGTAATGTGGAATCAAGGTAAAAGAGAACCTTCTACATCAACAGACCCAGACTAAGCCGCACAAATAAAAAGCCATCACAGTATTTTCCCTTAGGATTACCCAAGAACATGTAAATGAAATAATCGGGACGCATTCCTTTGCCACGTCCGATGAAGAACCATCCTTTTCAAAGAGGCGTTACATAGGAGTTATAAGGTTGGAAGAGTGATGATTTGAGTGCTATGTGCTGCGTGCTCATGCATTACCCATGCATTGGCTTCAAGGGCCAAAACTCAACTTACCCTTACCAATCTCCACTAGTGGAAGATGTTTAGCAACATCCGTAGGATTTCCTTTGTACCTCCACTGAGTCACAATATATCACTATGTGTGATGAGAGGTATGAACATCCCACATATGTTGGAGGGACAAGACGTCGCATCATGACATTACCCCTATATCGCAACCATCCCCGTGAGCATATCATGCATCGCCTTTTGCGACAAAAGTCATTCATACCATCCACATCATTCACAATTCACGTATAGTATGATACGCTGCTCACCGTCTATCAGCTAAGAGGAGGCGAAGTTACTGTCACACCCCAATTTGGAAAAGGCTAGAGCACCATTTAATTCGTCGTTCTCTTGCCCCGATAGTTACCACAGATATAGAAGGGGTTTTGTACATCGATTCCAGGGGGGAGTCAGATTCAAAACAGATTCAGTTGGGTCAAAATTCCTTTCAACCAGCCATGATTTTCCCGAACAAAAAAGAGAAAATCCCTTCGCTTGAGGAGTAGTTAGGCCCTACCCTCACCTTAGGGGAAGGATCTCAACCACTCCCTGGTTTTGACTTTGCCAATACTATGGCTTGGTTTTTGAATTCTGATGCTTTCTAAGATAGGCTTCAAGCCTCCATGCAAGCCACTATTTAAGCCACCGTCCAAGCCACAGTTCAAGCTACTATTGGGAAAGCTTTAAAGGATAAGAGCTTAGACAGGGTCTTCGAGTCTAATATACAAGCCCAAAATGGTTCAACACAGATGTCGGCTGGTCCGGTAGGGATAAGACCCATTGCACCAGTTTTTCACCCAACACCCTCAACTCAACCTATGGCAAGCCCGATTCAGTTTGGGCAAGCTTTTGCTTTTTTACAAGCCTCTAAAACTTTATCGATCACTCTTTATAACCTGAGACCCTTGGCTCAAAGCTCAGTCCCTCCAGCATTCACTCATTAGTTTTTAGCTTCTTCCAGCGGAGTAGCCTAGCCTCCACCTTCTTTTACTCCTCAGTTTGTGGTATTTCCCAGGGGCACTACCTACCCCTAAAATACTTTTAACAACCCACTTGCCTTCCATCCATGCCTAGAAACATCTCCACTATCTCCCCGGGTTCCCAGCAACGTCCAGGTCACATAATCTCCAGGCATGACACTTAAAGCCATGCATCAGTTGATCAGCAACCAGGTCACACAACCTTCAGGTGTGACACTTAAGATTGATGCCTACTACCTCCAGCTTTTGTCTGCTAATTCGAACAAGGAAAAGGGACCCGAGAGGGATGAAGATTGGGTCCTCGTCAATTTTACTATGCCTAACATAGAACATATGATGGCTCAAGTGCCCTCACCTCTCACATCATTATGTACAAAAGGGTTATGAGAGTTAAGAAGCTAAGCAATAAGGTCCTTGCTGAGATGTTTCCATATTCTCTCCGAGGACCCGCTCTTGAATGGTACCATACCTTGCCTCACCACAATGTCTCCAATTGGAAGCTTCTCTTTGAGGCCCTGACTGAACAATATGGTTTCAACACCCTAATGGAAACAACCCTCCAACATCTCAAGGGAGTTCGCCAATTGCCCAATGAAACTTTCAAAAAATATTTCAACCGTTGGATGGCAACCCAAGTCCTGATGAAGTCCAAGCTCAGTCTTGAGGAGATGATTATGAAACTTCTTGAAGGAGGCCTTCCTCTGTTCCGCAAGGAGATAGCCACTGACTTGTTTCTCTTTTATAAGGCCATTTTTTAGAAGGCCGAAAAGATAGAATGAGAGTCCGAGCGAGAGAAAGCTAAAAGGGTGGGTAAACCATGGTACAGGAAGAACAACAATGCCCCAACTATTTCTCTAACCCCTACCATACCTAGAGCCCCCGCTACTGTTCAAGTAATCATGCCAGCTCTGCCAGTAGCCACTCAAGCTCCACCACCGGTCGCCACGGTCCAACCTCCTTGAGCTCCTTTTATCCTGGCTAACCCATACAAGTTGCCACTCTGAGTTATCTTTAACCATTTGAGGGAAGCAGGCTATATCCAGTCCCTTCAGGAGTATAAACCACCCAAACCCGAGGATAAGAACAATTTCTGTAATTACCATGCTTAAGTGGGCCATCAGACCAACAACTTTAAGGGCTTGCTTTTAGCCATCCAATGGTTAGTGAGTGAAGGAAAGATTGTCGAACTAGAGAAAGCCCCTAGCACCATGAGCAACCCCTTACCAAATTTTGGGAGTAAAGTAAGCATGATCGATTATGGGGTCTTTGAGCTGCTTAAATAGGAGCGAGGGAGTAGTAATTCAGCTATGGTCATCGATTCCGGGCTTCCATCTAACTCGATCTTTGATCTGATCAGCTAGGCTAATTCGGGGGTTAATTCAGTTTAGAATGTGGAAGCAAAACCAACCCCGCCTAAGACGAAAAACAGTAGAGTATAACCTATTATGGTAAAGAGGATGAAAACCGAGAAGGAACCGCTTTTCTGTGTCGATTCCTTTATTTCAAGGGAAGACTATTTCGATGAAGATGATGGAGTAGTCGAAGTAGCCAATTTAGTGAACACCGAGTTATTCACGGTCGATACACTTGCCAAGCTAAATGAATTGTTCAGAGTAGATCGAGATGAACCCTTCAGTGTAGATGGGTATGATTCAGATTTAGAGCTTAATGAGCCACCTTATCTTTTCGAAATGGCCACTCAGAGTGTCTTGCTCGACAATGTCCTTAACATCACTTGGAGTGGCCGTGTATACCAACTAGAGGACCGATATCTCCATTTGGATAAGGACTAGTCCCTAAAAGTGTAGGCACCATTGTAAGACCTCCTTCTCCACCCCCGCCTATTCCGACAAGCCTTGAGGTTGATCCTCTCATCACTTAACTTAAGAACACCTAAGCTCGTTGGTTATCGATTCGGATGAGCACTGTAGGGGTTTGATCAAACGACTGCTTGACTTGGAGGCTACTCCAACCACATCGGTCATTGAGATATGTGCTAAGGTCAGTGAAGTTATTCCCTCAAAGATAACACCTTAGATCGTATTTGACCATTTTAATCTTCCACTCGAGGGAATGGACCACAACAGGGCCCTATTCATCCAAATTCTGTTGCTCGATAAGACTATACCCTATGTCATGGTGGATGACGGCTTCACCTTAAATCTATGCGCCCTAAAAGTCCTTCCCCATCTGGGCCTATCAGAGGAAATGCTTGAAAAATCCAACACCATCATCCGAGCTTGTGACGATTCTAAGAATAGTATGATTGGAGTCTTTGAAGCTGAGGTTACTACCGGAGGGGTTATAAGCAAAGTACAGTTCATCATGCTCGACATTCCTGTTACCTACTCCCTATTGCTTGGTTGGCCTTGGCTCCATAACTTGGGTGCTATTCCCTCTACTCTTCATCAGAAATTCAATTTCATTCATGAGAACAGGTTGATAACTATTGAGCCTAACACTGCTTCTGTTGTGGCTGTCATAGAAGCCAAGGCTAAGTTAGATGAAGGTCTTCATGTTGCTGTGATTTGTAAGACCAAGAAATTAATTCCTATTTGGTACGGTTATCTCCACTCGGGTATGGGGAAGATGATGAGAAGAGCTGGGTATAAACCTGGCAAAGGCTGTGGAATGCACAAATAGGGAATTATCAAGGCCTTAGAATTGAAGGTGCTGGTACGTCAAGCAGGGTTGGGATATAAACCTAAGAAGACCTATCGCCGTGTTCCATCCGGCTACTATCGTATGGTGACTATTTATGAAATTCAAGGCAAGAAGCCTTGCAGGGAGAAGTTGAGTTCGTCGAGCATAATGGGAAAATATGGCCTGGTTTTGAGATCTTTAAGGATGTCTATGATTTTGAAGTGGGCTGCATAGTTATCTCTACCGAACCCAAACCCACCGAATCTACTACTCCTGTCAATGTTGTTTTTTATAAGGTTAAGGGCAAGGGGAAGATGTATCCTGAAGGTAAGACTGGGGGAAGTGATGAAGAGCCTGTGGATCCAAAAATTCAAGATACTATGGCGACCATGACCAAGGCTATGGCATTCCTAATGAAGAAAGGTTAGAAGGGTGAGAGAATTGGGGAAGAGGACTCCATGGCTGAGATTGTGAAGAATCTCGCCAAAGCCCTGACTGAGAAAGCCAATTTGTCCAAGGAACCACCACTCACTTCTAAATAGGAGGAAACTCTGGATCATGACCTGGACACCATTCTGATGAAGACTACAGAGGATGCTCCACCTGCTACCAACATCCCCACTGAAGTCCCTTCGCCTGTGGAGGATGAAAACTTTGATGATGTAATTTTTAATATCCCCGATGTATTTGATGCAAACAATGTTGCTTATAAGGCTTTCAATTCAATGAATGGCTCCCATTTCGCTTACTTGATTGATGTTTTTCCTAATGGATCCATGCATTCATATAACCATACGCATAATGTTTTCGGTATTAGCGATACTTCTTTAAATGAAATAAACCTAAGAACTGATGACAACCCTAAAATGGTAACAATTTCTAATGACTTAACTCCCGAAGAAAAAGTGAGATAATACATGTGCTTAAAAGACATGTTAACGCTTTCGCCTGGTTATACAAACATATGCCTGGGGTCAATCATCACATTGCCGAGCATAGAATCTCAACAGATCCCAAGTTCAGACCTGTCAAGTAGAAGCTCCGTCGGATGAGACCAGAATGGGAAGAGCAAGTTAAGGCAGGGGTTTTAAGGTTAATCGAGGCTCATTTCATTGAAGTTGTGGAGTACCCAACTTGGTTATCTAACCTCATTCTGGTTCTAAAGAAAGATGGTAGGGTATGAGTTTGTGTTGACTTCCGGGATCTTAATAAAGCTTCACCTAAAGATGACTTCTCGCTTCCTTACATTGATGTATTAATTGACAGTGCCGCCAGGGTAGCCATTTACTCATTTATGGATGGGTTCTCAGGTTATAATCAAATCTTGGTGGATATCATTGATAAGGTTAAGACAACATTCATTACTGAATGGGGGGTTTATTCCTACAAGGTAATGCCGTTTGGGTTGAAAAATGATGGGGCCACTTATCAATGTGCTTTGATCGCTTTCTTACATGATATGATCCATAAGGAGGTAGAGGTGTATGTAGACAATATGATTGTAAAGCCTACCACCCGAGAAGAGCACCATGCTATTCTTGATAGATTCATGAATCATATTGAGAAGTGTAATCTCCGCCTGAATTCGAAGAAGTGTGTGTTTGGGGTTACTTTAGGCAAGTTATTAGGGCATATGGCCAGAAGGGAATTGAAATGGATCATGAAAAGGCCAAAGCTATCAGAGATATGCCTCCACTAAAAATAGAGAAGGAAGTTCATTCATTTCTGAGGTCCCTACAGTATATCAGTCGGTTTATTGCCCGTCTCACTACCATATGTGAGCCCATTTTCAAGCTACTCAGAATGCAACAACCTGTGGTATGGAAAGATCAGTG
Source organism: Euphorbia pulcherrima (assembly GCA_947683365.1). Classification (NCBI taxonomy): domain Eukaryota; kingdom Viridiplantae; phylum Streptophyta; class Magnoliopsida; order Malpighiales; family Euphorbiaceae; genus Euphorbia; species Euphorbia pulcherrima. The sequence continues at coordinate 75,143,365 of CANTUS010000004.1, forward strand.
CCAAGTAGCGTTTGACCAAATCAAAGCTTATCTCATTAACCCACCCGTTTTAAAGCCACCCATCCCAAGGAAACCTTTAATTCTATACTTGGCCATTGAGGACTCTTCTATCGGGGCGATGCTTGTCTAAGAACCTGAGGATAAACAGGAACGTGCAATCTACTACTTAAGAAAGAAGTTGTTGGATTATAAAACCCAGTACTCGATTATGGAGAAAACTTGCACCACCTTGGTCTGGCTCACTAAGAAATTGCACCACTATTTTCAATCCTATCGAGTCCAAGCCGTGGCTAAGATTGACCCAATAAAGTATCTTTGTCAATCCCCCACTTTGGCCGGTAGTGTCTCTCGCTGGTTATTGCTCCTTTCCAAATTTGACATTAAATACGTAACGAAGAAGGTTATTAAGGGGCGAGTCATGGCAGAATTCTTGGCTAATCAAGCTTTTGACTCTGATTATGTTAAGAACTTGGACTTTCTAGATGAGCAGCTCACATCCGTTACATTCCTTGAGCATGTGTGGACTATGTACTTTGATGGTGCTGTAAACTAATAGGGTGCAAGCCTTGGAGTTATCATAGTCACACTTGATAACGAAATCATCCCGTTGTCCAAACGCTTAGAGTTTGCTATTACAAACAATGGCACTGAATATGGAGTTTGTCTTTTCTGTCTTGAAGCTCTCCTCCAAGTTGGGGCTCACTCGGTGTCTGTTATTGGGGATTCAGGTCTTGTAATCTGTTAGGTTTTTAGAGATTGGCAAATTAAGGAAGACTCTCTTCATCCTTATATCAAGGCAGTCTGGGGCTTATCCGAGAAGTTCGCTTCTTATTTATATCGCCATGTCCCATGAGATGAGAACCAGATGGCTGACTCTCTTACTAACTGGCTTCCTTATGGGAAGGACCCCAACAGCAACCTATTTGTCCGTTAGTTCTATTGTCAACTAAGACCCCCTACCATGCTCAGCAAATTCAGCAGGTCCTCGCCATTTCAACCAACTGGCACTCTTACATCATCCTGTTTCTCCAGACTGGACAATATCCCCCAAATTCCTCTGGCTCGAACCATACCACTCTACGGTGGCTCACTGTCTAGTTTTGAATTTTTGATAATGATCTTTTCAAGCGTGCCTCTGATGGGTCGCTACTCCATTGCTTTACTAAAACTGAGGCTTAGAAAGTGATTGATCAGGTCTATACCAGTGACTGTGGTCCTCATATGAATGGTCTCACTCTTGCAAAGAAGATTCAATGATTGGGATATTTTTAGTTCACTCTCACGGCTGATTGCATTGCCCAAGTCAAAAGGTGCCACCAATGCCAGATTTATAGGGATATGCAGCATCTACCACCCATCGAGCTCTACCATTTATCTACTCCTAGTCCATTCTCGGCATGGGGGTTAGATATAATTGGTGAAATTCATCTGTCATCGATAAATGGGCATAGATTCATTATGGTAGCAGTGGACTATTTCTCTAAGTGGTTAGAGGCTGAATCCTACACTAATGTCATCACCAAGAAGATGGCTAAGTTCATAGAAAAGTACATTTTCTCTTGATATGGACTTCCACATCATACAGTCTCAGATAATAGGGTATAGTTCCAAGGGGCGACCACTGAGCTGATTGAGAAATATGGGATCAAGCATCACAGATCTTCTCCAAACAGACCATAGGCCAATGGAGCTGTCGAGCTGCCAATAAATAAGTAAAGAATATCCTCTCTAAGATGATAGCTGATTATAGGGATTGGGCCGTTAAGCTTCCTTTCACCATTTAGAGATATCGTATGAGTGCCCGCACCCCGACCAGTCAAACTCCGTTTTCCCTGGTCTATGGAATGGAGGTCATATTACCGATTAAAAATCAAGTAAGCTCTCTGAGGGTTGCATTAGAAACCAAACTGAAAGAATCTGCATGGACTCAGGCAAGGTTTAAGCAGCTGAACATGATGGATGAACAGAGGTTGAGGGCTCTAGATAATATCCAGATGTACCAATAGTGCATGGCTCGAGCCTATAATAGCAGGGTTAGACACCAGAAGTTCCCCCTAAAGGCCAGAGATCTAGTCCTTAAGCAGCTGAAACCTTCCACCACCGATTGAGGGGGCAAATTCAGGCCTAATTGGGAAGGACCATACATAATCAAGAAGATGCTCAACAAATATGGACATGGACAGAAACGAGTATATGATCCCTGTGAACTAAGACATGCTTAAGATTATCACATCTAATAAAAAGAAATAAATCATGAAAGCAGCACACAAAACAAATATAATAATCACCCGCCTTTCGGTCTTTTACTGATCAGGCAAAAATTAGGGTGGCACCCGACGGTTGGTATTCTACAAACTGGCCTTGCAAAATTTAGGGGATAAGAATAACCCGCTGGGCTAAAAACTCAAAAAGGGCGGTCTGGGCAAAATTTAGGGTAAGTGAACAAAGAGAGAGTGCTTTCTAGAAAACCGATCTAGGCTAGTTGGCACCAAGAGTTAAATCAATGGGAATGTTTGCCAAACATCATGTATTTTGTTTTGCTTCACTTAATAAAGGTATCCCTTTTCCAAATCTAGAATACTTATGTTCATGTGAATTTCGTATCCATACGGTCGAAATAACTCAAGTAAACAGAATGTAGAGTCAACGTTATACTAAATCAACACGCAACAAATAATGAATAAATTTCAATAAAAGAAAAATAATCCGAATAGACTAAAAAGAGAACAAAGTCTATGCAAAAGTTAGGAATAAGTCTACTGGATTGAAAAACCAAAAAGGGCAGTCCGAGCAAAAGAAAAGACATAAAAAATAACAAAATAAGTTCGATAGGTCCATCACCACAGGTGGCCTATTCTAAAAGTAGAACTAATAAATGTGCAGCTCACGTCAAAGGCCCTTGTATCATTATCATCATAATACCTTGAGATTCGATCTAGGACGGTCATATGGAAAGGCTTGAAACCTTGCTCAGTGCACTCTCCCTCCAATCGGGCCCACCGTCAATCCGCTCGAGTATACAGACATCTAGTCTCAGCAAGCCATCCTCTGTAGTGCTCATTAGTCTCTGTAGTCTCCACTCGTTCATAGTCCAAAGTATCAAAGATGGCATCCCTGGCCTATTGCCTTCGTATATGGGTCACCCAATCGGCATTGAAGAAACCATCATGTCCCGCGAGCAACTTGTATGGAACCCTCTGTCGACGGATATACTAACGGTGAAGTCTGTAATGGGTGTAGAAAGTAATCCTCTGTAGACCTAGTAACTGAACACAAGATCCCCAAGACTCTCCAACCAGATCTCGGATCCTCCACCATGGACTAACCCACTGTATCTATAAGTCATCGTACCCTCTTATGATCGATACCCAGCTATCCATTATCAACCGGCTAAAGTCCTTACGAATAACCCCCCTCTCGCTAAGGTGTACGGGTAGGTATTTCTTGGGAGCGACCCATAGAGCTGAGGTTAGTTTGAAATCCTCCAATTGGCACACTTGAAAAACATGAGAATAAGGGTCCGACAGTTGAATACAAGTCGGAAACATTAAACTGGATTACCTGCATCAACGAGAAGTGGTCGTTAATGAGGTTTAGGTCGATAGAAGTAGCATCTAGATTCAATAGTGTCTCTGCCAATCCCACAGCTATGGGTGAAGCCCCTACAGAAATAGGCGAGATAATGGATTCTAGCCTAAATGGTGTGATATGCCCCACACCGCACATAAAATCAGGCATAATCAGTAATGCCACCATGAATGGCCAAGCAATATAAGTCTTAGAGGCACCCCTACACTAGGCTAATACTGCACTAAGTTAGAACCCTGGCTGGTCAGACACTTGGGAAAGGAAGGGGCTCACGGAGTCTAGATACAACAATCCTTTTGGCATGCATCCTTCTTGAGAGCGGATGACATTTTACGTGACGGCTGGAAGCTGGCCGGAGGACCGACCTCGAAAACTAATGGGCATGGTGAAATGATGGATTTTATCATGTTTTAATATTTAAAGACACGAGATCAAAATCTCGTACTTAAGACAGAGTCACCACCCGGTTCAGCTCAACCGGGAAATTTTGGTACGATTTTCCCACCGGGTGGTAGACCATACCTTAAGTAGAGATTTCGAGTTTTGATGATGATATTTATTCTACATTGGCCAAGTTAAAATTACCAACTTTTCCTATTCAGTTTTAATCCTTTTCATTTTTTTGGTGTTTTCAATTTATATGTTAAGTTAGCGCATTATTTAGGAAGCATTCAAAGCGATAAATAATTTATTACAGTCATCCAAAATAAATGCGAAAATTAAAATTATTATAGGCGTTTCAAAATTCTATACATATACGATAAGTAAAATACTCGAAGGCCTAATATACATCTAATCTAAATCTACCTACACGAAATAATTAGCACAGATACGACACGTTGTACAAGATATATCATATAACATGCATAAATAGTAGACCAAACAAGACCCGAGTTAGCGTGAGCATGGCATAGTTAATGTACAATTTTATGGAGCCCATTTGGGTGGCTAAAAATGGTATTTGAACGGCATTTGTGAGAAAACCTCGTTTTGTCCACATTTTAGACTCGATTTGTTATTTTAACAGGATTATTAGTGAAAATGGCACATGGTATGGGGTAGGGTCTTTTTTCAAGGAGTTCTAGAACCTATCATTGTACTGTACATCCTAGCTTTGAAAATTAAACTATGTCGGAAATAAAACAAAAACTAATCTGCTGTCCAGAAGGTCATGCCGCCGGCGGTATAAATGAAGTCGCCGGCAATATGAATGATGTCGTTGGTGATTTTGTTTACACAGGCAGGCGGGGTGACATTTTGGGTACCATAAAGAAAGGGTCCTACAAGAAAATAGAGTCATTGGGGACAAATGAAGCCCCTGGCGGTATCATTAATGTCGCTGTGACAAGAATGATACCGTCGAAGGCTTCAAATGCCTTCGGCGGCTTCACTTTCTTACAGCAGCAGTAGATAACGGTTAAAACACGATCAAAAAGTGGATGATAATCCCTTTTCTTACCTTTTCTACTCTTTATCTCACTAAAATGGACTTTCTCTCACTAAAACCTCTCAAATTCAAGTTTCAAATGTTGTATCCCTTTAGAAAACCCTAATGCATGTTTTATAGGCAAAAATGGGTGGTCTTTCCTATCTTTTAGCCAGTTTCACCGAAATGGCAAAAAAGAGCTGGTCAAAGGAAGAAGAAGGGATTGTCTGCGTAGAAGCCTATTTCAGCCCATGCCACCAACGGCATGAATGATACCACCGACGGTATGTGTGATGCCAGTGCCTGCATCAGCTCATTGTAGGTTGACTGCCAGCTGGCCCACAAGCCCAAAAAGCTTCCAAAATGGGTCAAAAGCAGGTCAAAAGGCATCTTTTTGAATTTTAAAGATATTTCAATGGGTATTTAGGACTAAATTAATTTTAGGTACAAATCATCGGTTCGAGCTCCCACTGGACGCGTTATTGAACACGCCAAATTGAATTTTTCCAAAAATAAAATTCGTAAAGAATTTTTTATCGATAATAAAAATTCCAAAAACGAATTTTTATCATGATGAATAAAATCGAATATACGTCATCATCATCTCGCTAGATGGACTGTAAAATCCTATGCTCACAGGCTGCCCCTTAATGGATCACTGCTGCCATAGGTCAGTATAACCATACGAAAGAGTGAGGGTTTAGGAATTGTACCTGATGGATGGCGGGTCAGACCCGAAGGATGACAAGGTTCTGGTTCTGTTAGGACCTTCATATGGTGATTGGTTTACCCCTTGGTCGGGCTTGGATTTTGAGATTTACCAAGCTTAGGCTTGGGCTTTGAGGTTTGCCAAGCGGGGCTTGGGCTTTGAGGTTTGCCAAGCGGGGCTTGGGCTTTGAGGTTTGCCAAGCGGGGCTTGGGCTTTGAGGTTTGCCAAGCAAGGCTTGGGCTTTCAGGTTTGCCAAGCAGGGCTTGAGCTTTCACTTTTACCAAATTGGGCTTGGGCTTTCAGGTTTGCCAAATGAAGCTTGGGCTTAAGGTTATATCTACAAAGAGTGATAAGTTAAACAAGATTAGACGGAATCTTAAATAATGTTTTTACTGCTTGATCGATTTTATGAAACAAAATTTTTTCCCCTTCGATTAACAGTAAAAACATAATAACTATAAACATAAGGGTTTTTGAAATCCTGGAATGTCAAGAGTTTGAGCCAGGATTCTATCGAAAAGTCAGCTGAAATGCCTTCGGAGAAAATGATGTCACCGACAGTTTGAAATGATGCTGTTGGCGGTACGGGGTCCTACATGGCATCTTTGACTAGTCAAAGAAATTCAAAATTGCCCTTGGTGTGAATGAAGCCGTTGACGGCTTGCTGATGCTGCCATCGACACAAGTTAATACAGCCGGCGGTGTGGAGCGACAGTTTTTTACTCCTCGAATTTCGTAGTTGTGCTTAATACGAATTGAAAACCTTTCTTTTTCCTATTCCAATATAGCAGACCGAAAACTCTTCCTCTCTTTCTCTCCTAAATTCGAATTTTCTTCATCTTTTCTCAACTTCATCATGCAAAGGATTTCCAAGGCTCTCAAAGGTAAATCAACTGCCAAGGCTAAAGATGATTTGCCCGATTCCCCCACCCCAAGGCTGAAGATTTGCCCGGTTTTTTCCGGATATGGCATAAAGGAGTCTAAGAGCATGTATGGCGCTATGAAATAACCATGCCCATCACCAACCTCATCCTAGAAAAGGATGATCATCTCTCTCACACTCAGGTAACCCTGCCAAAACTCAACAATTTCATTTCAATTTTTGTGATTTCGGGTTAAAACTCAAAATTCCATCGTTATAATGCTTAAGAAACGAAAATAGTAGTATATGAACCTTAGAATGCATACTATAAGGTTGGTTTAGCTAGATTTGGTGCCCCGATTTTGATTAATGGTGATTCGATTGATTTTGGCCCGATTTTAGGTTTTTATTCTGCTTCTGTAAAATGAAGCCGTCGGCGATAAGGTTTATACCGCCAGTGATATCAAGCCTTTGCCATGCCACTGGTGATATTAGCGATATCGCCGGTGATATCACTGCTTTGTCAGTGATATCAGCAGATCCCGGCAGATTTAGGGAGTGATAAGATGCAATGCAGTTTGCTTATCTGATTTGATTTCTTGTTTTCCTATTCTTTTTACGGCCCCATTCTATCACTTGCAACGAGGGAATAGGAACAATTGGCAAGTGGTGGAAAGTAATAAACAAACACAACCCCGCACTCCAAGCCGCCATCGACGAGATGGGTTTTGGGGGCCTAGATCAGATTTTGCCTATAAAGATACCTAAACATTCTCATTCAGTCCTCATAGCATTGGCCGAGAGGTGGTCGGAAACCACCCATACCTTCCATCTCCTGATTGGTGAGCTCACCATCATCCCTTTAGATATTATGGCTATGATCGGGTTGCCTTGGATCGATAAGGTTGCTCATTTTAATGTTTATATGGAGAGGCATCACACCCGGGGGCCCGTGGTGAGGCAAGTGACTGAGTTGTCTGGGTTGAGGCCCAAGTCAGGGCGATTATCATATGGGGAGTTGTGCAAATTTTAGAAGAAGAAGAAGGTGGTCCCCGAGGCGCAGAGGGAGGCCTGTGTCCAATCCTTCATCATTTTATTACTGATAACACTATTCTTCCTAGTTTCTAGCAGTAAGGTGAACTACAGGCTGATTACTGCGGTCGAGGATGTGGCGACGATACCAAAGATAAATTGGCCTCGGGCCATTCTGGCCCAGATATATCACGGGTTGGATATTGGTGCTAGGAAGAAGGATAAGGTCCTTAGATTGAGTTATTTACTCCTACAGGTATGATATGATTTTGTTATTTCCCTTTCTTTGCAGCTTGCTTGTCGGGTTTTGATTGCTTTTTGGCATTGACTTGGCTTGGGCTTTTAAGTATGAGATTCTCCCTACAGTTTCCTTCTTGACAAAGGTGCCGGATGATACCCACTTTCTTGCTGGCTGGTGTCAGAGTGTTGAGGGCCTTTATAGATGGAAGACCGATTACCAAAAGGTGTTGCGATGTTTGCCGATAGGCGTGGTAAGCGATCTTTCAATTTCTCCCGTATAAATGCACATTATTGATTCATTTCATACTTATATTAGTTGTTTCAATTAGTTTGGCCAGGTTAATAAGGACCCCTTTACAAAGGTGGCCAATCGAGTAGACGTGCTTGAGGTGAGGGATAAGTTGGATGGCAGGCGGTTCGTGATGAAGTGTCCCTGATCCTTGAAGTGGTATTTAGGGGAGCGTGTACGGGGATGGACAAATGGTGCCCCTTCTACTAGACCAGTGCCCCCGACACCTCCCACTGGTTTATGGTGGCCCTAGTTGACTATCACAGCCAATGAGGACAAGGTTGATTTTTTAGAGGGGAATGGCTAAGTGGTCAAGAGCTTTGTAGGCTCTTACAGTAGGTTCATGGGGTGCTTACTTCCCCTTTGTCCCCGCATCCATTCAAATGACACCAACTCATTTCATAACAAGAAGAGGGTGCCTAAAGTCCCAGGTGAGGTTAGTGAGGGTGAATGAAGCGAGGAAGAAGAGGAAGACAATGATGGGTATGATGATGATGATGAGGATGACGATGGCCATGACGGCGATGGTGGTTTGGGTGGCGGAGAAGAGGCGGCTTATGAGGGATATTACTCTTCTGAGGTAAAAATGAACCCTCCCAAGTGTCTCATTTTTAAGATTGGCTGCTTTTGCCTGACTTTTCGTGTTACTTTGTGCTTTTGTTTTTAAGATTCCTGCTAGGAAGAGGATGCGGCCCAAGATGAGCGGGGTGTAAGATCAAGATAGACCTGAGGATGTTGGATTCGTGGAGGGGTGCCTCTCAACCACCTTAGAGACTTCCTTCCTACTCATGGGCCCAAGAGGCGAGTTCATGCCATAAAAAATAACTCCGAGCAGCCATTCAATGAATTTCATGCCATCAAACGCTACCCATGTAAGCCTTTCAATAATGAGAACTTGTACTTTGTGCATGCAACAAACCCTTGGTAGATCCTCTTTTTTGACATTTGGGTTCTTCAGCCGGGAACACCTTCGCTCTCAAGGACACTCTCATCTCCCAATCTCTGTTTGCTTGGGTATAAAATGCATGAATGAATATTATGAATGATATGTTTTTGTCGTTTCCTTTTCTATAGGACTTCATGGCTATATCACTATCGAATGCCAATACAGCCCAGGCAAGGTACCAGGAAGAGATGGGTGCGGTTCAACATCGAATTGGTAAGATGGAGAGTCAGCTGGATGCCACTTTTAATAAGAGGAGGAGCAAGCAAAACCTAGATCGTACACCCCAGCTTCGGACCAGCCGTAGAGGAAAGAAGGTAGCAGCCAACCAACACCTCTCTACCAATGAGCCTAAAGATGCTTGAAGTGTCCCGGGGGACCGAGGAGAGGCTGGATGAGGAGAATGTGGAGAAGTACTTTGCGGATAAAATGGAGTTTACTTCACATCTGACTGATGGTGGCGACCAGTCTTAGGCCCATTCATTTATCTGTTGATTTCTGTCTTATAAATTTTGATTTTGTTTTGTACCCCTGATACATTGGGTTTATTATTTGTGTTCAGGTCTTGTTTGGATGATTTTGGATTTGTGTTTCGGTTTGTTTAGGTTTAGGTTTAGGATCTGGATGTTTGGCACATTTGTGCCTTCAGGCTTTTGGTTTTGAATACAAAGGATGTTCGACTTTGAACTGGCCCTAGAAACAGATTACAGGAGTTTTTACAAGTTATAGATAGGTCTGATTTGGTCAAAATAGGCCTGAAACTTGCTAGAATAAATGTCATACCGCAGGTGGTATGGCTGATACCACCATCTTTATAAAAATTCAATCTGCTAAATGATATAGACAGAGTCGCCTGTAACCCATGCTGCCGGTGGCTTCACTTATATCGCCTGCGGCATCACAACCTAGAAACTCATATTCAACCATTTTCTCAAATTCAAGCATGGCGAACCACAAACAGTTGCTACGGGGTTTCTTGGAAAGCATGGGAAATGCAGATTAGAAGAAGTTAGAGAAATTTGGGTTATGGGGCTTCCGATACGTTGCGGTATGGCCCGTTAGTCCCGTATTCCTGCACGCTGCACTGACTTTCTAGGATCAGATGGACCATGTGTTCCAGTTTTCTTCGTTTGAGTTATGCCCCTTATTTGAGGAGTTCCATGCCATCTTGGGTATTCTGTGTCCCAAGCGCATGACCCTAGTGATCCCGGAGCTTTACTTTGATACTGATGGCGCACCTCAAAGGTTATGGAACTTGGATTCCATGGATCCATTTCTATCCCAACTACCTGACTAGCCTAGATTCTAGCTTAGTGCAGTGTTAGAGTGGCGCCGAAGGGTCCCCAGACCTCACCTTATTTGGCCTTCTATGGTCGCACTGATACTTATGTCAAAGTTTATGTGTAGAGTGGGCCCAGTCGCCCCATTCAAGCTGATTTGGCTTATCAGCCCCATGTCGGTGGGGGCTTCCCCTATAGCCGTGGGATTAGTAAAGACCCTACTAAACACAGATGCTGCCTCTATTGACCCGACTCTTATCGGTGACCATCTTACATTGCTGCAGGTATTCATTCTCCCCTACCTCATAAATCTCTTACTTCTTCCTGCCCTTATTTGAAAATGGTTTACAGGTATGGTTGATAGAGAAGCTGAAGCTGAAAGAGGGCCCGTGGGGGAATTCGATGAAGTACTTACCTGCCCACCTTAGGGAAAGGGGGCTTATGCAAATAGATTTTGATCAATTAATAACTGATAGTTGGGTGCCTATTCTGAAGGGGTATACTGATTCATAGATACAGTGGGTTAGTCCATGGAAGAGGATCTGAGATGTGGTTATGGAGTCTCAAGGATCTTGTGTTCAGTTACTGGGTCTATAGAGGATTACTTTTTACACCCCATATCGGCTTCGCCGTCAGTACAGCCGTCGACAGAGGGTTCCATACAAGCTGCCCGCGGGATATGATGGTTTCTTCAATGATGATTGGGCAACCCATATATGGAGGAAATGGGCCAGGGAGGCCATCTTTGATATTATGGACTATGACCGACTGGAGACTACTGAGATTGATAAGCACTACAGAGGATGGCTTACTGAGACCATACGTCTGCATACTTAAGCGAAGTGATGATGGGATCGCTTAGAGGGAGAGCGTGTTCAGTAGGGTTTCGAGCGTTTCTATACGATCGTCTTGGATCTGATCTTGAGGTATTATGATGATGATGATGCAGGGCCTTCGATGTGAGTTGCACATTTATTAGTTTTACTTTTGGCATAGGCCACCTGTGGTGATGGACCTATCGAACTTATTTTGTTATTTTTTATGTCTTTACTTTTTCCCGGACTGCCCTTTTTGGGTTTTCAATCCAGCAGACTTATTCCTGACTTTTGCATAGACTTTGTTTTGTTTTTAGTCTATCCGGATTATTTATCTTTTACTAAAAGTTGTTCATTATTTGTTGCGTGTTGATTTAGTATAACGTGGACTCTACGTTCTATTTACTTGAGCTGTTTCGACCATATGGATACGACATTCACATAAACATAAGCATTTTGGATTTTGAAAAAGAGATACTTTTATTAAGTGAAGCCAAAAAAAGTACATGATGTTTAGTAAACATTCCCATTGATTTGACTTCCGGTGCCAACTAGCCTAGATCAATTTTCTAGAAAGCACTCTCTCTTTGCTCACTTACCCTAAATTTTGCCTAGACCGCCCTTCTTGGGTTTTCAGCCGAGCCGGTTATTCTTATCCCCTAACTTTTTTATGGCCAGTTTGTAGAATACCGACCATCGGGCATCACCCTAATTTTTGCCTAATAAGTAAAAGACCGAAAGGCTGGTGATTATTATATTTATTTTTTTGTGTGCTACTTTTTTTTATTTATTTCTTTTGATTAGATGTGATAGCGCTTAAGCCTGTCTTGGTTTATGGGGTTTACAAACTCGTTTTCGTCCATATCCATAAGCTTGACTGCCCCTTTGCTGAGCGTCTTCTTGATTACATATGGTCCTTCCCAATTAGGCTTGAATTTGCCCCTTGCATGGGTGGTGGAAGGTTTGAGCTGCTTAAAGACTAGATCTCTGGCCTTTAGGGGGAACTTTTGGTGTCTAACCCTGCTATTGTAGGCTCGAACCATGCATTGTTGGTACGTTTGGAGATTATCTAGAGCCCATAACTTCTGTTCATCTATCATGTTTGACTGCTCAAACCTTACTTGAGTCCATTCAGATTCTTTTAGTTTGGCTTCTAATGCAACCCTCAGAGAGCTTACTTGAGTTTTAATGGGTAATACCGCCTCCATTCCATAGACTAGGGAAAACGGAGTTTGATTGGTCGGGGTACGGACACTCGTGCGATATCCCCAAATGGTGAAAGGAAGCTTATCAGCCCAATCCCTGTAACCGGTTATCATCTTATAGAGGATCTTATTTATCGATCTTATAGAGGATCTGTGATGATCAATCCCATATTTCTTTATCAGCTCAGCGGTCGCCCTTGGAACTATACCCCATTATCTGAGACTATGTGATGTGGAAGTCCATATCGAGCAAAAATGTGCCTTTATATGACTTGGCCATCTTCTTGGAGGTAACATTAGTGTAGGATTCGGCCTCTACCCACTTAGAGAAATAGTTCACTGCTACCACAATGAATATGTGCCCATTTGTCAATGACGGATGAATTTCACCAATTATGTCTATCCCCCACACCGAGAATGGCCAAGGAGTAGATAAATGGTGGAGCTCAGTGGGTGGTAGATGCTGCATATCCCCATAAATCTGGCATTGATTGCACCTTTTGACTTGGGCGATGCAACCGGCCATGAGGGTGAGCCAAAATATCCTAATCGCTGAATTTTCTTTGCGAGAGCGAGACCATTCATATGAGGACCATAGTCACCGACATGGACCTGATCAATCACTTTCGGAGCCTCGACTTTAGTCAAGCAATGAAATAACAACCCATCACTAGTATGCTTGAAAAGATCATTATCGATAATCTGGAATTGGACAGAGAGCCGCCGTAGAGTGGTACGACCCGAGTTAGAGGAATCCGAGGGATATTGTCCGATTTGGAGAGATAGTATGATGTTAGAGTACTAATAGGGTCTGGTTGAAATGGTGAGGACTTGCTGAATCTGCTGAGCATAGTAGGGGGTCTTAGTGGACAATAGAACTAATGGATGGATAGGCTGTTGTTGGGGTCCTTCCCATAAGGAAGCCAGTGTAGTAAGAGAGTCAGCCATTTTATTCTCATCCCGCGAGACTTGGCAATACAAACAGGAAGCGAACTTCTCAGATAAGCCCTGGACTGCCTCAACATAAGGATGAAGAGAGTTTTCCTTAATTTCCCAATCTCTGACAACCTGATGGATTACAAGAGCTGAATCCTCGATAACAGATACCGTGCGGGCCTCGAATTGGAGGAGAGCTTCAAGACTGAAAAGATAAGCTTCATATTCAGCGCCATTGTTAGTAACAGCAAACTCTAAGCTTTTGGATAGTGGGATGATTTCATTATTCGGTATGACTATAATAACTCTAAGGCCTACTTCCCGTCGGTTTACAGCACAGTCAAAGTATATAGTCCACACATGCTCGAGTATGTTAACGGATGCGAGCTGCTCATCTAGAAAGTCCAAGTTCTCAACATAATCAGAGTCAAGAGCTTGAATAGCCGAGAATTCTACCACGGCTCGCCCCTTAATAATCTTCTTCGTCGAATATTCAATGTCTAATTCAGAAAGGAGCAATAACCAATAAGAGAGCTTGTCGGCTAACATGGGGGACTGACAGAGATACTTCATTGGGTCAATCTTAAGCATGGCTTGGACACGGTAGGATTGGAAGTAATGGCGTAGTTTCTTAGTGAGCCAAACCATAGTGGTGCAAGTTTTCTCCGCAATCGAGTACCAGGTTTCATAATCTAATAACTTCTTGCTCAAGTAGGAGATTGCGTGTTTGCATTTATCGTAATTTTCTTGTACAAGCATTGCCCTTATAAAAGACTCTTTTATGGCCAAGTACAGGATCAAAGGTTTCCCAGGGATGGGGGGTTGTAAAACGGGTGGGTCGATGAGATAAGCTTTGATTCTATCAAATGCCACTTGGCACTGATCATTCCATACTATTGGTTATTGTTTCCTGAGTAGCTTGAAAATAGGCTCACATACAGTAGTGAGATGGGTAATGAACCGACTGACATACTATAAGGACCCCAAAATCAAACGTACTTATTTCTCTATTTTTGGTGGGGGCATATCTCTGATAGCTTTGGCTTTATCGGGATCCATTTCAATTCCCTTCTGGCTGACCACATGCCGCAATAACTTACCTGAATTAATCCCAAACACACACTTCTTCAGATTTAGGGGGTGATTATACTTCCCAATATGAGTCATGAGTCTATCGAGAATAGCAGGGTGCTCTTCTCGGGTGGCAGACTTCATGAATATATCATCCACGTACACCTCTACCTCATGGATCATGTCATGTAAGAGAGCAGTTACGGGGGGTTGATAAGTGGCCCCAACATTCTTCAACCTAAACGGCATTACTTTGTAGCAGTAAACCCCCCATTCGATAATGAAAGCCGTCTTGATCTTATTGATGATATCTACCAGGATTAGATTGTAACCAGAGAACCCATCGATAAATGAGCACATGGGTGCCCTGGCTGCACTGCCAATTAGCACATCAATGTGAGGAAGTAGGAAGTCATCCTTAGGAGAAGCTTTATTGAGATCTTGGAAGTCAACACAAACTCGGACCCTACCATCCTTCTTTGGACCCGGAACGATGTAGGACAGCCAAGTTGGGTACTCCATAACCTTGATGAAGCGAGCCTCTATTAGCCTCGAAACCTCTGCCTTAAGTTGCTCTGCCCATTTTAGTCTCATCCGTTGGAGCTTCTGCTTAACAGTTCTAAACTTGGGATCGATCGGGATTCTATGCTTAGCAATGTGATGATCGACCCCAGGCATGTCTTTGTATGACCAGGCGAAATCTTTAACATGTCTTTTAAGCACTTTTACTATCTCACTTTTTTCTTCGGGAGTTAAGTCAATGGAAATGGTTACCATTTTAGGGTTGTCATCAGTACTTAGGTTTATTTCATTTAAATAAGTATTGCTAATACCAAAAACATTATGTGTATGGTTATGTGAATGCATGGATCCATCGGGAAAACCATCAAACAAGTAAGCAAAACAAGAGTCATTCATTGAATTGAAAGCCTTATAGGCGACATTATTTGTATCAAATACATCAGAAATATTAAAAATTACATCATCAAAGTTTCCATCCTCCAAAGGTGGAGGGACTTCAGTGGCAATGTTGGTAGCAGATGGAGCATCCTCTATAGTCTTCATTAGAATGGCATCCAGGTCATGATCTAGATTTTCCTTCTATTCGACAGTGAGTGGTAGGACAGATTGGCCTTCTCATATAGGCCTTTGACAAGCTTCTTCATAATCTCAGTCACGGAGTCCTCTTCCCCGGTCATCTCACCCCTCCAAGCTTTCTTCATTAGGAATGCCATAGCCGTGGTCATGATTGTCACAACATATTGAATTTCTAGATCCACAGGCTCTTCATCACTTCCCCCAGCCTCACCTTCAGGATACATCTTCCCCTTACCCTTAACTTTATTAGAAATAACATTGAATGGAGCAGTAGGTTTGGTGGGTTCGGGTTCAGCAGAGATAACCATGCAGCTAGCTTCAAAATCATAGACATCCTTGAAGATCTCAAAACTAAGCCACATATTCCCACTATGCTCGAAGGGCTCAACTTCTCCCCAGTAAGGCTTCTTACCTTGAATTTTGCAAACAGTCACCATGTGACAGTACCCGGATGGAACATGGCGATAGGTCTTCTTAGGTTTATATCCTAACCCTGCTTGACGTACCAGCACGTTCGGTTCTAAGGCCTCGATAATTCCATGTTCATGCATTCCACAGCCTCTGCCAGGCTTATTCCTGGGTCATTTCATCATCTTCCCCATACCAGAGTGGAGATAACTATGCCAGAGAGGGACTAATTTTTCAGTCTTATGAATCACAGCAACATGAATACCTAGCTTCCATGAAAGCCACAATAGAAGCGGTGTTAGCATCAATAGTTATCAGCCTATTCTCATGAATAAACTTAACTTTCTGATGGAGAGTGCAGGGAACAACGCCCAAGGCATGGAGCCAAGGTCGACCAAGCAGCAGGGAGTAGGTAACAGGAAAGTCGAGCACGGTGAACTACACTTTACTTGTGACCCCTCCGGCTGTAACCTCAGCTTTAAATACTCCAATCACACTACACTTTAAACCATTATAAGCCTGGATAATGGTGTTAGATTTCTCAAGCATTTCCTCTGATAGACCCAGGTGAGGAAGGACTTTCAGAGGACAGAGGTTCAGGGCGGAGCTTTCATCCACCATTACACAAGGTATAGTTTTATCAAGGATTTGAATTCGGATAAATAGGGCAATTTTATAGTCCATTCCCTCAAGTGGAAGATCAAAGTGGTCGAATATGATTTGAGGTGTTGTCTTTGGGGGAACAACCTCACCAACCTTGGCGCACATCTCAATAACCGATGTGGTCAGAGTAGCCTCCATGTCAAGCAGTCTTTTGATCAAACCTATATAGTGCCCATCCGAATCGATGACCAATTGCCAGATGTTGTAGTGAGCTTGGGTGTTCTTGAGTTGAGTTATGAGAGGATCAACCTCAAGGCTTGTCATAGCAGGCGAGGTGGAGAAGGAGGTCTGGCAGTGGTGCATACCCTTTTAGGGACCGGATCCTTATCCTAACGGAGATATTGGTCCTCTGGTTGGAACACATGACCACTCCTAGTGATGTTAAGAACATTGTCGAGTAGGACACTATGAGTGGCTTGTGTTTCAAAAAGATAAGGTGGCTCATCAAGCTCTAAATCTGAATCATACCCATCCACACTAAAATGTTCACCCTAATCAACATTGAATAGCTCATTTGGTTCTACGAACACGGGTGCATCAACTCTGAAAGGCTCAGTGCTCACTACTTTGGCCTCTTCGACTATTCCATCATCTCCATCGGAATAGTCTTCCTTTTAAACATAGGAATTAACACTAAAAAGCGGCTCTTTCTTGATTTTCATTCTTTTGGCCACAAAAAGTTGGGCCCTACGACTTTCTTTCTTAGATAGACAGAAATTACTTTCATACCCTGGACTGAATTAACCCCCGAATTAACTTGGCTGATTAGATCGAAGACCAAATTAGGAGGAAGACCGAAATTGATGACCAGAACTGAGTTATCGCTTCCTTGCTCTCGGGTGAGTAAATCAAAGATGGCAGCCTCGGGTAAGCCAGACTGGACCATTCCCATCTTGTCCCCAAAATTTGGCTGAGGGTTATTCATGGTGCTTGGGGGCTTTTCTGGCTCAGTAATCTTTCCCTCTCTTACCAGATGCTGGATGGCCGAGAGCAAGCTCTTGCAATTGTCAGTTTAATAGCCCACTTACACGTTGTAATTACATAAACGATTCCTGTCTTTGGGTCTAGGCAGTTTGTATTCCTGAAGGGATTGGATAAAACCCGCTTCCCTTAAGCGCTTAAAGATAACCTGAAGAGGCAACTTGTATGGATTAACCAAAATAAAAGGATGACGACAAGGCTGGACTACAGCAACTACTGGTGGAGCTTGAGTGATTGCTAGGGGTGTAGCAGGGGTTTAAGAAATTGCCTGAACTACAGCTGGGGCTTTGGGTTTAGTGGGTGCTGGAGCTGCAGACTGAGTATCATTATTCTTTATGTACCAGGTTTTCCCTGCCCTTTATGCTCGTTCGTGCTTGAGTTTCTCAGTTTTCTCATAAACAGCCTTATAGGATAGAAAAGAGTTTATTGCCATTTCCTTTCAAAGGACCGAAAGTGCCCCTTCCAAGAGTTTAACAATCATCTCTTCCAGGCTAAGCTTTGATTTCATTGGAACCTGGGTTGACATCCATCGATTGAAATACTGCTTGAAAGTTTCAGTTGGTAGTTGGCGAACTCCCTCAAGGTGTTGGAGGGTTGTTTCCATCATGGTGTTGAAACCATAGTGTACTTTCAAAGCCTTAGAGGGAAGCTTCCAGTCAATTAAAATATGTTGAGGCAGAGTGTGATGCCATTCGAGAGCAGGGCCCTGAAGGGAACAAGGAAACATTTTAGCAAGCACTTAATCACTTAGTTTCTTTACACACATAATTCTTTCATGCATGACAATGTGCGAAAAAGGGGCACCTGACCCGTCATAATGTGCCATATTAGGCATGGTGAAGTTATCGGGGACCCAATCCTCATCCCATTTGGGTTCCTTATCCTAGCTCTAGTTAGACAACAACTGGTGATAGTAGGCATCAATCTCGGTTGTCACACCCGAAGGTTACGTGACCTGGTCGATGATTAGTTAGCATGTGAAAGCTACAGCCTCTGGTGTCACGCCCAAATATTGCATGACCTGGTGGTTGACTTAGGAATTCATTAGTTGATATAAGAAGGCCTCCACCTCGGGTGTCACGCCTAGAGATTGTGTGACCCGGTGGTTGCTTGGAACTTGGGTAGATGGTGGAGGTGCCTCCAAGAGAGGATGGAAGATAGATGGGTTGCTAAAGGGATTCTAGGGGTAGGTGGTTCCCCTTGGTGTTACCACAATCTAGGAAGGTCCCACAGATGGTGAAGGCTGGCAATGGTCTCGGATTTAGAGCCACGAGAGGGAAAATTGGTGGAGGTGCCAAGGTTTGCAAGAAAGCATAGGCCTAATCGAATTGGAATGGGCTAGATACTGGCTAAGTAGTGTCTGGCAGGATTGGATGGAAACCTAGTTCAACCGATCTTACCCCCGTTGGGCCTGATAAATTCTGAGCTAAACCATTCTGAGCTTGCATATCCAATTTGGAAACCCGGTCTGAATTCTTAACCTCTAGGGCTTGTCTAACAATAGCTTAAATCATGGCTTGAATGGAGGCCTGAATGGTAGCTTGAATGGAGGCCTGAAACATATCAAAACTCATGAACTGGGCCATAGCATTGGCTATTTCTGAGCTTAAGGAAGGGTGAGGTCCTCCCCCGAGGTGGGAGTAGGGCTAGCCTGCTCTTCGGTCGAGGGAATATTCTCTTCATTATTCAAGAAAGACATGGTTAGCTGAAAGGAATTCTGACCCAACTGAACCTGATCTAAATATGACTCCCCGCTAGAATTGGTTTATGGATCTCCCTCAATATCGGTGGTGACTACCGGGGTGAGAGGACGATGAATCAAATAGTGCGCTAGCCTTCTCTAAACTAGGGTGCGATGATAACTTCGCCTTCTCCTAGCTGATAGACGGTGGGTAACAGATCTAATCATGCGTGGATTGGTGTAATGCCATGGATGGTATGAATGTCTTTTATAACAGGAAGCGATGCATGATATGCTCACAAGGATGGTTACGATACTAGGGTGATGTCATGATGTGGAGTCTTATCCCTCCAACATACGGGGGATGTTTGCATCTCTCGCCACACAATGTGACTTGCAGTGACTTAACAGAGATGCAATAGTTGTCCTACGGATGTTGCCAAACCTCTTTCATGAATGGAAATTGGTAAGGTAAGTTGAGTTTTGGCCCTTGAAGCCGATGCTTGGGCAATGCATGAGCACGTAGCACATAGCATACAAAAGCGTCCCTCTTCCAACCTTATGACTCCCGCGTAATGCCTCTTTAAAAAGGATGAAAGTTAGCTTCTACATCGGACATGGGGAAGGAGGGCATCCCAATTATTTGATTTATATTTTCTTGGGTAATCCTAAGGGAAAATACTGTGATGGGTTTTTATTTGCGCAGCTTAGTCTGGGTCTTTTGATGTAGAAAGTTCTCATTTACCTTGATTCCACGTTACTCAACCACTCTTAAATGAGTATAATCGCGGGAGTTTACGTGTTGGTCAAAACGAGTGATCCACCCGCTAGGCATCCTCAATTCCAAACAGGGCATAAGTGATACTTTCGCGAGCTTCTCGGGTAAATAGGGCACCTAATTTTACAAAACTATCTACACGCGTAAGGATAAAACATTATAAGAAATAATGGAATTTTAATTTGGCCAATGATTTCAATACATCATCTAAATCTTTTAGACGTATTGAAAAATTTAAGTTCAAGTTCAAAGGGATTGCTCCCCGGTAGAGTCGCCACTGTGAGCGGACGATATTTTACGTGACGGCTGCGAAGCCCGCCAGAGGACCGACCTCAAAAAATAATGGGCATGGTGAAATGATGGATTTTATCATGTTTTAATATTTTAAAGACACGAGATCAAAATCTCATACTTAAGACAGAGTCGCCACCCAGTTCAGGTCAACCGGGAAATTTTGGTATGATTTTTCCACCGCGTGGTAGACCATACCTTAAGTAGAGATTCTGAGTTTGGATGATGATATCTATTCTACATTGGCCAAGTTAAAATTACCAATTTTTCTTATTCGGTTTTAATCCTTTTTTTTGGTGTTTTCGATTTATATGTTAAGTTAGTGCGTTATTTAGCAAGCATTCAAAGCGACAAATAAGTTATTACAATCATTTAAAATAAATGAAGAAATTAAAATTATTACAGGGCTTTCAAAATCCTAAACATTCGTCTATGCGATAAGTAAAATACCTGAAGGCCTAACATACATCTAACCTAAATCTACCTGCACGAAACAATTAGCACAGATATGACACATTATACAAGGTATATCACATACATGCATAATTAGTATACCAAACAAGACCTGAGTTAGCGTGAGCATGGCATAGTTAATGTACAATTTTATGGAGCCCATTTGGGTGGCTAAAAATGGTATTTGAACTGTGTTGGTGAGAAAACCTCGTTTTGTCCGCATTTTAGACTCGATTTGTTATTTTAACCGGATTATTAGCGAAAATGCCACATGGTATAGGGTGAGGTATATTTTCAGGGATTTCTGGACCCCCGTCATTGTACTGTACATCCTAGCTTTAGTAATTAAACTAGGTCGAAAAAGAAACGAAAATAGATCTACTGTCCAAAAGGTCATGCCGCCGGCAACATGAATGATGCCGCTGGTGATTTCATTTACACGGGCAGGCGGGGTGACATTCTGGGTACCATAAAGAAAGGGTCTTGTAAGAAAATAGAGTTGTTGAGGACAAATAAAGCCCCTAGCAGTATCACTGTTGTCGCTGGCGAGATAAATGATACCTTCGGCGGCTTCAAATGCCTCTGGCGGCTTCTCCTTCTTGCAGCAGCAGCAGACAACGGTAAAAAAAGATCGAAAACAACACAAAACACAAACAAGCAAGCAAAAACAACCCAAAGTTATGCTAAAGAGCTATGAGACTCAGAATTTTTACCTCGGGGCCGTGAATCCACCTCTTCGTGACCCAAATGACACCTCCGGGGAGCTCAAAATGATGATTTAGGTAGTATATTTAAAGATTTAGGTCTCTAGATTCCTATTAAGTTAATTTTAACCTAAAGTCTACTGATTTTGAGTTTTAACTGAGAGAACCAAAGAAGAAAAACAAAGAAAAGTGGATGATAATCCCTTTTCTTACCTTTTCTACTCTTTATCTCACTAAAATGGACTTTCTCTCACTAAAACCACTCAAATTCAAGTTCTAGATGTTGTATCCCTTTAGAAAACCCTAATGCATGTTTTTATAGGCAAAAATGAGTGGTCTTTCCTATCTTTTAGCCAGTTTCACCGAAATGACAAAAAAGATCTGGTCAAAGGAAGAAGAAGGGACTATCTGTGTAGAAGCCTATTTCAGGCCATGTCGCCGGCGGTATGAATGATACCACCGGCAGTATGCCTGATGCCGCTGGTGGCATCAGCTCCCTGTAGGTTGACTGCCAGTGGGCCCACAAGCCTAAAAAGCCGCCAAAATGGATCAAAAGCTGGTTAAAAGGCATCTGTTTGAATTTTAAAGATATTTTAATGGTATTTAGGACTAAATTGATTTTGGGTACAAATCATCGGTTCGAGCTCCCACCGGACACGTTATCAGACATGCCGAACTGAATTTTTCCAAAAATAAAATTCGTAAAGAATTTTATATCGGTAATAAAAATTCCAAAAAAGAATTTTTATCATGAGGAAAAATCGAATATACATCATCATCATCTCGCGAGAGGGACTGTAAAATCCCGTGCTCACACTTCTCCGAACGAAAGCTCTGGGATCGCTAGGGGCATGCGATTAGGACACGAAATATCCAAGATGGCATGGAACTCCTCAAATAAGAGGCATAACTCGAACGAAGAAAACCAGAACACATGGTCCATCCTGTCCCAGAAAGTGAGCGCTCCTCGGATAAATGTCGGGTTAATCGGCCGCAAAGCAACGTATCAGAAGCCCCATAACCCAAATTTCTCCAACTTCTTCCTATCTGCATTTCCTAGGCTTTCCAGGAAACCCCGTAGCTGCTAATTGCGGTTCGCCATGCTTGAATTTGAGAAAATGGTCGAATCTAAGTTTCTGGGTTGTGATTTCGTTGGCGATATGAGTGAAGCCGCCAGCGGTATGAGCGAAATCTATGGGCGGGGTATGGGTTGCAGGCGACTTTGTCTATATCATTTAGCAGATTGAGTTTTCATAAAGATGGCGGTATCAATCATACCGCAGGCGGCATGACATTTGTTCCAGCGGGTGTTAGGCCTGTTTGGCCGAATCAGACCTGTGTATAACCTGTAAAAATCCTGTAATCTATTTTTAGGGGCGGTTAAAAGTCAAACATCCATTCTATTCCAAACAAAAAGCCCGGAGGCGCAAATGTACCAAACATCCAAATCCTAAACCTAAACAAACCAAAATACAAATCCAAAATCATCCAAACAAGATCAGAACATAAGAGATCGACCTGAAAGCAAACAAACCCAATGTATGTGGGGTAAAAAACCAAATCCAAATTCATAAGATAGAAATCAATAGATAAATAAATGGGCCTAAGACTAGTCTCCGCCATCAGTCGAATGTGAAATAAATCCATGTTATCCGTAAGGTATTGGTCCACATTCTCCTCATCTAGCCTCTCCTCGGTCCCCAGGACACTCCATGCATTGTCGGGCTCATTGGTAGAGAGGCGTCGGATGGCTTCTACCTTCTTTCCCCTGCGACTAGTCCCAAGCTGGGGTGTACGGTCTAGGTTTTGCTTGCTCCTCCTCTCATGCAAAGTGGCATCCAGATGACTCTCCAATTCATCAATCTGGTGTCGAAGCACACCCACCTCCTCCTGGTACCTTGCCTGGGCCGTATTGGCATCTGATAGTGACAAAGCCATGAAGTCCTATAGAAAGGAAAATGCTAAAGATATATCATTCACAACATATCATCCACAACATTCATTCATGCATTTTATTTTATAAATATCAACGCATTTCAAGAATTATACCCGAGCAAATAGAGACTGGGAAACGAGAGTGTCCTTGACAGCGAAGGCATTCTCGGCTATCCGATCTACCCTACACGAAACCTAAAAAAACCCAAATGTCAAAAAAGAGGAGCTACTAAGGGTTTGTTGCATTCATAAAGTATGAGTTCTCATTTTTGAAAGACTCACATAGGTAGCATTCGGTGGCATGAAATTCATTGAATGGCTGCTCGGAGTTATTTCTCTTGGCATGAAATGGCCTCGTGGGCCCATGAGTAGGAAGGAAGTCTCCAAGGTGGTCGAAAGGTGTCCTTCTATGAATCCAGCATCCTCGGGTCTACCCTAATCTCGCACCCTGCTCGTCTCGAGCCGCGTCCTCTTCCTGGTAGGAACTTGAAAAATATGAACACAAAGCAACACGAAAAGTCAGGCAAGAGCGACCAATCTTAAAATAAAATGAGACACTTGGGAGGGTTCATTTTTACCTCAGAAGAGCAATATCCCTCGTAAGCCAGATCTTCTCCACCACCCAAACCACCACCGTCATCATGGTCATCATCGTCCTTATCGTCGCCATCATCCCCATCGTTGTCTTCCTCTTCTTCCTTGCTTCCTTCACCCTTACTAGCCTCACCTGGGACTTTAGGCGCCCTCTTCTTGTTATGAAATGAGATGGTGTCATCTAAATGGATGCGGGGACAAAGGGGAAGTAAGCACCCTGTGAAGCTACTATAAGAGCTCGCAACGCTCTCGGCCATTCCCCTCCAAAAAAGCAGCCTTGTCCTCATCGGCTGTGATAGTCAACTAAGGCCACCATAAACTAGTGGGAGGTGCCGGGGGTATCGGTCTAGTAGAAGGGGCACCATCTCTCCAACTCCTCACACACTCCCCTAAATACCACTTCAAGGACAAGGGGCACTCCATCACAAACTGCCTATCATCCACATTGTCCCTCACCTTAAGCATATCTGCTCGATTGGCCACCTTCATAAAAGGATCCTTGTTAACCTGGTCAAATTAATCGAAATAACCAATGTAAGTATGAAACAAATCAATAATGTGCATTTATACTAATGGTTTGTTCAAAGTTTTAAATAGGAAAAGTTGAAAGATCGCTTACCATGCCTATTGGCAAACAATGCAACACCTCCGTGTAACCGATCTTCCATCTACAAAAGCCCCCAACACTCCTTCACCAGCTAGCAAGAAAGTGGGCATCATCTGCCACCTTCATCAAGAAGGAAACCATAGGGAGAATCTCGTGCTCAAAACCCTAAGCCTATAAAATCAGAAGCTAATCAGCCAAGTCAAAGCCAAAAAGCAATTAAAAAAACCCGACAAATAAGCTATAAAAAAGGGGGAATAACAAAACAACATCATACCTGTAAGAGTAAATGACTCAATCTAAGGGCCTTATCCTTCTTCCTAGCCCCGATATCCAACCTGTAATATATCTGGGCGAGAATAGCCGGGGGCCAATTTATCTTTGGTATCATCGCCACATCCTCGACTGCGGCAATCAGCCCGTACTTCACCTTACTACTAGAAATCAGGAAGAATAGCACTATCAGCAATGAAATGACAAAGGAACGGACACAAGCCTCCCTCTGCACCTCTGGGACCACCTTCTTCTTCCAAAATTTGTAAAACTCCCCATATGATAATCGCCCTAACTTCGGCCTTAATCCAAACAACTCAGTCACTCACCTCACCACTGGCCCTCGAGCGTGATGTCTCTCCATATAAACATCAAAATGAGCAACCTTATCACTCCAAGATAGCCCGGTCATAGCCACAATATCCAAAGGGGTGATGGTGAGCTCATCAATCGGGAGATTGAAGGTATGGGTGGTTTTCGACCACCTCTTAGTTAATGCTGTGAGGGCTGAATGAGAGAGTTTAGGCATCTTCGTGGGCAAAACCGAGCTAGGCCCCTAAAACCCCGTCTCGTCAATGGCAGCTCGGAGTTCGGGTTCGTGCTTGTTTATTACTTTCCACCACTTGCCGATTGTTCCCATTCCCCCGATGCAAGTGACGGAATTGGGCTGTAAAAAGAACTAGAAAAATCAGAAATTAGATCAAATAAGCAAACTGCATTGCATTTTATCGTCCCCCTAACATGTCGAAATCTGTTGATATCACTGACGAAGCAGTGATATCGTTGGCGGCCTCAACCATACTGCCGGCGGCATGGTTGAAGCCGCCAGCAATATCGCTGATATCGCCAATGGTTTGGCAAAATTCCCAGGCCTTTTTGAAGGCCTAAAATCGCTAGCTATATGAACTATGTCGCTGGTGGCTTCATTTTATAGAAGCAAAATTCGAAAAACCCCAAAATCAGACCTAAATTAATCAAATCACCATTAATCAAAATCGGGGCACCAAATCAAGCTAAATCCGCCCTATAGCATGCATTATAAGGTTTATATACTCTTATTTTTGTTTCTTAAGCATTATCACGATGGAATTTCAAGTTTTAAGCCGAAATCACAAAAATCAAAACGAAATTATTGAGTTTTTGCTGGATTACCTTAGTGTGAGATAGGTGATCCTCCTTTTCTAGGATAAGGTTGGTGATAGGAGTTATAACCATACAGGATTTCAGCTTCCTTTATACCATACCCGACAAAAATTGGGCAAATCTTTAGCCCTAGGATAGGAGAATTGGGCAAATCATCTTTAGCCTTGGCAGTTAATTTACCTTTGAGAGCCTTGGAAATCCTTTGCATGATGAAATTGAGAAGAGATGAGAGAAATTGAGTTTGAGGAGCGAAAGAAGAAGAATTTCGGACTTACTGCCTATGGAATAAGAAAAGAGATGTTATAATTCGTATTAAACACAAGTGCAGAATTCGAGGAGTTAGAAACTATCGCTCCATACCGCCGGCGGTATCAACTCATGTCATCGGCAGCATTAGCCAAGCCTCCAGCTGCTTCATTCTCACCAGGGGCAATTTTGACTTTCTTTGACCAGTCAAAGATGCCACGTGGCACCCCACACCACCGGTGGCATCAATCAAATTGCCAGCGGCATCGTTTCAAATCGCCGGCAACATCATTTTCTCCGAAGGCATTTCAGTTGACTTTTCAATAGTTCAGTAGGATCCCGGCTCAAACTCTTGACATTCCAGGATTCCTGAGTCCTTTATGTTTTTAATTATCATGTTTTTACTATTAATCAAAGGGGAAAAAATTTTGTTTCACAAAATCGATCAAGTAGTAAAAACGTTATTTAAAAGTCTGTCTAATCTTGTTTTACTTATCACTCTTTGCAGATATAACCTCAAGCCCAAGCCCCGCTTGGCAAACCTCAAAGCCCAAGCCCCGCTTGGCAAACCTCAAAGCCCAGGCCCTACTTGGCAAACCTCAAAGCCCAAGCCCCGCTTGGAAAACCTCAAAGCCTAAGCCTGCTCTTGGCAAATCTCAAAACCCAAGCCCGACCAAGGGGCAAACCAATCACCAAGTGGAGGTACTGACAGAGCCAGAATCTTGTCATCCTTCAGGTCCGACCCGCCATCCATTAGGTACAATTCTTAAACCCTTGCTCTTTCATGCGATCATACTGACAATGGCAGTAGTGATCCCTCGAGGGGCAGACTGTGAGCACGAGATATTACAGTCCTTCTCACGAGACGATGATGACGTATATTCGATTTTATTCCTCATGATAAAAATCCTTTATGGGAATTTTTATTACCGATAAAAATTCTCTGCGAATTTTATTATCGAAAAAATTCAGTTCGGCGTGTCCGATAATGCATCCGGTGGGAGCTCAAACCGATGACTTGCACCCAAAATCAATTTAATCCTAAAATACCCATTAAAATATCTTTAAAATTCTAAAGATGCCTTTTGACCCCTTTTGGCAATTTTTTGGGCTTGTGGGCTCGCTGGCAGTCAACTTGTTGGGAGCTGATACTGCCAGCGGCATCGCGTATACCACCGGCGATATCATTCATGCCGCCGGCGGCATGGCATGAAATAGGCTTCTGCGCAGACAGTCGCTTCTTCTTCCTTTGACCAGCTCTTTTTTGCCATTTCGGTGAAACTAGCTAAAAAGACGTCAAAAGCCCCCTTGTTTGCATATAAAAGCATGCATTAGGGTTTCCTAAGAGGGACATCAGCTGAAGCTTGAATTTGAAAGGTTTTAGTGAGAGAAATTCAATTTTTAGTGAGATAAAGAGTAGAAAAGGTAAGAAAATGGATTATCATCCACTTTTCTTGATTTTTCTTCTTTAATTCTCTTAGTTAAAGCTTAAAATCAGTAGACTTTAGGTTAAATCAACTTAATAGGAATTTAGAGACATAAATCTTTAAATTTACTACCCAAATCATCATTTCGAGCTCCCTGGAGGTGTCATTTGGATCACAAAGAGGTGGATTCACGGCTCCGAGGTAAAAATTTTGAGTCTCATAGCTCTTTGGCATAGTTTCTGGTTATTTTTGCTTGCTTGCTTGTGTTTTCGTGTTGTTTTCAGATTTTTGGTTGTTTTTCAACCGTTATCCTACTGCTGCTGCAAGAAACTGAAGCCGCCGGCGGTATCGCTAGCGACATCAGTGATGCCACCAGGGGTTTCATTTGTCCCCAACGGCTCTATTTTCTTGTAGGACCCTTTCTTTATGGTATCCAGAATGTCACCTCGCTTGCCTGTGTAAATGAAATCGCCAGCGGCATCATTGATGCCGCCAGTGGCTTCATTCATACCGCCGGCAACATGACCTTCTAGACAGTAGATCTGTTTTCGTTTCTTTTTCGACCTAGTTTAATTTCCGAAGCTAGGATGTACAGTGCAATGCCGGGGGTCCAGAACTCCCTGAGAATAGACCTCACCCTATACCATGTTGCATTTTCACTAATAATCCGATTAAAATAACAATCGAGTCTAAAATGCGGATAAAACGGGATTTTCTAATAAACGCCATTCAAGCACCATTTTTAGCCATCCAACCGGGCTCCATAAAATTGTACATTAACTATGCCATGTTCACGCTAACTTGGGTCTTGCTTGATCTACTAACACTACAAGATAGATGGCCTCTAGCAACGACATCAAAGAATTGCATAAAATGCCAAAAAAGTCACAAAAGATGAAATTGCAACTCTTTTGCCAAAAACAAAGGGTGAGTATATTTCTCCTTGCTAAAAGTCATATAGGTGACACTTGGGGTGTTTCTTGCGACTCATAAAAAAGAGTTGTGTAAAGCTCCTTTTGTGACGCTTTACGCCCATATGCAACTCATTTAGTGAGTTGCAAAAAATCAGTCCATCTTTACGGTTAACGGCCGTAACCGGCCGATCGTTACTGTTAACGGCCGTTGGTTCACAATGGCAACGTTTTGTAACATAATTGCAACTCCTTGTTTTTACACTTCAAAATTGTAATTGTCGCATTTGAAAACATTTGCAACTCTTTTAAATAAGACTATGGTTTGTAATTGCAACTTTTTTCTAGCAAATGCAACATTCGTTAATCCATACGGTTTACTTAAGTATTTGCAACACTATTTGATATCGCTAAAATACATACAAAAATAATATTTTATTACAATAATCTAAAATACAATATTCAATACAAATCATTTACACTATGTAAATAGTCTACAATACATAATATCTATTTGTATATGATATGAAACCTAAAAAGTTAACAAAATAAAAACACTACAAACTAAACCTATAAAAGTAGGTAAACATCTAAATTGTATGTCATCTACATTTCCACATGTCGTCTTTCTTCAACATTTTCCGCTTCGAGAACAATTTACGATTTCTTCAAGACTGTAAAATAGTTCTTTGTGTTAGGAGGTGAAGGGAAAATCTGTATACCATATCAAAGAACACTACTGATAGAGCATGTAATGAAAAATGACAAGGTACGAGAACCATCACAAGGTATTAAATCAAATTAAAATCTTAAAAATTCCAGTATAAACCATCAAACATAATTCAACATATTATCAATAATTAAGGGGAACTCAAATCCTTAATTATTACACAATAAATTCAATCAAACACATTAAATTTAATATTCATATTTTTCAGAAATTTCCAGATTTAGTGACCTGACTTCCCCTGCATTTTTCTCCATTAAAACATCATCAAATCGAACAAGTTTCTTCTAAACATAACTAGCCACATGCCTCGGCTTTCTAACACCATAAAAATAACAGAAATCCAAGTTATATAACCCAAGTTATGATCAAAATACTAAACAGTGTGCGAAGCTGGAATTTTTCCAAAAACAGGTTTCAAGACTCAACTTCAAACGAAAATTCACATAGAAAACAAATGGAACTCAATAAAGTTGTTTCCAAACATATATTTCTCAGTTCCTGTAGATGTCCACAGAATCAAGAATTATTCCAAACATCACAAAGCAGATTCCAAAATAATAATTCTTCTCTTGCGGGGCTCAGAGTTGTTAAGGCACTAGGCGCAGCCCAAGCGCCAACAGAACCTGGAACCTAGGTGCAGGCGCAAGGTGCACGCTACGCGCACCAACTAAAAGAACCTATAAATTATGCCAAGTGTTTAAACCATAAAAAATAAGTGTTCATCAATTTAGTTTATCTTATGTTTTCTAAAGAATCTGCATAAAAGTAATAGCACAAAGAATGAACACATCAAGTAGATAAGAAGGAGATTTTCCGCACACAGATACATACAATTATATAAGAAAACTATAATCTGATTATCTAATATACTCAAATTTTCAAAACCCACTCCGTTCATCAATTACTCAGCTTTCTCAGTCTACTGTCATCAAAGAAATCATCCGAATCTATCCAAAACCATCATATTTACAGTTTATAATGCATTTTAGAAGAATATATATACTCGCTGAGTAGTCATAAGAAAATGCAGAAAATCCTTAAGCCATTAGCACGCCACAAAAGTGTACTATAAACTAAATCTAGGTTAAATCGACAGTAAACAACTAGTCAACATTGCATTTTTTTTATCTCAAAAAACCGTTTTACTTGGGCTAAAATCTAATAAAGCTAAAAGCTTACAATCTAAATTTTACAATTGGTTCTACAAAAGAAAGGCACAGCACTTCACAGTTAGATTGAAGAACCAAAAATGCAGTATCAAAAATCTAGAAATAGAAAAAGAAAATGAGATTCATGTGCTTGAAGCAGATCAAATCGAAGAGGTAAAGTACAGATACAGATATGAGAACTCAGATCAGATAATCATATCAAACCATTCAAGAATACCTAAGTCTACACCAAACAAAGCAGTAGCTAAAATTGAGACTTTAAAATGCTAGCTAACTGCAGATCCCATATGAAACGGTGAAAAAAAACAGAACTCATAGATCGAACGGAAGAACTAGACAGATAAGAAAGCATAAAAGCAAGAAATGATACACAAATAGATCATCAAAGAAAATACCTTCTTAACAAACACTTAGCAGATTCAACTCAAAGTAGAAACAAATTTAGAATCTAAATTGAGTTTTCACCTGAAAAGCTTTAGAAATGACATCATCATGAAGGGCAACATGGTTCCTACAATTACAGCAACTGTATAATCTTGGGCCCATCAATTCCTCCATTGATGCTAATTTCAACATCACTTACTTACCCACCAAATTAAGGTCCTTAAAAGGTACAAATCCAAAGCCATTAGTCCATTAAATAAAATCCAAATCAAAGAACTCATAACATAAGTGAAAAAGAAGCTTACTTTCTATAACAAACATATTTTAGCCTCCCTTTTCTGCAGACATAGTCAAAATAGAGGGGCCAAAATCCAAGCAATCAAATTGGAACAAACATGAAATCTTTCGACAAATTAGCACTGTTTTATAATATATGACCATAAATGTGTATGCCAAGGACTGGTCTAGAAATAAGATTGTTCTGAAATTGAATGCTTCCAAATTATATATGCTAAGATTAGATTTGTTCAACCCATTGGATCCGGACCATTCTAGAATTTATCATTATGGACTATATAGCATCAAAATGAACATTACAGCAAACATAAAAAACTTTCTAGGAATCACTTATTTGTAACTATACAAAGTATCTTTAGAAATGGGATTATCATACAAACTTGTAGCTAGGCCTATATCTGGTACCTATCTAGTTCAATAGAGTTTATTCTCTCCAACAGAGAAATTCACAAAAAGATCCTTAATGTAAATAAAACAATGCTGCCAAAAGCTTCGGACTGGATACCACAAAAAATGTCGAAAAGTTAAAACTGGGAGCCAGAGATCATAAGAGTACAGCTTAGTATCAAACCTGTTATAAGCCCATAAATTTTGGCAGCTGCAATAAGTTGATAGCTAACACAAATGGAGATGCCACAATGGACACAAGAAAAGCTCCTAATAGGAAAATTATATGATAGTAAGACATCTTGGGAGTATAGATTTCAAAATGAAATGGAAGTATAACAGAAAATATACAAGAGTAAAAGCTACCGATAAAGGTGCGAGGAACAACCCCAGGGAACTCCGAATGATCGTACTGAAACAGAAAACAACGCAAACTAACAAATCTATAAAGCTAAAACAAATATAAAAAATCACTCAAAAAGCCAACTCACACTATCCAAC
This sequence comes from Euphorbia pulcherrima, assembly GCA_947683365.1. Lineage (NCBI taxonomy): Eukaryota > Viridiplantae > Streptophyta > Magnoliopsida > Malpighiales > Euphorbiaceae > Euphorbia > Euphorbia pulcherrima. Next base: position 75,175,419 of record CANTUS010000004.1, read on the forward strand.
TGGTGGCGGTGGTAAAGAATGTCGTGCATAGCCTTTAGAACAAGACAAAAGATAAATTATCCTGTAACAATTACTTCATGATTTGGCTCTTTTATGGGGGATATAGAAAAGAACTAAAAAATAGAATAAGAAAATGGAGCACATAAACATTAAAGCTTTCTTCAACTTTGGTATACGGCACCGTGAGAACATAGAACGCAACAATTGATCCCAAGAGAAAGTCGTACCCTAAAACAAACATTCAATTTCCATAAATTCATGAAATTAGGTAAAAGCAGAGCAAAGTGCAGCGTCTGAACATTAATTTATCCACATTCGGTGGCAGATTAAACACAAAAGCAAAAAAAAAGACACAAATTAAATCCAAAACCTATCACATAAGCTCCTTATAATTGGCATCTCTGCCTATTATTTTTTGCCAATCAATGTCAAATACAATGAATTTGGAGAAAAACGAACGCTTACAGAGGAACATCTTCGAGAACATAACCGTGACTGCCGGTGACGATCTTTGGAACAGAAGCTCCGTTCCTGGTACCGTTTCCATTTCCATTAGACATGGCTGATATGGAGAAGCTCCGAGAAGCGGATGAGGGGATGGCAAAAGAAACAGCAGAATTAGGGATTCCTGATTTAGAAATTTGCAGAAATCGGGACCCGAAAGAAGAATAGGAAAATGAAATTGGATGACAATTAAAGGAGAAAATTGAATCGGAGGAGGAGGAGCTGGAATCGGAGGCGAGATGTGCGGCGATCGGTCGGATGGATCCAAAGAACCTAGGTCGATATTAGAGAGAACGAAGAAAGAGAGAGAAAAGTGAGGAAATAGAGTTTTTATTTTTTGTTACTAGCTAAATAAAACGAGGCGAGTTAATCCCGCCGTCTTTTTTCACTTTTCATTGCTTTTTAGGTGACGTTTTTGCCTTTTATTGGTGACTTTTGGAAATTGGTTGCATAAAAAGGAGTTTTTGCTGAATTTTATATGTTTTGCAACTAATTTCAAGTTTTTTTCCAAAAGAGCACCATAAATCGATTTTTTTCCTTGCATTGGCAACTCTTTTGGGGCAACTCTTGTCCATTCTGTTGCAAGAAGCCATCTATCTTGTAGTGTAATTATGCATTTTATATGATATACCTCGTACAACGTGCCATATCTCTGCTAACCGTTTCGTGCTGGTAAATTTAGGTTAGATGTATGTTAGGCCTTCGAGTATTTTACTTATCGTATAGACGAATGTATAGGATTTTGAAAGCCTTATAATAAGTTTAATTTCCGCACTTTATTCGTTGGATGACTGTAATAATTTATTTACCGCTTTTGAACACTTGACGATGAGATAATAACATATAAACCAAAAACACCAAAAAAGTACCTTGTGGTTTCACTCATTTGCAAAAGGAGGCCTGAGGAATTTTTTTTGCAAAATGGGGTCTGTGGTTTAAAAAAATTTGCAAAAATGGGCCTATGGCTTCGGAATAGTGGTGTTAAATTGAATATTTTTAATAATTTAATATTCTAATAATTTAACCTTATTATTTAAAAAATATACGTCATGATTTGAATAATTTTCGGAGATTTTTTATTTTTTTAAGATTTTTTAAAGTTTGTTATTATAATTTAATTAAAAAAATATTTGCACTGTTCAAAAATTTTCCAAAATTTTCACCGAAGTATATTGTATATTTAATAACCATCATACAAAACTTCAGATAAAAACAAACAAGATTACCTATTTTTGTGACATAATTTAATATTGAAGATCCTTTATTTGTAAATTTTTTGAAACCACATACCCCGTTTTGCAAAAAAAAATTCCTTAGACCCCTTTTTACAAATGAGTGAAACCACAAGGTACTTTTTTAAGTTAACCCAAAAATAAAAAGGATTAAAACCAAATAAGAAAGGTTGATAATTTTAACTTGGCCAATGTAGAATAGATAGTATCATCCGAACTCGGAATCTCTACTTAAGGTACGGTCTATCACCCGGTAGGAAAATCGTTTCAAAATTTCCCGATTGAGCTAAACCGGGTGGCGACTCTGTCTTAAGTACTGGATTTCAGTCTCGTGTCTTTTAAATATTAAAACATGATAAAATCACACCATTTCACCGTCACGCTTATTATTATTTGAGGTTGGTCCTCCGGCCCACTTCGCAGCCGTTACGTAAAATGTCGTCCGCTCACAATAATATGGTGAAATTATATAAATGTTGAATTTTTTAATATACCATTTGTAACATAAGGAAAAAGACATTTTGTAAATTTTTTCATTTGTTTGATAATGATTTAAATCCCAGTCCTTGTTTCGAAAACAAAATATGATTCTCTTTTTAAAAATGGCTGAAACCGTAGGGTATATTTTTAAATTTTACCCTATTTTATTTGAATAAGAATATATAATAACATTACTTGCCTAATTAATTTGATGAAATTATCAGGTCAATTCAATTTCAAAAATTACAGTTACCTATTTCAATTAATTTGATTTCAATTCGATTAAAAAAATTCAATACTTACCACAAATATATTGACGTCTTAATTACAAATTCCAAAATTAAAAAGTATAATTAATTCCTGAAATTAATTTTAATCTAAACTAGTTGTTTGAAACAAATACATAGCTCCAATTTCATCATTTAAAATAATCACTTAATAATCATAGTTGAGAGAAATTGAACATGTATTATAGTTTATAAAATTAGTCTGATTTCTCCTCACCTCAAGCATTTAGCATGTTTATAAAGTTTATGAAACTTCATTAAACTTTAGCGCATTTTATAATTACTTTATTTTTTTATAAAGTATCCATTACTTTACACTTTTTCACTATAGAATGAATGGTGGTTATTTTAATCTAATCATGAAAAAGACAAAGTAATTATTATACAAGATAACCATAGAATAAGCCTTAAACTTTTTTGTTATTTCAACAAATTTCCCTTATGAAAATGAAAACCCAATAAAAAGCTAAATTAGGCCCAAATTTGGCCTCCATAGAGGAAATAGGCCCACCAAAAGAGGTCAAAATCAAGGGAAAAGTATATGACTAGGCCAAAGTTGATGGATAATTTCATCAAGTATTTTGGACCACAGCTTTTCTACCCAAAACAGGCCACCTCAACAAACTTCCCCACGTTCCACTGAAATTTGTCATGTTCACTACGGTCCTGACTCATGCCATCCATTAACCTCGTCTCCACGAAATCAGTAACAGCCAACAGTCTCCCTTTTTTGTCTGTTTGTTTCCCGAGAAAAGGCTCATCATCTAAATCATGGACGCCGGAGGAAAATTGAAGAAAGGTGCCGGAGGAAGAAAGGGAGGCGATCCAAAGAAGAAACCGATTTCAAGGTTTGTAAAAAGCCGTTCAGTTTCCAGTTGGTCGGATCGGTCAATTCTTGAAGAAAGGCCGATGTGATCAGCGTGTAGGTAGCTGAGCTCCCGTTTATCTTGCTGTCGTGCTCGAGTATCTCGCGGTTGAGGTACAATATGATCTTTTCTCTAGTGTTTCAGATTTCAATTCCCCTTATATGACAGGTTACTAATATCCAACTTGTAATTTGTATGATCATTATTAAGCTCTTCAATTGATTTGTATGCTTAGGGATCTGTAATTGTGTTTCAATTGATATTGGTATTTGCATTCCAATAATCCAGTTTATGATCTATTTTTTCTCACTTTTGTAGCAATGATGAAATCTGGAGATTCAAGTTATAAGGTCGTTCTATTTTCGATGAATATCATAAGAGAAAATGGCTACTCCATTAGCAGCTTCACATTGCCTATTTGGCGAATTCACACATATAAGGTTCGTTAGATTCCCTTTGATTTTCAACACTTAGTATGACATGTATTGAATCGTTTAATATTGTCCATTAGCCCAACTTAAATGAATTTGACATTGCTCAATTAGTTTATGATTCTTTACCCTTGCAATTCCATGCTACTATATAGTTTTTGCTCTCCCATCTACAAAATAAAATATTCGATCTGCTTAGTCATTTAATATTGTCTCTCACGGCATCACCCTATCTTATGGTTTTATTTTATAATACATGGTATAATGCTTGTACAATGCTGCTATATTGCAGTTTTAACTTGAATTGTTTACCACCTGATATATTGCTGGTAAAATCCTAGTATAGAGTGCTATTTGATTTATTACTTACACAAAACACATGCTTGTGATTTAATTTCATCACTTCTGGTATCATGGTTGTAAAATGCTGGTATAAAGTGATTTTAACTTGAATTTTTTCACAAAATATATACTTGTAGTTTTGGTTGGTCACATTTGGTATATTGCTGATAAAATCCTGGTATAAAATGATTTTAACTTGAACCTTTTCACAAAATAGATACTTGGAGTTTTAGTTGTTCAGATTTGGTATAATCCTTGTAAAATGCTGGTATAAAGTGATTTTAACTTCAAATCTTTCACATAGATACTTGTAGTTTTGGTTAGTCACATCTAGTATATTGCTGGTAAAATCCTGGTGTAAAGTGATTTTAACTTGAATCTTTTCACAAAATAGATACTTGTAGTTTTGGTGCATCACATCTGGTATAATGCATGTAAAATGCTGGTATAAACTGATTTAAACTTGAATTCTTTCACAAGATAGATACTTGTAGTTCTGGTTGTTGTTATAATGCTTGTAAAATGCTGGTATAAAGTGATTTTAACTTTAATTCTTTCACAGAATAAATACTTGTACTTTTGGTTGATCACATCTGGTATAATGCTTGCAAAATGAAGGTAAGAAGTGATTTTAAATTGAATTTCTTCATAGAATAAATGCTTATACTTTTGGTTGATCACATCTGGTATAATGCTTGTAAAATGTTGGTATAATATGATCTTTTTTTATTTCTTTCATATATTAAATTCTTATGCTGGTATAATGCTTGTATAATGCATGTATAAACTAATAAGTACATCATATCTATTATATTTTCTAAATGTTTAAAAATGTAATTATGGTTGTAGCACATTTATATAATATTCTACTACCTGAGAAAGAAGGGGAGGTACTGCAAGAGTATAACATACAACTTTACAATGATTGACCTTAATTTTAACAGTTTGTACAAAGATGACATGATGGCAACACTATTGAGTGCTCAGGAGATGGATATAATTGTAATGCAGATGTTGGGGAAGGGATTAGTCTGTACAAATATGTGGTCTAAGGCTGATCATGTGTTTTTACCTATGATGACAACATCATAACACTGGATTATGGGGAGGTTCGATGTCAAATCAAGAGAGCTGCACATATATGACTCTTATAATCAAAGGCCAAGCTTCGAACAAACCGAAAACACAGCAGAAAGCTATACAATAGTCATACCTTACTACATACACAGATTCAAGGTATTCAAGGACTGCCCAGAAATCCTGCAATCACCGGCATACAGAAACAAAGGCCCATAAGATAAGCTAGAAATCAAAATGGTACCAAACTTACCACAGCTAACAAGAAAGTAAGCTCTTAAACAACACATTCAGCTATTTCGAATATAAGATCGAGAGAAAGACTAATATAAAAATTTTTAAATTGATTTTTAGGCGATTATGGTATCTACATATTCAGCTATTTGGAATATGAGATCCATGGATAGCTAATATCGAAAGATCTTGACATCAACCGACGGCGAGCACGGCTAAGTCTCTGCTTATACCACCATGGAGTATCCAAACAAATGAAAAATGTCGAAAGCAACGAAGATGTATTCTACTCGAATTTGAGTTGTACATTACAGAATTGTTTTACAAGTTTTAGAACAATTTTTATTTGGTTGAAATGTAAATATACATGTCGTACAATGCAGTGATTTATGTTTGTTTTGTTATAAATCTTTTGATGAAAATGTAAATATAGAACAAAATTTTTGTTTCATTATATCTGGTATAACTCTGGTACAATGCCGGTATCATTTAGTTTATGTTTGATTTTTTTAAAAAAAATTGGTTAATTGAAGGTTTTGATCCTTCATAGATGGTATATTGCTTGTATAAACCTGGTATAGAGTTGTTTTTTACTCAATTATTTCATAGCATAATGATTTATGATAATGCTTTCATAATACTTGTATAATGATTGTTTAAAAGTGGTCTTTGAAAAAATATTTACGTAAGGATTTGGGTCATCACACCTTGTAAAATGGTGGTACATTGCTTGTATAAAATTGGTTTTTGTTTAATTCCATTGATTAAGTCTTTTGTGCCATACACATGGTATAATTCTTGAATAATGCCTGCATAAACTTGGTTTTACTATGATTTCTTTGATATAAGGCTTTATGTCTTCACACCTGGTATAATGCTTTTATATAGACAGTGCAAAGGATATAAACATAACTTGGTATAATGCATGTACAAAAGTAGTTTTAGCTTCATTTCTTTATTAAAAATATTAACTTAAGGCTTTATGTCTTCAAAACTGGTATAATGTTGGTATAAAGCTTGTATAAAGCTAAACCAAAGTATAAAAACACAACCCGGTACAATGCTGGTATAAAGCTAGTATAACCCTAATATAAAACGAAATGTCAAGTGCAAATTCAAAAAATAGATAACATCTGGTATAAGGCTAGTTAAAACCTGGTATAAAATAATAAATAAGCATTGAATTAAAGTTCTTCTTTATCGCATACATACTCATTGCACTTTTCATTATGCTTTTGTCCTTGAAAACTTGCCCAACCTTAACATAATCAATCCTAGGATCTGAAATCTTATTGTCTTCTAATCCATCATCAATAAAATCTTGATCTACAAAGTTGTCTATCTCATCCATCATAATATTCGTAATATTTTAAACATAAGCAAGATGGTCATCCTCTAACGCTTGTATGCAAACTGAACTTGAAGGATCAAGTTCAAATTGAAGGTGAGAATGAGTATGCTCAACATTTGCAGTAGGATTATCGAGTTCTTCTTCTACTGCCAAATCTAATAAAACATAACAAAAGTAGAAAATCAATAGATATGATATGCACTAATCATAACACATAATTAAAGTAGCTATTTGAAGAACAAAACAAACATAAACATCACTTATACCAGCATTATACTAGATATATACTAGGTGTGATGAAACAAAATAATAAGTTAGAGTATTAAAAAAAATCAATAACAGCATATATACCAGCATTGTACCAGCATTATACCAGATGTACAAAATCAAATCTATAAGTATCTGTATTGGGAAAGAGTAAAACAAAAATAAGATTTATACCAGCATTGTACTAGAATAAAACTAGATAAGCAGAAAAAAAGCATTAGGCAATTTGTAAAAGAAAACTCACCCGAAATCTCATTTATACCATCATTATACTAGCAGCATATCATATGTAATTAACCAAAACTAGATATATCTATTTACTAAGAGGAATTAAAAAAACAACATTTATACATGTATTATACAAGCAATATACCAGATAAAGTTAACCAAAACTATATATATCTATTTCATAAAAGAAATCAATTAAAACAACATTTATAATGCATTATACAAGCAATATGCTAGATGTAATTAACCAAGACCATATACATCTGTTTCCTAAGAGGAATCAAACAAAACAACATTTATACATGCATTATAAAAGCAATGTACTAGATATCTATCACACTAGAAAAAGCAAAAAACAAAAATAAAAAAGCACGAACGAATCAATGATTACCTTAATCAATAACAGCAACCAGGGGAAATTGAGTTACACATAGAGGAATATCTTTAACCATCTTATTGCGAGATAAAGCTGACAAAATATCTCAGAAACATAACGCAATTGATTTCCATTGCTGGATCTCTAGGAGTAACCTGGCACTGAATAATCAGATCATCAAACTTGTCATCGATCTTCAAACTCTCCATCAAAATCCGCTTGCATTTAAAAAAATGTTGGGAAACAATGAACCGGATCATAAAATTGAACTTAAATATCCGGATCATGTTTGAAAGAAATAAAAACTTAATCTCCTAATTCCAAATGGAAACATCCGGATAAGATCCAACCACAAGGTCATCCATTAAAGACATCAAGTACCTAAGCATACACTGGAACTATCAGGATAAAGTTTGGAAAGGAAACAAACTTTAATCCTTCAAAAATAGCATCCAAAAGAACTGATTGCACTATCACCGGAAGAAGACAAATCCAGAGATTTTAAGTCTAAGAGCATCCGAAAGACTTAGATATCAAGAGAAAGGGAAAAGTTTCAAAGACAGCTTTTCCCTCCACACTTTTTGGTCTACATAGTCAAAGATCCCTTCCCCATGAACAAGACAAAAGTGACAGCTTGAACTTTTCAGATGAAAGGACAAAAGTACTGACACCGGATTGAAAAAGTTAACAAACTTTTTCATCTAGACCAATAAGGAGGCGCGTGGAGCTCACACCAAAACGTTACTGGTATAAAAGTTAGTGAAACACTAAAATACAAGGAAAATGATCGCTGACATCTTTTCAGCGTAAATCCTAAGAAATCAAACGGGTCAAATTACTGTCTAACGGATTGATCAATGACTCCGGAAGCGCCGCATACAACCTGATCAAGGGTGAAGATTTAATGCAAGCTCAACAACCCACAACGGCTATATTTATGATAGAAGCCTATAAAAAGGAAACTTCACCAAATGAGAAGGTTTACAATCCCTCCAAGAATCAATCAATTCCAAAAACAAGTAACAAAGCATAAGCATTCAATTAGTTTACAATCCCTCCAAGAATCAATCAATTCCAAATCTGTTGTAAGGATTCCAAAGTGAGTTATAAACTTAAGGAAATCCTAAACCAAAACCTTTGTGAAAACAAGAGTGTAAGAATCTCCAACTTGGGTGAGTTGTGAGATTGGGATACAACTTAAAGTTGGTGCTTTGAGTGGGAACTCCATGTAGGACTCAGGTTAGATTCGGGGTAGAAGTCTAAATGGTATATCCTGCTAAGCACTAAATGACTCAGCTAGGAGTTGTGTTAGAATGCTATTATTTTACTTTGATTTATATTAATTTGATCTATTATTTATAGATGCTTATTAATTTGGGAATATTTTGTTTGTTCTAGGAAAAAAAATCAAGGTAAAGATAATGCTCGGAAAAGGGGATAATTGTTGGATTTTGAACAAGTCTAAATAAAGAGCTATTAATTACTTGGGTTTAATTACAAGATTTCATCAACTAAAGAAGCTGACGTGGACACAAGGGGCTGGACATTTTCTCAAGCACATAATTAGTGGAAAATCAAGCAGTTAATGAGATTCAGCCACTTAAGAAGACATTTTCTCAAACAAATAATTAGTGGGATCATTCATTTGTTGACTGTTGACGTGGACATCAATTTATTAGGCACAGTGGCTTCAGGCTTGCAACTAATTTTAGATTAGTGAGGATGATTCTTCTTAGTTTTAGATTTAGTTGTTAGCTTATTTAAAGGCATTGTTTTTCATCTTTTGTCGCACACCTTCTACGCAGACAAATAGTTAATTGTAATTAGCTCTTAGTTAATAATCTTCTCCATTCCAATTGAAGGCTAATTTAATTTTTGGTTCTTTTTATTCGTGAGGTCTAAATTCGTTTCATCTTTTCTTTATAAATTTTGCTATTTAATTATTGTAAAAAGTCAACGTTGTTTCAATGGAAAGAATTCATTGTTGACATACAAAGCGATTTGATCCGTAATTGTCATATCGGTTTGTATAATGTCAAATTAAGATTTTTTTATCTTAAGAAATAAACAATCTTACTTAAACGAGCCAAGCGTCTAGACAAATTGGTTTGAATTGGGTTCTCCTATTTCTTAAAGCAATTACCAAGTTAAAACTGAGGAACGTTTCCAAAGTACTATGGCTTAGTTATGGTCAATCATAGAGCGTCTCATGATTGATTTAAAATTAAGGGAGAATTGGTTGCTAAGGGCGTCTCTCGGTAACTATAACTGATTTAGCAAAGTTTTATTTAGAACTATTTTTGAACCAAGGATCGAATGAAGGAACGAGATTCGATTATGTCTTTAATTGGATGCCTTTTTATTATTGTTTTTCATTAGGTTTTAATTTTGTGTTTTATTAATTTCACCAAAACCTCCAAACCACCCCCGATTTATTTTATTGCAGTTTCCATTCAGCAAAAAAAGTTTGTCAAAATTTAGCACTCCCTGTGGGATCAACCATGCTTCTACTATGGCAAATATTTTTAGCAGGTTAAATTAAACTTGGCGAATTTGACACTCGCCAATTTTTGGCGCCGTTGCCGGGGAGTGTTTTATTAAATTTTGTAATCCTTTTGTTGAATAACTTGATCTTCTAGTACAGGTAACTTGCAATTTAACTGGCTTCATCCATCTTTTACCAATTATTGGAAGATCAGGTGAAACAAGTCTATCTAAGACCATAAATTAGAACTACAATTTCTTTACCTTCTTTTTATTTAATTTAGTTTATTTTTGTTATTAATAAAAGAGATTGAAATTTGGGTGATTGTGATAATTCAGGGGAAGATGTACAGATTTAACTAATAAGCTAGAGTCATATGACCATATATTATGCCCATAATATGAACCATGCATCTTCCCTTAATTTATTCACACACGAAAATTATCTCATATTTTTATTTTTAGTGTGCAATTGTCTTCAACTTCTGATATGCCTAAGTGTTTATGTGCAGGGCCAAGGAAGAGCAAAAGGGATTAGGTCTGAGCTTTAATGAAGGAATTTAGGAGAATTGGAATGATGCAATGCAATTGATGGGCTAAGCTGAACTTTGGGCCAATATAATTGTATTTAGTACTTTTAACCCATTTTTACCCTACCAAAATCACTGCGTCCATTTTCCTAAACCCAAAGCATTACCAACAACAACTCACTCTCTGCCAATTAGCCGCCACCCATAATCACTTTCACAAACCACTGCAGTTCAAAATTGTAGCCACTGTCAACGTCGATTAGATCGTCGCCCCCAATACAGACCACCGAAAAAAAAAATCCAGCCTCTACCCTCTATTTTGACGCCGTCAATGCGATACTCATCGCCGGTCAGTCCCGGGTTACGAACCCTTTAAGCTAGAGATATTGATGAAACCAAATAGAGGAGCTGTTCGTCGGAATTTCAGCCCAGCTGAGCCGTACAATAAAAGACTCAAATCAATTATTGAAAGAAATTCATCCGCCAAACAGGGCAGTATACGTTCCTTTTATTTTTGAAATTTCATCTGTCTTGTATGCTTTGTTGTGCCCACACTGAGGGCAATGTGTTGAATAAGTGTGGGGTGAATCATATTGTCAGTTTTTGTCAATTGCGCTATTCTTTATTTTTTTTTTTTCAAATGCTGCTGAAATTTTGTGTTTTAATGCCTAATGGAACTTTGAGACATTTGAAAAGAAAAAAATGAGTCTTGTCAGAGCATAATGAAAAGTGCATATGAAATCTTTTACTTTGTCTAAGTTTGACCTCAATTTGAATCAATGTTCTGGACTCATTAGTTGAAAATTGGGTATATTCTTAGGCCAGAATTAATAAACTCAATCAAATTGACCTTAACTTATACTTTCGAGTATACTCTTGTTAAATTTGAAATTTTTGTTTAACCCTTTCAAGTGGTCTTTGCAAGATTGGGTCTTTCATATTAAGTTTGGAAATATACAACTGATTACATGATGTTGCTTGAGGATGTTGGTTTGGTGTTTGATATTTGTTTGCTTTTAAGTCTTTTAGATTCCCTTATGTTAGTTGGGGTTGTGCCTCAAAATACAATTCCCCTTATTAAGGAGCCGCTAGTATAAGGCAGGAGTCACATTTCTTAAGTATACTAACATTGGCAAGCCGCTGTCAATGAGTGAGGGAGCATAAAAAATGCAAATGCGAACAAAAAATATGCTCGACAATTAACCAAGGGAATGTAAAGAAAAGGCTTAAAAAGGACAAAAATTGGATTTTGTTTGAACTTCATGGGACTTTACTTTACTAACTCAGTTGTATATTGTCTTTCTTTATTGATGAAATTCTCTTTAAGCAGGATTATTGAAAAGGTTAAACAAAACGGTGACATTTTATTTGAGTATTTCTCGATTAACTTTAAATTGATCTCATGGGTTAGAATCTAGCTCATTGTTGCTTCTGGTCTAAGATTATATCTCATTATTGAAAAAATTGAGTCAAGACAATGGTTTGGTTTGAGGTTAAAGGTAGAAATAGTATTTGTTATTATGTGACTATTTGCTTGAGGACAAACATAAAGATAAGTGTGGGGAAATTGTTAGAATGCTTTTTTATGCATTATTTTACTTTGATTTGTATTAATTTGATGTATTATTTGTTATCGATGCTTATTAATTTGGGAATATTTTGTTTGTTCAATACGAAAAAAATCAAAGTAAAGCTCGGAAAAGGGGATAATTGTTGGATTTTGAACAAGTCTAAATAGAGAGCTATTAATTACTTGGGTTTAATTACAAGATTTCATCAACTAAAGAAGCTGACGTGGACACAAGGGGCTGGACATTTTCTCATGCACATAATTAGTGAAAAATCAAGTAGTTAATGAGATTCAGCCACTTAAGAAGACATTTTCTCAAACAAATAATTAGTGGGATCATTCATTTGTTGACTGTTGACGTGGACATCAATTTGTTAGGCACAGTGGCTTCAGGCTTGCAACTAATTTCAGATTAGTGAGGATGATTGTTCTTAGTTTTAGATTTAGTTGTTAGCTTATTTAAAGGCATTGTTTTTCATCTTTTGTCACGCACCTTCTACGCAGACAAATAGTTAATTGTAATTAGCTCTTAGTTATTATTTTCTCCATTTTAATTCAATTTTTGGTTCTTTTTATTCGCGAGGTCTAAATTCGTTTCATCTTTTCTTTATAAATTTTGCTATTTGTTTATTTCGGTTCATAAAGTTTATTTTGACTCTTTTAATTGTTGCAAAAAGTCAACGTTGTTTCAATGGAAAGAATTCATTGTTGACATACAAAGCGATTTGATCCGTAATTGTCATATCGGTTTGTATAATGTCAAATTAAGATTTTTTTATCTTAAGAAATAAACAATCTTACTTAAACGAGCCAAGCGTTTAGACAAATTGGTTTGAATTGGGTTCTCCTATTTCTTAAAGCAATTACCAAGTTAAAACTGAGGAATGTTTCCAAAGTACTATAGTTTAGTTAGGGTCAATCATAGAGCGTCTCGTGATTGATTTAAAATTAAGGGAGAATTGGTTGCTAGGGGCGTCTCTCGGTAACTATAACCGGTTTACCAAAGTTTGATTTAGAACTATTTTTGAACCAAGGATCAAATAAAGGAACGAGATTGGATTATGTCTTTGATTGGATGCCTTTTTATTATTGTTTTTCATTAGCTTTTAATTTTGTGTTTTATTAATTTCACCAAAACCTCAAACCCCTCCCCCCCCTCTAATTTATTTTATTGCAGTTTCCATTCAGCAAAAAAAGTTTGTCAAAATTTAGCACTCTCTATAGGATCGACCCTACTTCCACTATCCCAAATATTTTTAGCAAGTTAAATTAAACTTGGCGAATTCAAGACTCGCCAAGTTGGTGCTTCTAGTGGTATATCCTACATCTGGAAGCGGTTACCATCCGGAGATAAGTTGTAAGGCTTGATTCCTGCCAATTGGAAAGGAATTCACTAGTGGAAAAGCTCGGAGGAAGGAAACTCCAGAGACTGGAATAGGCAGGGCTGAACTAGGATAAAATCCTTTGTGTTTGATTTCATTAACTTTTTATTTATTGCATTATATTATCATAACTGCATCATCCGGGTCATAATCAAACACGCTACACTAAGACTTTCTAAAGTCTGTTTATTCCGTAAAAAAGGGTCATTCACCCCCCCTCTGACCTTATAAATACCCTCACAGGGACCAACAAGTTGTATCAGAGCAAGTGCTCAAACTAGAGATCTAACAATCTCGAGCTAAAGGTCCAAATATTTTGATCCAAGAATCAAAATAAGTTTCCAAAACTCACAGCTCCTTCCAGATGGTATGTCTATTACCCGTCCTCCACTCTTCACTGGTGAACACTACACGTTTTGGAAAAACTAGGTGAAGAACTTCATTCAAGCACAAAGCATGCATGCATGGTTGGTCATCCAAGACGGCCCTTATAAGCCTACTCATGAAGTAGAGGGTATAGTTACCCGAAAGCCCTTAAGTATGTGGGATGAAAATAATTTTAGAAAATTGCATGAAAATGCAAATGCTATTAACATGCTTCATTGTGCTCTCAGTGCAACAGAATTTAACAGGATATCTGGATATGAGACTGCACCGAAGATATGGTAGAAGCTGGAAGTAACCTATGAAGGAACCAACAAAGTGAGAGAAGCCAAGCTTGATCTACTCCAGCAAAAGCTTGAATCCTTCAAGATGGAGCCAAAAGAATTCATTAGTAGCATGAATACTAGATATATCAATCTAGTTAATGAAATGAAGAGGCTTGGAAAAGAAATCTCTGAAGTAGAGATGGTAAAGAAAGTACTCCGGAGTCTCACCAAGGAATGGGACAATAAGAAGACTGCCATTGAGGTAGCTCATGACTTAAACGTCCATAGTTATGATGAGCTCATTGGGAATCTCCTAACTCAAGAATTATCCTTGGAGAGATACAAAGAATTATCCTTAGAGAGATACAACCAACAAGAAAGGATGCCTAAAGAGAAGAAGAAAGCCATCGTGCTTAAGGCAGAATCCACCGGATCAGCCTCATCCTGAGAAGAAGACCAAGTCACGGAACCTCAAAGTACCAAGGATCAACTAGCCTTGTTAACTAGAAGGCTCAATAGGTTCCTGCAAAAGAAAGAAAGAAAGAAGTCTAAAAAATATGAATATCGAAGACCAAGGGAAAGCACTTCCAAAAGAGAAAAGCTCAGGAAGAATCCGGAAGAAAAGAGAGATCCGGAAAAAGAAGCTTCTTATTTTAAATGTGGTGAAAAAGGACACTTCAGGACAAAATGCCCAAAGCTTAAAAAAACCAAGAAATATAAGAAGAAGGCAATGGTGGCTACCTGGAGCAATAGTGAAGAGACCAGCAGCTCATCTTCAACAGAAGAAAAAGAAAATGCCAATTGTGCATTCATGGCACTGACTGATCCGGAAGCAGAACAATCCAAAAAGAATATCTCTAAGCAAGATACAATGCATATCGAAGAATCAGAATCAGAAACAGCAAACACTGAGGTAAATTCTTGTTCTAATTCTAGTTCTAATTTTGACCTTGCTAGAGCTCTGTCTATTGTAATCTAGAGTGTAAAGAAGAATGCAAAAGCAACCAAGTCACTGAAGAGAGCAGTGTTGGAGTTAGCAGAAGATGCTGAAGTAATGGCACAAGACATCAATCTGGTTAGAGCAACCAAGCATACTGATGTTGTGGAAGAAAACTTCCTGAGGAATCAAGTCCAGATTCTAAATGCAAATGTAATGGGACTAGATAGAGAAATCAATCTATTAAAGGAAGTGTCCTGGAAGAGGCCAGAGGCATAAGCTCCAAGAAGAGATAATCATCCTCCTGATCAAAAAAGATTCCAAAAGGCCCTTAATCAAAAGATGAAGGAGGTTAGCAGGGAACCCCAAGCCCAAAGATATACTGCTACTCAAAAGGTAAAGGCCAATATGGCTTACAACCAACAACCTATCAAATAGAGAAGAAACTGTGAAGCAGAAGTTGCACCTCCAACCAGCTTTTGGATTCACACCGGACCATCTACCAGTGTACAAGAAGCTGGATATAGAGGGAACTATGGGAAGGAAGATCTTGAAAAGATAAAAAAGAAGCAGGAACAGAACAGATCCATTGTAGGGTGCAAGTATTATGGGAAAAACCATCATGTTACCAAATTATGTAGATTAAAAAATGGTTATTATGATGTTAATCCTTGGCCTGAGATGGTTATTAACATGAGAGGACCCAAATCTGATTGGGTACCCAAACCCACTTGATCTATTTTGTAGGTATGCCTTAGATCTACAGTAGATCAACACATCTGGTATATTGATAGTGGATGCTCAAGGCACATGATAGGTGATGAGAAGGCCTTCATCACATTGACCCAAAAGAAGGGAGGCAAAATAAGCTTTGGAAACAATCAAAAGGGACAGATCATTGGTCGTGGAACCATTAGATCTGAGTAAAAGATAGAAGATGTCTCACTGGTTAATGGACTGAAATTCAACTTGCTAAGTGTGGCCTAACCTTGTGACAAAGGAAGAAAAGTCACATTTGACTCCGGAGGCTGCTCAATCTATGATAGTAAGTCCAACCAACTCATTCTTTATGCACCTAGAGTAAATAATGTCTATGCTATAAACATTAAAAATGAGAAAAAATAATATATGCTTGGTATCTAAAGAAAAAGAATCATGGCTATGGCACCGAAGGTTGGGACATGTTAGCAAGAACCTCCTTTCCAAGTTGACAAAAAGGAATTGGTAGTGGGTTTGCCTAAGGTTGCTTTTGATAAGGATCATTTATGCAATGCATGTCAATTAGGTAAACAGCATAAGAAAAGTTTCCCTTCCATCTCATATATTCCTTCCAAAAGAGTACTTGAGCTCTTGCATATTGATCTCTTTAGTCCAATCAAACCATTGAGTTTAGGAAGAAGAAAATACACCATGGTCATTGTTGATGATTATTCTCGATATACCTGGGTTCTCTTGGTAGCAAGCAAGCATGAAGCTTTTGACCAATTCTCTATAAAAAAATCCTAATAGAATTGAACAGGGCTTAAGCATTGAACGCATCCGGAGTGATAATGGCGGAGAATTAAAAAAATAAGCATTTTGCTGATTTTTGTGATTCCAAGGGCATTGAACATAACTTATCTGCCCCTCACACTCCTTAACAGAATGGAGTTGTTGAGAGAAAGAACAGGACCATAGTTGAGATGGCTAGAACAATGCTAAGTGAAAATTGTTTGCCAAAATATTTTTGTGGAGAGGCCGTGAATACAGCATGTTATATTCTAAATAGAGCTCTCATTAAAAAGACCATAGAAAAGACCCCATATGAAATGTGGAAGGGAAGAAAACCCAAAATTGGGTATTTCAAAAGCATTTGGATGTAAATGCTACATCCTCAATGATAAAGAGCAACTAGGAAAATTTGATCCTAAATCTGATGAAGCAATTTTCCTTGGCTACTCAACACGTAGTAAGGCTTACAGAGTCTTCAATAAATGAACCCAAACTATGGTAGAGTCAATACATGTAGATTTTGATGAGACTAACCCTATAGGTAAGAAAAGTTACACTCTAGAAGATCCAGTTTCGGAAGTTGAAAACTCTGGAGAAAAGAAAGAAGCAGAAGTTCCTGATTCATTCCATATCAAGAAGTACAAAAAGGAAGATGAAGGAATATCTTTTGAACCAGAAATACAACAAGTTAATCTCAATCCACAAGGGATTAACTTTAATGAAGGCCAAGAAGGAGTCGTTAAAGCTAAAGTGGAGCAAGTCCCAGTTCAACATGAAGGCCTATAAAGGGATATCCGGACACAAGAGAGCATTCCATTGATAATATTCTAGATGATATTCAGAATTCAGTAAGAACAGAGGTCAACTCAACAAGATGAAGAGCCATGCTGCTTTTATCTCTCTTATTGAGCTAAAGAAATTTCAAGATGCTGAAGGAGATAAAATTTGGATGATGGCAATGCAGGAAGAGCTAGATCAATTCACCAGAAATGATGTGTGGGATCTAGTGGCATCTCTACAGGAAAAATCAATCATTAACACCAAATGGGTTTTCTAGAACAAGCTGGATGAATCCGAAGTAGTGGTAAGAAATAAAGCAAGATTGGTTGCCCAAGGCTACAGTCAACAGGAAGGGATTGACTATGAAGAAACCTTTTCCCCTATAGCAAGACTGGAAGCAATCTGAATTCTATGTGATTTTGCATCATTCATGGGATTCACATTGTTCCAAATGGATGTAAAAAGCACATTTCTCAATGGAGTCATCTAGGAAGAAGTCTATGTGAAGCAGCCACCTAGATTTGAAAACCCAAAGCATCCGGATCATATGTACAGGCTGAAGAAGGCTCTCTATAGATTAAAGCAGGCACCTAGAGCCTAGTATGAGAGATTAACCTCATTCCTTATATCCAAGAATTATATCAGAGGTAAAGCAGATACAACACTTTTCTTCAAAAAGAAGAAGAATGATATTATTCTAGTCCAAATCTATTTGGATGATATCATATTTGGAGCCACTGAAGAAAAGATGTGTGAAGAATTCAGCTCTCAAATGCAGAAGGAATTTGAGATGTCCATGATGGGAGAATTAAATTTCTTCCTTGGTTTACAAATCAAGCAAAGTCCGGATGGCTATTTCATTAATCAATCAAAGTACACCAGGGAGATCTTGAAGAAGTTTGAAATGGATAAGAGCAAACCTATATCCACTCTAATGGGATCAGATACAGTCCTATCCAAGGATTATGAAGGAGAAGATGTTGATCAGAAGCTCTATATAGGGATAATTGTCTCACTCCTATATTTGACAGCCAGCAGGCCTAACATACATTATGCAGTCTGTTACTGTGTAAGATATCAATCCAATTTTAAGGACTCTCATCTCAAAGTTGTAAAAAGGATCCTTAGATACCTACTAGGAACCATTGAAGTTGGGTTATGGTATCCTAGTAATGGAGATTTCACACTCTAGGGGTTCACTGATGCAGATTATGGCAGAGATACTCTTGAGAGAAAGATTACTTCTGGAGGTTACCATTTCCTTAGAGATTGCTTAGTATCATGGTACAGTAAGAAGCAAACTTCAGTTGCCTTATCAACTACAGAAATAGAATATATGGTAGTTGGAAGTTGTGTGGCTCAACTCCCTTGGATCAAGCAACAACTTGAAGACTATGGAGTTCAATCCGGATGTGTGGATGTCATGTGTGATAATAAAAGTGTTATTAATGTGTCAAAGAATCCTGTACTCCATAGCAGGATGAAGCATGTGAACATAAGACATCATTTCATCAGGGATCATGTGATGAAGAAGGATGTTGCATTGGTATACATTCCAACCAATGAGCAAAGGGCAGATATCTTTACTAAGCCACTAAGTAAAGATCAATTTAGGAAGCTAAGGGAGTCAATTGGTATGTCAAATCCAATTTGAAGTTAATCCGAAAGACAATCCCAGATCAATTTGGATCCTTGGTAAGACAAATCCGGAAGAGAAGAAACATTGGAGAGAAATCTATTCCGGAAGAAACACTGCCACGTAAGCAGACAGTAATGACATATGGCAGTAATGCGCTTAAAGGTAACTGTCACTTTTTGAATTTTACGCGCTGAAAATTTGACAATTTAATTTTAAAATAAACCGTTCCTATTCTTCGGTTAAACTGAATTTACCTCTCTCTTAAAAATCCGATTGCCATGTCATCAATCCAGCAAAATTACTGGCATCCGGATTACCAAATTGCCCTCACTTTGGAAATTCTATATAAACCCCTCAAAATCACCCTTCTTCACTACGCGAGCAACTAAGTACTGTTACTCTGCAAAATTCAAAACCTAAACCCTATTTCTTTCAAATTCCTTCTCAAATGGCCGTAATCATGACACCAGAAGGATCGGTAATGCTTCCTACCCAAAACATCTTCTCAGAATCCGATCTGAAAGAGAAAGAATTATCCCTATAGTCTGCAAACCTTTCGATGCTATTATCCCCACAGATTTTTTGGGCGATAACTTCTTGTTTGAAACTGATCCTTACTCTCGACTAATTAAGGATCAGCACCTGAAGGATTTCCTCAAGATAAACTACCCAACGTATCCAGATTTGGTCAGGGAGTTCTATAATAATCTGAGAGCCAATAAAAAATGTGACGCTCTGCAAACTAAGGTTCAAGGAAAGAAGATTACAATCACCCCTGATTTCTTTGAGAAATCACTTACTATGAAGAATAGTGGAGTGTTGGTGAGAGAAGATGGAGATGAGACTAAAGTAAAGTATGACCCGGAGATGTGGCTTTCCAAAGAGATATTTTGGGGAGAAATTCTCAACTTACTGGCCCCAAGTACCAAGATACCTTCAGCATGTGCTGGCAAAGTTAGTCCTGATTTGGAAGGGTTTATTAACCACAGTTTCTTACTTCCAGCACTATGTTGAACAGCACTGGGCAAAGTGCAGAGAAGTAAATATGCCAGTACTGATAATCCACTTCCTGAAACATCACAAAAATTCCTATGGTTCTCTGATCACCCGGATCCTCCAGGCCTTTGTAATTGACCTCACTGGTTCTAACAGTGTTAATGGTAAAGCCATCCTCCAAAAGAATTTTTTAAACCTAAGGTTCAACGAGACCTGGGAAGAGGATAAAGCCAAGAGGCTAAGGGATGAGAGGAAAAACAAGAACCGAAGAGCTACCAATTCGAAAGCAAGTGGTCTGGTACCTAGGAAAGCCATAACATCTAAGCCTAAGATAAAGAAGGAATTGGCCCGGGTACCAGTGGATAAGGAAGTAAATAAAGACAAGAAAACACTTATGGAACTACTAAATAATCCCCCAACCAAGCAGAAAACCAGGGGAAAGTTGATTAAGATGGCTTCCAAGAAGGGGAGAAATGTTATAACTCCTAAGATTGAAGTGGAGAACTTGCCTCTGATAATGGCTAAGGCAATTGAGGCCGAAGTTAAAAGGCCAAGCGGACTCTGAAGAAAATGCAGGCTGTTCTAGAAGATGATGAAGAGATAGAAGATGAAACCCCAAAATCTAAGAGAAGAAAGTTTGTTAAGAAAGGGCTAACATTTGATGAAGCAGTAGCTGTCGGAGAGAAAAAGAAGAAAGCTGTTAGAATTCTTATTAATGAAATAGGGAAGCAGTGGATGGCGGAAGCAGAATCAGCTAAGGCCAGGATTAAAAAAGGTAGGAATGTGCCTGAATCCACTGAGATAATACAACCAGATGATCTGCAGTTTGAGGAGATAAGGCAAGCCATAAAGGAAATACTGCTATCAATAAAAGGCTCACAATTAAGGGACTCGGAGGATCCTCTGCCACACCCATTCTTATAGATCCAACTGACTTGGCTGAACTATCAAAGATTCAAGAATCCGACTCATTTAATTTTGAGGCTATCATAGAACCCCTTCCGGAGAACCTGCTAAATCCGGAAGCTAAAATCCAAGCTGAATTAAGTCCTGTAAAGGCAATTATAGAGGGTGTTGAGGACATTTCCAACATGCCTGGGGGAGGTATTAAAAGTCCTGAAAAGGCATTTGTAGGGATGATAGAGGACATTTCCTGTCATTTAGAGGTTAAGGTGGAAGCTACTGAAGAGAGAAAGGAAGATTTAGACATCTAGGTCTCAACGCCAATTAATGAGGTAACCCCTAATACTGTCTCTCTTGATGTTTGTACTGATTCTGCTGTTGGTGATGACATAGTTGATAAAACCAAGGACAACTTAGACACTGAAAATCAAAACGTGTCTAAGGAACAAGTGCCTAACTTAGATAATATTATTCTGAAGGAGGGACTTGGTTTGAGTTCCCACGAGCACACTTCCAAAGTACACTCAATGGGCCAGGCCAGTCCAGAGGAACGGTCGGATAAAACCAGAGAAGAAAAGGATCCCTCAAGCTTGGAAAAGAGTGATAAGGAAGAAGATACTAAGCCCTCCAGAAGAAGTTTTGATTTCAAAGATGACTCCTCCAGCTCATTCGGAAATAAACCTCTTCAAGCTGCTAGCCTTATAAAAATTCCTGCCATAAATACCAAATAAGCCAAAGTCTGCCGTGCTTAAACTCTTACAGAAAGCTACTCTTAAAGAGAATGAGGAATGGTATATGAAGCAGAGTCTCCAGAACATATGCAAGCACTTACAAACTATTGAAAAATTACTTTTGGATAAATTCCGATCTCTGGACTTGAAGCAGGAGTTGGGAGAAATCAAGCAATCAATGCAGAAAATGGAGGAAAAAGTTCTAGATTTCCCTACTCCTAAAGCAATTACTAAAACTTATCATAAGTGAGCTTAAGGAAAGTGTTACCACAGCCAACTGGACTGCAAATCAAGCCAACACCTTGGGGATCCCAAGCCGGCAATCACGGAACTGGGTATAGATCAGCAAATTGTCTAGGAAATGATTGAAAATTCTCTAGATGAATCTCTTCCCCAGATCCAAGAGAAGATGCTGGATGAGATAGGTGAAGAGATGGGAAGTCGCCTACCGGAATGGAGACAATAATAAATGACTAGAAAGCCTCAGTCACAAAAGAAGTAAAGCTCCAATCAGAAACCATTCATAATATCCGGAGAGGAATCAATGAAGAAATAACTCTCCTGCAAACTGGAATTAATAACTTGTCACTATCCAGATCCTCCTCTGCACCATCTATTCCGGAGAGTCAACTCTTTCCGGTATTCTATAATTTGGTTCAAGCAATTGGAGACTCCAGCTTCTTTGGTCAAAAGGGAGTGACAACTCTGCTGAAGGTCCTCTTCCCCTACTATGACAAAAAGGATCAAGAATTTGTGCTCCACATTCAACCTGCAGTCAAACAGGCCTACACTTAACTCAATAAAACCATTCGACCCTATTACCTAACTCCGGAAATAGTTGATCAAATCATAGAGAAAAGGAGTAAAGGTAATGTTGACTACTCTGTATACTCAAATGCTTGGCAAGAAGCCTGGGATAATAGAACTTATATGGTAATCGATCCCTAAGCTGCAAACAAAAAGGGGGAGATAAGTCTAACAAGTCAACAAGGATCTAGATCCGGCAAGGGCAAGGAAAAGGAAGGAGGATCATGTTGGATATGATGTATGCCCTTAAGGCAATTAGGGCTATATATCTTAATTATGTAATAGTACAAATAATTTGTTTAATCAATAAAGGCATTTAATCTTTTGTTTATATCAATATGCTTATATATATATTAAAGCTGGTTAAATATATATTCATTGATGTATGTAAAAGTCTTTGACATATCATAACATGAAGTCAGAGAAATTGTAGTTGGACTATATTTTATGGAACCTGCTTCATGTGCAATTATGATTATGTCCAAACTATCCGTAGTCATAGTTTCATCAAGAAAGGATATTGATGAAACAGAAAGACTAGTATGTAGTCAACTTTCTTGGAAAGGGTCCAAGCAGTTAATCTCCTAAAGACTGAAGGTGGTGCCTTAAGCTTGACACATGGATATATCTGGGAGATATATTGGAGACTGCAGCAAGATAAACACTTGGTATAAATATCAATGTGTTAGTGTTTATCTTCATACAATAAGCTTTGCGAATGTCCTCATACTTGAGATGCTAGTTGCCTTGTGTGGTACTATTGCTATACTTTGGGTCATTACTATACACTAATTTATTTAAGGTGCTACGAGTGATTACGGGTATAGTGATAACAGCACGTTGTTAAGCTAAGTAGTCAGAAAGAATCCATCGCTCCGGATATATTAAGGAGTTGTACCTGGCCACTTGTTGAAGTGATGATTGCCATAAACCTCTGATCAGAGTATGTGTTTGATAGAAATGGTTTCTAGTAAAACACACTATGGTAAAAGGCAATATACTTTGGTAACAAGTAAATAACTGGG
Organism: Euphorbia pulcherrima; assembly: GCA_947683365.1. Classification (NCBI taxonomy): domain Eukaryota; kingdom Viridiplantae; phylum Streptophyta; class Magnoliopsida; order Malpighiales; family Euphorbiaceae; genus Euphorbia; species Euphorbia pulcherrima. Next base: position 75,199,019 of record CANTUS010000004.1, read on the forward strand.
ATAGCTTGGAGCAACCTCGCTATTAGTGGGTTAACACTTTTAACCGAACCCAATAAACCAGATGGTACTAATATTAAAGAATGGAAGGAATTTATCGCATTGGATAACTATTGCATTAATCGGGATTAAGTCATAAGCATAAATGACGTTCCGAGTAATGGAGGATGGTAGACCCTTGCTAGATGCATACTATAGTCGTTTAAGGTAATCGAGTTCTATTCATAGTCTAGTGCATCAAGCCAATGGTTCCATTAGAACAAGGGTTGGTTAAGCCTTAACAGCTCAATGCTTCGGGATCCTATAAGGTCACACACATTGGACCTTCATCGGACTAAGTAAAGATCTAATAGATTTATTCTATTACGAAAATATAACATAAATAATAATTGGATTATTATTTGATTGGTTAAAATTGATTAGATCAATTTTGGATAGACCAAGGAATTTATTTTGACTGGTAACTAATTAATTAGAGTTATAAATAAATTATAATTGATTAGATCAATTTTGGTTGGACCAAAAAATTTATTTTGATTGGTAACTAATTTATTAGAGTCAAAAATAAATATTTATTTGAAAGGATTTAAAGGGGATTTTGCATTGGCGAGTTAAAACTGAAAAGTATGAAATATTTTGTACAAAGTTTGGGTGCGCGGAATACACTGAAAGGTGCGCGAACACTGCTGGATAGTGTTCGCGGCAGCCCATATTCATGGGCTGCACAAAGGCAGCACATGCAAGGCAAGCCCACAAGGTGGGCTTGCCTTGCCACATGCAGCGTGCTATGCACGCTGCATGTGAATGGTAATCCATGTGGGATGGGAGTTTTTCTCCCATCCCACATCGCTAATGGGGAGCAAAATTTTGCTCCCCAAGCTTATAAATAGGCTGTCTCCTTTCCTTTCAAAATGTACCAAGCTCAAAGTATAAATCCTAAGCGAGATAATTAATCTCTCAGGTAATTGAGCAAGCTATTTTTGAGGAGCCTGAATTTATTCAGGCACCTTTAGTTTATTTTTGGGTGAGGCTTCTGGAGTGGTCTAGCAACTACTCGAGGCTTCTTAGTTCTTCCTCCCGGGGAGGTTTTGGTTGGTGGGGTTCGTGTGGATACTGATAGAGGCTATCCTACGATTGAAGGCTTGTGCAAGAAGGTTCTGCAAAAGCACGCTTCAACTGGTAAGTTCTTTTTCTCTTTTAATTATTAAGTCTTTTTCTTTAAGTGTTTTTAGACTTCATAATTATGCTTAGGTTATTTTGCATGCTTAGTTTATTTTATGCTTAGGTTATAACTTAGAGCTACAACATGCTTAGTATAAATAAATGTGCTAGTATATAATTTGGAATTATGGTATGCCTAGTCCTTTAGCATGCTAACCTAGGTAGAGAATTACTTAGCTAAGACTTTATTTAATTTATATGCAACTAATAGGAGTTCCTGGGGACAGGAAAAAAATTTTGAATTTCCGTCATGCCTCTTATGCATGTTCAATCTGACTGTCAGTTCCCAACAAACCATCCGGTGGAAAACAGAATAGCTATAATTTTGTAAAATGTTATAATAGCTAGATTCACTATTATATATTTTTGTATTTTGTAATCCGAAACTTCATTGATGTTAGCCATTGTTAACAGTATAAGTATATATAATGAAACAATCTAATTCTCAAAAATTGCTTCTAAAGTACAATCTGTAATTGTACTAAAACAGACTTAGAAGTTAGAACTAAAAAATGTTGGGGGAGTTAGGATGCTAGAATTATGGGGGAGTAACTGTAAATGATTAAGTATCAAAAATCATACTTAGATCATACACCCCCTTCATCATCCTTAGTTGACTTAGGTTTTTGTTTCCATCAAATGGGAGAGATTGTTGGGAAACAATGAACCGGATCATAAAATTGAATTAAAATATCCGAATCAAGTTTGAAAGAAACAAAAACTTAATCTCCTAAATCCAAATGGAAACATCCGGACAAGATCCAACCACAAGGTCATCCATTAAAGACATCAAGTACCTAAGCATACCCTGGAACTATCAGGATAAAGTTTGGAAAGGAAACAAACTTTAATCCTTCAAAAATCAGCATCCGAAAGAACTGATTGCACTATCACTGGAAGAAGACAGATCCGAAGATTCTGAGTCTAAGAGGATCCGGAAGACTTAGATATCAAGACAAAGGGAAAAGTTTCAAAGACAGCTTTTCCCTCCACCCTTTTTGGTCCACATAGACAAAGATCCTTTCCCCATGAACAAGAAAAAAGTGACAGCTTGCACTTTTCAGATAAAAGGACAAAAGTACTGACATCGAACTGAAAAAGTTAACAAACTTTTTCACCTAGACCAATAAGGAGGCGCGTGGAGCTCACACCAAAAAGTTACTGGTACAAAATTTGGTGAAACACTAAAATACAAGGAAAACGATCACTGACATCTTTTTAGCCTAAATCCCAAGAAATCAAACGGGTCAAATTACTATCTAACGGATTGATCAACGGTTCCGGAAGCGCCGCATACAACCTGATCAAGGGAGAAGATTTAATGCAAGCTCAACAACCCACAACGGCTACATTTATGATAGAAGCCTATATAAAGGAAGCTTCACCAAATGAGAAGGTTGTCTGGTTGATTTACAAAAACAAGTAACAAAGCATAAGCATTCAATCAGTTTACAATCCCTCCAAGAATCAATCAATTCCAAATCTGTTGTAAGGATTCCTAAGTGAGTTATAAACTTAAGGAAATCCAAAACCAAAACCTTTGTGAAAACAAGAGTGTAAGAATCTCCAACTTAGGTGAGTTGTGAGATTGGGATACAACTTAAAGTTGGTACTTTGAGTGGGAACTCCTTGTAGGACTCAGCTTAGATTCGGGGTAGAAGTCTAAGTGGTATATCCTGCTAAAGACTATAGGACTACTACGAGTTGGTGCTTCTAGTGGTATATCCTACATCCGGAAGGGGTTAGCATCTAGAGATAAGTTGTAAGGCTTGATTTCTGCCAGTTGGAAAGGAATCCACTAGTGGAAAAGCTCTGAGGAAAGAAACTCTGGGGACTAGAGTAGGCAGGGCCGAACCAGGATAAAATCCTTTGTGTTTGATTTCCTTAACTCTTTATTTATTGCATTATATTATCATAACTACATCATCCGGATCCATCATCCGGATCATAATCAAACACGCTACACTAAGACTTTCTAAAGTCTGTTTATTCCGCGAAAAAGGGACATTCACCCCCTCCCCCCATCTGACCTTATAAAGATCCTCACAGGGACCAACAAAAAACTCAAATAACGAGGTAGTAGAATCCCGACAACCTTATAACCAACATATTTGAAATCCTCTGTTCAGAATCCATTATAATGCACCAAAACATGAATATCTTCCATTGATGTTGATCTAGATCGATAATTGTAGAAAGAATCGCACAATAAAAAGAAGAAAAATAGATAAAAAAAACAGATTGAGAAGAACGAAATCAAATCGACAAGAATCACAAAATCAAAGCAAGGAGAAGAATCGAGAACCAAAACTGATTGAGAAGAATGAAATCAATTGATTTCAATTTGAATCTCAGCAAAAAAAAATAGGAATAACGAAAAGAGAATGGGATGCAAATAATTGAATTGCAGTTAACAGAATTAAAAAGAGAAATGTAGGGCATGAAAAGTGAAAGTTTATAAAGCAACCAATTAGTTAATTAAAAAAGTAGGGGTAACCCTATGCAATTTCCCCAAAATCAAACCAAGCTTCATTTCCTCCTCCTTCCATATGTTTTATGTGAAGCCTATAATACCATTTTCTGGCAGCCGGGGCCGTCCTTTTTTCAAACCTAAGTCATTCCATCCAATTTGGTTTGGAAATACATATTCGTCAATTTTATTTATATTTTTAAATGCAGATTTCATAAGGAAAATGGCAATTGAGTGATTTAGAATCACGACATTGCTAATTCTATAGACTATACCAAAACCAAAAACCTATCTTATCCAATTTGTGAGGATGACCTCAACAGAAAATCTAGCTTCTACCTACGCTACATATAAGCTTATAACTTCCGTCTCTCACAACTTTTCTATCTTCAAACTATTCTATTTTTCATGTTAAACACCTCTGTAATCTAGCTGCACTTTTCTTTAACTCCATCCATGGAAGCCCTCATACATTGCCACCTTTCCACTTCTTCTCTGCTTCATTCTAACTTTTTCTTTACGCCTAACATGACCACAAGTATTCCAAAATTCAACCATTTTTCTACTTTCTGAGCTAGACGTTCTGTACCCAGGTGGGCTTCGGCCGGGTTCGAGTCAGGCCCAATCTTGCCTAACTAAAAAATTATTAAAAAAATTGAAGTCGGGCTCAGGCCGGGCCTTTATAAAATTATCAAATCCCAAACTCGGCCTGCGGGCCTACTAATTAATATTTGCAGTAAAAAAATTAGAATATTTTTTAATAAAAAAATAATTATAATAAAATATTTTGTAACTAAATATGTAATGAGTCCCAAAATTAAGTTTATATGCTAAACTTTACAAGAAAATTTGAAATTTTCAATAATTATTAGTATTAAAAATAATAAATATATATTTATTTACTATATTAACTATTAGTTCAAGCCGGGGTGACCGAACATGAGTTTTAGGACTAAAACCAAGTTCATCTTATAATTTATTCGATCTTTTCGGGTTTGGGCTGGGCCGGTCCTATTCTCCAATTGATTTATCCAAACTCGTATCATAAAAGGCAAGCATAAATAGACCTTACAGGTCGGCGGGCTCGTGCCCAGGTCTAATGCACTATTAGTAATTCCCGTAAGCATCAGCCCAAGATAAACAAGTAGTTTATTTTTAGGTTCGATTTTGCTCTAACTGTGGTACTATAGAGAATTGTCCATGATAAAATAGGTTTAATACACTCTACTAGGGTTAAAAATGGGGCGAAAATTCCCCAAACTCGATGGAAATCCGCCTCAATGAGGAAGGGAAATCTCTGATAAGAATCCCCACGGGGTGGGGATGAGGATTTTTCAATCCCCAAATGTTTAACGGGGATAGAGACATCATTCACCGACCCGAAAAATCTCCGAATCCGATAAAATTAATTAAGTGTTTATTTATAATAAGTATTAATATTTAACTTTACAAAAATTATGGAACAAGCTTGGACAATTTATTGTAAAATCACTAAAATGTAATAATATAATACTTTTTTTTAGTAAATAGGAAAATTTCATTAATTACTAATACTTAGAATACATCTTGACTGATACACAAATTAAATAAAATATCCTACTAAAATTAGAGAAACATGATCTCACCAAACTGGGAGAGAGAAAAAACTTGCCACAAGAACAAGAGAACAACATAAAGAAAATCAAACTATAACAATTCCGCAGCCTATATTGTCTTAAGCTAAACTTCACGTTATCGGAGATCCACAACCATAAGAACTCTAACTTACTCTATAACACAAACCAATTTTGCAAATCTAGAACGATCTTACTTAAAAGAGATAGATTTAGATACTTAATATAAAAGATCAGCATGTACTTTTAACTAAATTCAAATAAAGCGCAATCTAATAATAATACTATCATAATTATAATACTTATAACTGTTAATTTCTATATATTAGTCTTAGATAATAATATACTCCACCACCATTTAATTACTTATTAATTATCAAATGGGTTTTACATTTGGATTGATATAAGTTATGTTGTATTGTTTTTAGTTTGGTTAATTATTATCACTAATTATATATTTTTTTAAGTATCAATATGAAATAATTATAGTTATATGATAATTTGATAAAAAAAATTACATATTTTTTTACTTAGTGGAGAATTGAGAATACCCGATGGGGAATGGGGAACTGAAAAAATAATTTCCCCGAATCTTTAATGAGGATGAGGATAATTTTTACTCAAAACCTTAATGAGGATGGGAACGAAGCCGCCCGAATAAGCCCACTTTCAACTCTAACTCCTTTAATTTATCTGTGTTGGTTTTGCTCATTGCTTATTTTTTCCACATTCGTTACCGTTTTTAACCCAAATAAGTAATTAATAACAAATAATTTTAATTTGTGTAACGAACGAGCTGGAGCTGAGTATATCGTGTCCAACACTATTTGTGGTTCTTTTTATGTATGCTTTAACTTTCATATTGTTTAAGGAGTGTTGATTGTTCTCATGTTTAGACATATTTCTCATTATTAACTTTGTAGAGTAGAATAAACTTCCTCACCGTACTTCAGTAATTTTTTTTTTTTTTGTATAAAAAGTTCAATCTCTTCTTTGTTTTGTAAAAAATATTTACAAATTCTCTCTATTATAAAAAAAAATAGATTTTGATTAACTTTTCACTCGGTGCTAAATTATGCTACGCCATATACAAATTTAGTATAAATTAAAACTAGCATGTTGACTCGATGATATATGGCACATTGTTACATGTGTCATTTATTACATCGGTGAGTTGAAAAGCCATTTTGTATCTTACTTTTTAGGTTTCTTTTGAATATATAAACTCATTGACCGAAATAAAATCAAGGGTCTGCATGATACTAAAAATGTTACTGAATTGAGATAAATTTCTGAAATTATTGTATATTCTTAATATCTAAAGGTGTGTTTGGAAAGCTATTTTGAGGGAATTCAATTCAATTAAATTTATTTTATCAAATTTTTTTGTTTGGAAATGAAAAATTATCAATGTAATTCAAATCATGCAAGATTTAAATTCTTGTGAAGGTATAGAATAGAAATCTTGCCAAAAGTTGCATGATTTTGATGGAATTCATTTTAGCTAAGCTTTTGGATTGTTATTTTTACCATATTATCATTCACATGAATGAAGCAAAATTTCAAAAAATTTTGACAAAACTTCTTTTAAGTTCCTGTAATTTTAATTCAACCAAAAATACCATCTCCTACGATGGATTTAAAAAAAAAACTTGATAAAATTCATTTAAGTCCCTGTAATTTTTATAATATAAAAAAAATAAATTTGGAGCATGAAATTTGTTAGAAAATATTTATGGAATGACAAGAAAATGTGAAAATACGTTTCGGGGTCCGATTTCGTAAAAAATTAAAAAATTCCAAAAAAATTATGAAATATCCGGAAAATAAATTTGGTGTAATAATTTTTCAGAAAATGTTTATGGAAGGACCCAAAAATGTGAAACTACGTTTCGGGGCCCGGTTCATAAAAAAATCGAAAAATTCTAAAAAATTATGAAATATCCGAAAAATAAAGAAAATGAATTTGGTGCAAGAATTTTTCAAAAAATATTTCTGGAAAGTCCAAAAATGTGAAAATACATTTCGGGGCCCGGTTTCGTAAAAAATTGAAATATCCCAAAAATTATGAAATGTCCAAAAAATAAAGAAAATAAATTTGGTGCAAGAATTTTCAGAAAATGTTTCTGGAAGGGCACGGAAATGTGAAAATACGTTTCGGGGCCCAGTTTCGTAAAAAATCAAAAAATCCCAAAAAAATTATGAAATGTCCGAAAAATAAAGAAAATAAATTTGGTGCTAGATTTTTTCAGAAAATGTTCTTGGACGGGCACGAAAATGCGAAAATACGTTTCGGGGCCTGATTTTGTAAAAAATTGAAAAATCCCAAAAAATTATGAAATGTCCGAAAAATAAAGAAAATAAATTTGTTGCAAGAATTTTTCAGAGGAAAGGCATGAAAATGTGAAAATACGTTTAGGGGCCCAGTTTCGTGAAAAATTGAAAAATCCCAAAAAATTATGAAATATTCGAAAAATAAAGAAAATAAATTTGGTCCAAGAATTTTTCATAAAATGTTTCTGGAAGGGCCCGAAAATGTGAAAATACGCTTCGAGGCCCAGTTTCGTAAAAATTTTGAACTCCCAAAAAATTATGAAATATACGGAAAAGAACAAAATAAATTTTGTGCAAGAATTTTAAGAGAATGTGAGTTTTCCAAACACGCCCTAAAGGAGGAAGACGATCATTTTGCAATTAGAAAAGTATTTAGGGATTTTTTTAGATTTTTTTTACAAATTATTGAATTTATTTAATTTTTTACTCAATTGGAAGTCAACCACACGCCCCCTTTGTCAAAGCAAGACACCTCAGTTACCACGTAGGACTGAGGTAGCACGGAGGTTCACTTTTTACAAGTTTTGGTACTTCGGATGTCCACTTGAAAGTTGGGGTTATCTAAGGCAAAAATGTTCAACTTGGAAGGTATTAAAGAGCATTCAACCTTTAATTGAACATTTAAGAACACTTGTTGTAGAAGAAGGACAATTTTGGAAACAACTTAAAACAAATTCTTTAAAAGTCAATGGAATTCATTTACGTACAAAAAGTTTCCAAACAAAGAATTTAAAGTAAGAAAATGAATTCAATTGAATTCTATCAATGAATTCAATTCAATTCTTTTCATTTCCCTCCAAACACATCCTAAGGAAAATAAGGGTGGCAAGAAAGAATATGAATGATGCACATTGACACTTTTGTGTAATTATATATCTAATTTGATTATATGTTTAAGTGGTTGATTTAATTGTTTAAATGTCACATGAAGATATATTTGATTTGCTTACTCTAAATATATGAATAGATTGGATCTAAGTATGAACCTTTATTTGTGTGTTTGTTTTAGTATTGTGTTTGTTTTAGTTGAATTGATTGTTTATTTTAGTGAAACACAGCTACCCTTTTTGTAGAAAGACAATATCCCCTACTAATAGGGGGTTTAAAAGGATTGTTATCGGCAGTTCTTTATTTCTATCTAGTTTGGTGAATCCTGCGCATTTTTTAGTATTTTGATATGAAGTGAATGAACCCAAATCTGTACGAATTAATAAATTAAAAAGAAAGTTCACTGGTGAAATTATAAATAAAGAAGTAGAAGAGCATGAAAGATGGTTTTGAGAAGCAAAAATGAGAACCCAAATGCCTCATTTTTCTAGATCCATGAAACAAAATTCTCCAAATGAAATTAAGTATCCCTCTGTTAAAGAAATTATTCACAATCTTCCAAGATTCTGTTCTTCAATATTTTAAACTGATAATTTTTTTTTCTTAATAGTTGTCCACAAATCAACGCAACATTGAAGGGGTAATTTTTCTTTTATTGAATAAAAAAAGCTGGGATGGAACATTACTTGAGCCAGAATATTCTTTCGATTGTTTATTTATTACTGCTATTTTATCATTTTATGTAAACGGTAACATGAATCTTTCACTTTCATGAATTTTCAGATTTATGGATTACCACTCTTGGCAAATTTGTAAACTTTAACTAATCTCAATTATCTATTAAATTTATATGGTTGAAATTTAGTGTATTGTGGACACTACATGCATGTAAATTAAAATAACAATCATTAATCTCGAGGTTATCACTAACTACTTAACTTTAGAGAATCCAAATCTGAGTTTTATTGTGTTCTATACATGATTGGTCCGGAACAATTGCAGAGTTATCAAGTTTTTAGATCTATTTATTTGTGTAAGGCCATGTTCTTTTCAACTTAATTCGAGTACGGTTTCAAACAATTTAGGATATGTTTAGGATTGCTGTCAGGGCCGCTGTCACAAAAAGTTTCACTTACAAACTTTTAATAAACCAACATATATTAACATTGGACAAAAGATTGTCACTCTTAATAATAATTAATTAGGAATTATTTACTACTAATTTTCAAAACTTTTCAGGATAACAACTTAAAAAACCTTCAAAATTGAGCTTTTCATAAAATCATTTTAAAAAAGCAATCCGCATTAGTATGGTTTTAAATTTCTTTTAATTCAGTTTAATTTCAGTTTGGTGCAGTTGCAAATAATACTTCAGATGGGCCAACATTGTCCAAACCCACCGATGAATATTAAGCTTTGGGTTACTTCTCCTCTTTCCTCTAACCCCATCGATCAAAAAACTAGCCCAAAGGCCCATTAACTATGGTCACATTTTGGATCCTTTGATAGCTGAATGATTATTGTGCAAGGCACTCAAAACAACAATATCCAAATTGTTGTTTATGGAGTCCCATCCCAAATTTTAATTTACACACTTAGCTCCGTTTTTCTGCCAAAAAATATCCTGTAAGGAAATATTTTTTGAATTTTTTGACATTTATTTTATTTAGAAAATAAGTTAATGAAAAATATTTTATGAGTCAATATAAAAATGTAAGGTAAATAATGGAAAATATTTTACCCCCCAAAAAGATGGGAAAATATTTTCCTTTTATCTATTACATTCATTTTCTCCATCCCGCCTCAAACATCAAAACTATCATTTCTTTTGTCTCACCACCACAACTATCACCACCTCCACCCATCCCACGGCCGCCGCTGCCGCCGTCACCACCACCACTACCTCCACCTCCACTACCTCCTTCACCCAATTTTTACCACCAACACCATTATCTTTACTTTCATTTTCAACTTTGCTTTCACCACCACCATCTCTATTTTCATCTCCACCTCTAGAGTCACTATCACCACCACCATCTCTACTTCCAACTCCGTCTCTAAAGCCACTTCCACCACCACCACTATTATTGCCTATGTATATTTCACCTTCACCGTTGATGTTACCTCATACAATTTTCAATCCATCTCCACCTACATCTATTTTTATGTAAAAAAATATTAATTGTTCTACAAGACTTGCTTTTTATAAAATAATAATTCAATATTTCACATATTTTACTATTTTTATATAAATATGGTCGAAAATGTTAATTTATTAAAATAAATAATATTAAATACTTAAATTTTCTGGTTAGAAAATATTTTCCAATATTTAAACAAACACTAGAATATATTTTCCACTGTTGAGGTCAAACACAGAAAAATATTTTATTTTCCTGCAAAATATTTTCCATTGCACAATATTTTAATGGTTTTGAGGGATTGTAAAGCACTTTCGTTGTCTTTTACGTCCTGTCGTGTTTGAGACTATTTCACTATATACAAATTTACTAGTTTTACCAAAGAATACAGTCTATTATATCAAATCAGAAACAATTACAGCTCTAATTTAAGGTGGATAAACATGAAGTTAAATCCCCTTACATATATTGAAGAATTAACTATTCTACCAAACAATTGCGCAGCATAATTCGCAAATCGATAAACATAAATAAAATACTACAAATAATTTACCAGAGTTAAAACATCAGATAGAAAAAATACAAAGATCACAAACACACTAAACTTGCTTCGCCCCAAGACAAACATGCTCTTAGGCAAGACTAAATCTGAAAACAAAAGATAAAGGCTTAATACATGTGGACCCCCCTAAAGTTGGCTCCAACCGTTCCTGGCCACCCCAAACTTTCAAGTGTGACACTTACCCCCCAAAAGTTGGCAAAATTGATACGGTCTGGCCCCTCAATGCCACGTGTCAGCTTCTGATTGGAGAGAAAAATATCATAAAAATTTCATCTTTGAAAAGTCAAACCAACCAAAAACTAACATGTGGCGTTGAGGGCGCAAACTGTATCAATTTTTCCAACTTTAGGGGGTGAAGTGTCACAATTGAAAGTTCGAGGTGGCTAAGGACGGTTATAGCCAACTTCAAGGGGGTCCATATGCATTCGACCCAAAGATAAAATGTTACAACCTACATTTCCTTAACCTCCAACTAATGATTTCGAATATCCACAACCATAAGAATAACTGCTTACGTCATTATATCAACCAATATTGCAAATTTGAAATGATTTTGTTGTACGGAGATAGATCCGGGTATCTACTATGAAAGATCAAAAAGTATCTTGTCTAAAGGTGAATGGAGTCCAACCTAGTTGTAAAACTATCAAACTTGAGCTATGTAACAACAAATCCGTATTTGAAGAAGACGATCGTGTAATGGATGAAAAAAAAGTAGCTGATGCATATTATTCTCACAAAAATACATCAAAATTAAAATAAAGAAAAACGAAAACAAGAAAACAAAGGGAAGGAGGCCTAACAAACAGTTTTATAAGTAGAGGAGGAGAGGAATCTCAGATCAATTGAGTCTAGAGTTTTGGTTTTTACAGAAAGAATGAGTTTTTTTTAACTATTTTATGTATCACTTTTAAAATTGCTCGTTTAATTAAAAATTTAGAATATATACATACAAAATCAATCTAAAGATTATGTTAATAAAAATAATTTTATCATGAAAATAAAATTGATGAAGCGGGTGTGTCAGACAGCTTATAAATTGATCAAATTAGCTTATTTTATCTTATAAGCAATTTTTTTAAGTATTTCCAAAACTTATTTCTAAATATAAGTAGCTGATAAGCTAAAAATAATAAGTTACTATGGGCTGATTTTCGTAATTTATTTTTAAACAACTTATAAACACTTGAGTTTCGATCAAGTGTAATTTATATATGCTCCTTATAAGTTAGCTATAAGAAATACTTTAACTCTCATTTTTTTCCGGTTAGGCTTAAAAATGCAATAACAATAAGCTAAAAAGCAAACTCAATGAGAAGCACACCTTAAGTTGTATAAACTTCATTACCTCGTACAAAATTTATTAATATTTTATATGATAAGGTAGACTTATTCACGGAACTGAATCTTATCTAGCCCAACCTTAGCCCAAAAATTTAACAAAAAAACTATTTATGGGTTATAGACTGGAATTAAAAATGATCTGTAAGCCCGGCTCGAGCTTGAAGTTTTAAAGTGTGGGTTAAACCAGGTTTAGGTTGGTGTTCTTAGTGAAAAGTTCGATTAGGGCCATCCCAACCCTCTCAACGATATATTTACGATAAGGTGATGTGTAATGTTTTTTTTGGCAATAGACATAAATTTGATAATTCTTTTACATCAGATAGCGACGTAGCAAAGGGTTCAAGAGTACTAGTATTGGATTTTACTAAAAATATTAATTCAAGCTCAGGTTGACCCACACTTTTGAAACTCCGGGCTTGTGCAGGGTTCGAGCTGGAATTAAGAGCTCATTGCCAAGCCCAACTTACAACCCATTAATGATTTTTTTCTTTTCAATATTTGGATGGACTATAAATAGAAACAAAATGAATAATTTAAAGCAAATATATAATCTCACATAAAATTACATTATTTACTTGATCTCTTTGATATATAGAAGAACTTATTGTATTTCACTTTTAAAATTATAATTGGCTAAAATATAAAAACCCAACAAATTATTTAATATAATATGCAAATATATAATAAATAAAGTTATTATCGGTAGGATCAGACTTGGGTTACAAATTTAGATTTAGCGAGCTCGACCTCGAACCAAACTTTATATAAAATGAGGGGGCTGGAGCAAGGCGTATACAGGTCTAGGTACAATACCTTATGTTGTCCGTGCGCATGACTAGACATGTAGCATGAAATAGCTATGAACTTGTATTGAAAAAAAGCTGAAGTCCAATTCAGGAGAACAAATACAAATCTTAACAATTCACAAAAATTCAAAACAACGTGGCTTAAGCAGCAGGATAAGCTGAACCACATCTCATTGCGGTTTTGTCGTTTAGAAAGACGTAGAAGCATTGGTCATGTGAAACGGAAAAGTACACAGCTCATACTACAGGGTACACTTTGAAAGGCATGTGCGTCTCTCTCTCTTTCTTTTTTTTCTTTTTTTTAATGGCTAATGCATTCAGACCTTCCAAAATTTGTTTCTTTTAAAGTACCTCTCGTCCCCCTAAATTTGCCTAAAATGTATCTCAAAACCTCATGAACGCAACTATACCACTCTCACTAAGGAGAGTGTATTACCCGTGTCACCAAATTGAAAACCAATGCTAACTTAAGCTAAAAGTTACAAAAATATCCATATAAAAGTTTCAATATTACTCTATTTTATTTCTTCGACATTCATTGAGTTCTTGTCTTTCACCTTAGTAAGCTGTGTTTTTAGCTTAAATCACTTGTCTTTAGGATACTGCTCAGAAATAATTGTAGCTAAAACTGGGCGCTGAAAAAATAATCGCATGCCAAATATTGAAGCCATTCATTTTCCTGATATTCTCCCCTCTGTTAATTTGGATCTGCAGCTGAAAGCAGGGAGCCTCTAGTAGAAATTGTTAGCGAGGAGCCAGTGAAAATGATGTATGGCCGAAGATTTTGCAGGGTAACCCGTTACTGTCTATAAGCAACTTTTTTTTTTTTAACTTCAAACCTGCTAGTTTGACTAATTTATATGTTTAAACTTAAATCATAACAAATAGTTACAGTTTTCTATTCGATAGAAAATCAAATGTAAACCGCGCACGTTATAATGAATCTTCTTCAGTATGTATGCATATCCGCAAATGCTAAATTGAATAAGTTAATTAGAACAAGATTTGTTGGACAAGATGAAAACAGAAACAAGTACATGGGACTGAAGTGATACTCTGTTTGGTTGCAGAGACAGTTAAAAAGATCGACGCTCTTTATCTTTTGCTAATTCATGATCTCTTGTTGACCAAAAACGCAAAAGATTGATTTAGAAAAGGGGGCCAGAAATAGAAATGCCGTGTTTGGTTTGCAAGAAAATGAAGGAAAATTACAAAATCAAAGATAGCATTAGCTCATACACAAATCTTTTTTCTGTTTTGAAAAAAGAATCATCAAAATTGAAAAGAAAATCCATTTATGCTCACTACCTTTTTCTCAGTGGTTGAAACAGAGCAAAAAACCCATTCAAATCTTCATTTAACCAATCAAATTGATCTTCAATTGCAGAACAAAAACAAAATCAAAACCAAAATCAGCTGAATAATCCCTTTAATCTCGCCAATCAGTGAATAATGAACTCCAAAAACGACTCCGCAAACTGAAATATCGGGGAATGCGGACCGAAAAATCGGGTTGAAATAGAATGTATCGGATTTTGAGTTGGGGGTGGGAGCTTCAAACGGAGAAAAGAAACTTACAGACAAGGAAAACGAATAATAAGTTAAAAAAGAACAAATGTTTTTATCCTGTGGCTTAGGGTTGAATTGGAAGAGGAAGCGGAAGAGGTGAAGATGGATTTAGGGGAATTGAAAAGCTTTCTTTGTGCTGGTTTTGAGAGGCAGTGAGACTGAGAGCAGTATGAATTGCAGAGCTTAGCCATGGCGGATGCTGTCGTAGAGTCGAGATTTGGTGGCTGGAGGAGGATGAAGTTCCAGTAAAACGCCTTTAATTTCAATCTGAGACTAAACTATTTTTTTTTTTCAATTTTACCCTAACTACTATCTTATTTCCCACCGTATCCTTTTTCAGCCGAATCACTTACTATATTATTCAATTTTTGCCAAGTAAGCTGCCTTGATATATATTTTAGATAAGTTTAAGAAGATGAGAGGTATTTTTAAAAGTTTAGGTGGCGACGAACTATTAGGAACAAATTTAAAGGAATTCAAATGTATTAAACTTTTTTAAATAATAAAATTTTTTGTAATATTTTATGTATCTACCAATTTTATTAAGTGGAATTGGTTCTCTCTCTTTCTTTATTTGGCTTTTTCTATATTTAAAGGACATTCATACTATTATTATGTCTTCTATCAATATTTGAAATTTATATTCATATATATAATGTGTTACTTAATACTATTGTATACTTTCACATATGAAAAAATACTGTCCTCCTTAAAATTTTTTAAAATTACTGTTCTCATTAAATTAAAATAACATTTTTAATTTTTTTAATTTAATTAAATAATTCTTGATAAATTTATATGTTGGGTGAGTTTTTTTGGTTACTTGTACTATACGCCAAACTGGCCCACCTTGAGCGGAAGTGAGGTGAACGACCACTTAAAACCCCGAGTAAATAGGGCCTCAGAGCTATTTCTGGCATTAAACGAAACTATAAAATTTAATAATTATAAATATGTAAGACACGTGGAACAGTATAACGCAATATTTTAGTGGCAAGATTGCTGCACTGGTAGCTAGTCTATGACGTTCTATTTTTCCGGTTGCCACTTTTTCAAATTTACATCTTTCTTCCCCTTCCATCTTTTGTTTTATTTTTTTTTACCACCCCTTTAGTATAAAAGTAAAGCATTCTCAAGTTCTTTTATAGCTAAAGTCTCAAATAAAAAAAGAAGAAAATAATGATTTCAAGTATTTATTATTTTATTATTTATAATAAATCCAACATGAAATTTTTCTTAACAAAATTTTTGTTTACAATTATTTCATCAATCGTTTTTATATATTTTAAATATGTGTATAACACGTCGGTAGATTTGAACACGATATTTATCGTAGATTTTGTTGATATTTTGTCATAACAAAAATTATTGTAATTTAGAGAACTAAAATATGTTTTTTTTGAACTAGGGTCATGACCTTAACAGTATTAATATAATAAAATATGTATTGTCCATGTTTAATATTTATGCATTTTCTTAATAAAATATTAATTTGTTGTTGTAAACTTCTGTACACACTTCTAATTTATGAGAGCCTAATTTCGATGTTCACTCATGGTCCCTGAATTTCCCGGGATGGCCCATATGCCAAATACATACATACATGCATATACACACAAAACTATTTAATTTTTTTTATTCAACGCATGATTTATGCAGGTTTACCGCAGTAAGAGATTATATTCGCTAGAATTCATATAAAAAAGTTAGAAAATAAAAAATAATAACAAATTATTAGAAAATTCTTCACTTATTTTTATTATTATGTTGTTTGATTTCTTTATTGATCAGTTTATATAATGTCCTACCATAAAAATAAATTGGATAGGTGAAATATCAAATATATAAAATTGCACATATCAAACATTAAATAGACCATCTTAATACGATAAATAATAAAAAGATATTTTAGTTATATACGTACAACGTGCATGTACGTTTTCCTAAAAATAAAATACGCATTAAAAAATTGTCAGGACTTACAATAATAACTAAAAAAAACCCCACTCACCCTACTTATATGTGGACTCGAACCTGTGACCTTTAGGAAAACAGCTTTAAGACTCAAACTTACGCTATACAATGCTTACATTATATAAATCTTTTTTCACCATAATCCATTTCGCCCACAACAGCAAGACATTCACCACATAAAGGCTTAAAACAGTACCACATGCATGCACATGAAAGTGAATAAGATGGACTCTATATAATACTATGGTTAATTAAGCGAATATACTAATTATTACTACATTTAAAAACAATAGCACTTATAACACTTTTTTTTATAAAAAAAACATTGTGTTTCTTTATAAGATTTTATAAGATAATGTTTGCGTCGACCATGTAGATGAATTATTCTGTAAGGAAATTAAAGAAAAGAGTTGCATTTTCTAGTATATGATTCATGCATGTGGAAATGATAGGCTATCAGTATTTATATATAGTTGGGGTTCTTATCAAATTAAGAATCTTCAGATCCAGCCAGCAATATGGATACCCCAGTGTATAAAATAAAATATAAAAATGTTATATGACGTGTAATGAAAATTTTATTATTTTTCAATTCGAGCTCATCTGATCAAAATTGGTCATAACTCTTTTTCAAGTTTATTTTATTTTTTTCCAAACCTAAAAACAATATAATTCTGTCCCACATTAACATGAATAATAAGAAAATAGGGAGTATATTTTTAATTTCTAACTGAATTAGAGATAGAGTACATTTTATTTTCTTTTGTCATCTTTTTAAAAAAGTAACCACAAAGTAGAAACTAAAATTAAGTGAAAGGTCTAGGCTATGATCAAACTCCAAATAAAATGTACTCGATGATAATAATTGTAGTATAAAGATTAAAGAAACAAAAAGAAGATATATAGTTGGATAATTTATTAGAAAAAAAATTTAAAAAAAACAATAAAACGACATATAGATCCACTTAAAAGGCCCTTCATGACTCTAGAAGATTAGTGTATTTATTTGTTAACTTACTATTATTATATTAATACATTACTTACTTTCCATGTGTGTGCTTTTTTATTGACGTTTTGTGTTGCATTGAGTAGTTGAGAATACTATTACTATATTGGCATTAGTGTTACTTTCTAGTTTCTACATAAGAAAATAAAAAATAAAAATGGCAAAAGTTTGGTATAGGTTAGAGGGGGAGTTGTGAAAGTAATTAAAGGAGAGGAGTGGATCAAAATTATGATAATCCACGTGGTAAATTAAAAGTTATCCATCTGTTTCATTTCTTGCCCATGCTTTGGCTGATGTTAATAACAAATTTTATCACGAATGTGTTAAGAGGTGTTCGACTTGTCATTCTGATGCTTAAGTTAGTAAAAGTGATTATGAGATGATTGAAATATATAAATCATAGTATAAATTAACGGTTGCTTAAATAAGCCGTTAGTATAAATATTTACAGAACTAATAGTGATGATGATTTGGTGTTCAATTATGTGTCCCCTAATTTCCAATAAATCGTTGAGAATTGGTTATGCTTAAAATCTGCTTGCTATAAGCGTCGCATGGGATAGTTGAACCGATGGGCTAGCGGATCTGAATATATGTGATATCATTCTTAAATATTAAATTTGAAAGATTTATACTACTATACCACTAAATTATACAAATAAATGACATATATGTTGAATAATTGATGTATCAGTCGTCTGTTACTATACAGTCAGTTATATAATTGATGTGGAGTCCGCGTCATTAATATTTGATATAATATGTTTTCTACTTTTTTACCTGTCATTTATATTTGATGTAATATATTTCTTACTTATTTACCCTTTTTACCCTTGGAATTCTCTATAAATAGGAATTCAATTTTTTCATTTGATATATAACTCAGATATAAGAAATAAAAGTTTCTCTCAAATTCTTTCTCTGCATTCTCTTATTGTTGTTATAATTTCCTTGCATATATAGTCAATTTCCAACACGTTATCAGCCCGAGCTTGCTCTATCAATCAAGGATATCACCAAATAACTCCAAAGTAAGGCATAATTATTTTATTTTCTATAAATATATATTATACCTATAATTCTTAATATGTCTAATATCAAAAGTTTGGACTTTACTCCTCTTGATGTATCGGGAAAAAATTATCTTACTTGGGTGCTGGATGCATAAATGCATCTGGAATCAATGAGTCTTCAAAATACTATTGTTGAAAATAATAATATTACACCTCAGTACAAGGTAATAGCTCTAGTTTTTCTCTGCCGTCATCTTAACGAAGCACTTCAATCAGATTACTTGACTGTCAAAAATCTTACAGATCTTTGGAGACAATTAAAGGAGAGGTTTGAACACCTCAAGAAAATATCTCTACCAAATGCCCAGTATGAACGGATAAACTTAAGGCTTCAAGATTTTGAATCTGTTAGTGCATACAATTCTAAACTTTTTCAAATTACATCCACATTAAGATTATGTGGAAAGGAAATAACTGATGAGGATTTACTGGAAAAGACATATTCTACTTTTCATTTGAATAATATGGTATTACAGGAACAATATAGAGCAAAAGATTATAAGAAATATAGTGAACTAATTACTGCTCTTCTCCTAGCAGAACAAAGAAATCAACTCCTGTTGAAAAACCATGAATTACGACCTACCGAAACAAATCCATTCCCTGAAACGAATGCGATAATTCATAATAATTTTAATGGATGCGGCCGTAGAAATGGTCGTAGTCGTGGTCGAGGTAGAGGTCGTGGTAATGGGCGTGGTAGAGAATATAATAATAACAATTTCCACCAAAAGTGGAAACTTGGTAATAAAAATAATAACAATAATTTCCACCCGAAGTGAAAAAATACAAATAACCACCAGAAGTGGAATAATCAAATTAAAAAATTTGATAAAAGAAATAATAGTCAAGATGATGAAAATAAATGCCATAGATGCGGTGTGACTGGTCATTGAGCAAGAACTCGTAGAACCGCTAAACATTTGGTAAACTTATACCAAGCATCCCTCAAGAAATGTGCGAAGCCAGAAACCAAATTTATATTGGATGATAATAAACCCACTAATGCTTCTATTGATATCCCCAATATGGAGATTGATGATTTTTTGTTACCCAGCACCAGTGGCAAGGAAAAATTTGAATAATTACTTTATATATTTTGCTTAATTAATATATTATAATTTTTATGTTATTATTGATGTGCTTTTGTTATTGCTAATTAATGTACCTTTTATAATGTTTATTTATAAATAATAATGCATTTTTCGTTTCTTCAATGAAGAAAATGAATTCTTTTCCGGTATTATATGATTTCAAGGAAAATGAAGCAAATTTATGTATTGTAGATAGTGCAACCACCCATACTATTCTCAAAGAGGCAAGATATTTTAATACTCTTAAAGGGGGTGAAACCGTTGTTACCACAATATCGGGACAAACAAAAATGGTTGAAGGCTCCGGAAGAGCTAGTATTATATTACAAAGGGGAACAAAACTTATTATAAATAATGCATTACTTTCCCCGAATTCTCACAGAAATTTATTAAGTTTTAAAGATATTCGCAGAAATAGATATCATATTGAAACTGTGAGGGAAGATAATAAAGAATGTGTTTATGTTACAAAAATAATTTCAAGTAAGAAATGTATACTTGAAAAATTGTATACTCTTTCATGTGGCTTATACTACACATATATTAATATGGTTGAAGCCAATTTAACTATAAACCAGAAGTTTATAGATTCAGATACTTATAAAATTTGGCATGATCGACTGGGTCATCCTGGTTCGATAATGATGAGAAAAATTATTGAAAATTCATATGGGCATCCATTGAGGAACCAAAAGTTTCTTCAAAATATTGAATTATTTTGTGCTGCTTGTTCGCAATGAAAATTAATAATAAAACCTTCTAGAAGTAAGGTTGGAATAGAATCGTCAGCATTTTTAGAGCGCATACAATGTGATATATGTGGACCAATTCATCCACCATGTGGACTATTTAGATATTTTATGGTTCTAATTGACGCTTCAACTAGGTGGTCACATGTATGCTTATTATCTTCACGAAATATGGCATTTGCAAGGTTACTTGCTTAAATTATAAGATTACGAGCACAGTTTCCCGATTATCCTATTAAATCAATTCGTCTTGATAATGCTGGGGAATTTACATCCAAAACATTTAATGATTATTGTATGTCGATTGGAATAAAAGTTGAACATCCTATAGCATATGTTCATACACAAAATGGTCTAGCAGAATCATTTATTAAACGTCTGCAATTAATTGCACGACCGCTAATTTTGCGAACAAATCTCCTTAGTACAGTTTGGGGTTATGCAATATTATACAACATCTCTTATACGTTTAAGAGCAGTAAGTTATCATGATTATTCTCCATTACAATTAGCTTCTTGCCATGAGCCTAGTATTTCTCATCTTAGAGTTTTTGGTTGCGCGGTATAGTGCCTATTGCTCCACCACAAAGGACTAAAATGGGTCCTCAAAGGAGATTAGGAATTTATGTTGGCTATGAATCCCCTTCAATAATTAAATATCTTGAGCCATTAACTGGCGATATGTTTACTGCATGATTTGCAGATTGTCATTTTGATGAAAACACTTTCCCAAAATTAGGGGGAGAGAATAAGAGCCCAATTTTGGAAAAGGAAATAATATGGAATGCTTCATCACTTTCTCATATGGATCCTAAATCAAATGATTCTGAACTATGAGTTCAGAGAATAATCCATCTTCAACATTTAGCAAATCGATTGCCTGATGCACTCGCTAATCCTAAAAGAGTAATGAAATCGCATATACCAGCAGTAAATGCGCCAATTCATATTGAGATTCCTGAAGAATAACCTACGGATAAGACTCTAACATGCCTAAAGCGTGGGCGACCTATTGGTTCAAAGAATAAAAATTGTAAAAGGAGGAGTGTTATTGATAATGAAGATATTCCCATTGAGGATATAAATACACTTCCGAAAGAAGTACAAGCACCTGAAGTGCAAATACCTGAAGCTATTGAAAATGAAGAAATTCAAATAAATTATATCAATACTGAAAGAATATGGAATCGCAATACAATAGTTATAGACAATATTTTTCATATAATGTTGCGATCAATATTGAAAATGAAAATGTGGATCATGAGCCAACATCTATTGAAGAATGCCAAAGTAGAAATGATTGGCAAAAATGGAAAGAAGCAATTCAAGCAGAGCTGAATTCTCTTGAAAATGCAAAGTATTCGGACCAGTAGTTCGAACACCACAGGATGTAAAACCTGTCGGTAATAAATGGATTTTTATTAGAAAGAGAAATGAGAAAAATGAAATAATAAGATATAAAGCCAGATTAGTTGCAAAAAGTTTTTCCCAAAGACATAGGATAGACTATGAGGAGACATATTCTCCGGTGGTAGATACAATAACTTTTAGATATCTTATTAGTTTTGCAGTGCAAGAAAATTTACAAATGCACTTGATGGATGTTGTCACGGCTTACCTTTATGGTTCGCTTGATAATGATATTTATATGAAAATTCCTGAAGGATTAAAGCTGCCAGAAAAATATGGCAAACGAGAACTTTACTCGATATAGTTATAAAGATCCTTATATGGATTAAAACAATCTAGGCGCATGTGGTATAACCGTCTCAGTGAATATTTATTGAAAGAAGGATATAAAAATGATCAAATTTGTCCATGTATTTTTATAAGAAAATTAGGATCTAATTTTATTATCATCTCAATTTATGTTGATGATTTGGATATTATTGGAACTCCAAAAGAGATTCCAAAAGCAGTTGATTCTTTAAAGAAAGAATTTGAGATGAAAGATCTTGGAAAGACAAAATTGTGTCTTGATTTGCAAATTGAGCACCTTGAAAAATGAATTTTAGTGCATCAATCAAACTACATAGAAAAGATTTTGAAACGATTTAATATGGATAAAGCACATCCATTGAGTAACCCAATGGTTGTACGATCACTCGATGTGAAAAATGATGTTTTTCGTCCTAGAGAAAATAATGAAAAAGTTCCCGATCCTGAAGTACCATATCTAAGCGCAATAGGTGCTTTGATGTATCTTGCTAATAACACAAGACTGGATATTGCATTCTCTGTTAATTTATTATTAAGATATAGCATTGCACCTACAATACGACATTGGAATGGAATTAAACATATAATGCGCTACCTTCGAGGAACTACTGATTTAGGCTTATTTTATTCATATGAGTCTAAGCTTAAATTAGTTGGATATGCGGATGCGGGTTATTTATCTGACCCACACAAAGCTCGATCTCAGACGGGCTATTTATTAACATATGGAGGAACAGTTATATCTTGGCGATCGACAATACAAATAATTACAGCTACTTCCTTAAATCATGCGGAGTTAATAGCGATTCACGAGGCAAGTCGTGAATGTGTGTGGTTGAGATCATTAATCAAACATATCCAAGAAGCGTGTGGAAAAGTCACGGTCAGGGAAGATCCGAAGACAAAATATGAAGATAATGTTGCTTGTATTGCTCAATTGAAGGAAGGCTATATTGAAGGAGACAGAACAAAGCATATTTCACCAAAATTTTTCTTCACTCATGATCTAAAAAAGAATGGTGAAATCAGTATTCAACAAATCCGCTCTTGTAACAATTTAGCAGATTTGTTTACCAAGGCTTTACCTTCCTCAACTTTCAAGAAATTTAGCATTGGAATGCGTCGTCTTAATGATCTCCAGTTAACTCGCGAAAAGGGGGAGTAAACACTGTACTCTTTTTCCCTTAACTGAGGTTTTTATTCCACAGGGTTTTTCCTTAGTAAGGTTTTTAACGAGGCAGTGTCTCATTCGAGGCAGATGATACATCAAAGGGGGAGTGTTGAATAATTGATGTATCAGCCGCCTGTTACTATGCATGCAATTATATAATTGATGTGGGGTCCGCGTCTTTAATATTCGATATAATATGTTTTCTACTTTTCTACCTGTCATTAATATCTAATGTAATATTTTTCTTATTTATTTACCGTTTTTACCGTTGGAATTTTGTATAAATAGAAATTCAATTTCTTCATTTAATATATACATCAGATATAAGAAATAAAAGTTTTTTTCAAATTCTTTCTCTACATTCTCTCATTGTTGTTATAATTTCCCACAATATATATTTAAATATCAGTTGAATTATGGATAACAAATATCATTGGTGACTCTAACTTTGATAGTCCTCAATTTCACTTTTCCACAAATGTATTCTCTTTAAATTAGTTTAATTAGTGGAATTTACCGTTTACGTACACAAATGCTAAAATGTACAAGTTTGGCTTATTTTCTTTAATTTATTTTTGTTTATCTCACTCAAGTGCATTCAGACTTTTGATCATTCATCTAATTAGCATTTAATAAATAATTGTACAGAAGGGAAGAAGAGTTTAGGAGTAAAATAAGTTCGGGTAAGATTATGAACAACCAACTAGGGTTTTAGCAGGAAATTCCCAATAAAAACTCTTAAGCTGTTTCGAATCCTTAATGTGAATGCATGGAAACGTGAATAACACTCTTCAATCCAAAAAAATTTCAAACCAATAGAAGGTTCCTAAAGATCGGTGAAACAGGTAAATCGAGATGGAACAATATGGTTGGTTAAATGGAAATTACTATGTAATATAAAATTTGGCCATCACTTTTATGCCCCTAACTACTTGTCCAATAACAAATACCATATAACTACTTGTTCATTTCTTAATATTTAAGCTGCGAGTCACTGTTTATTTAATTCCAAAACAACCAAACACATCACAACTTGATAAGAAAGAAAAAGAAAAATATTTAGAAGATATAACTTAGCTAGCAACCAGTATGTGATAAGAGACTTTGATTCTATGCTCATTAAATATATTCGTAGGAAAAGTTGATAAATTTATATTGCAACTAAGTTCCGAACAATATTATATTAATATCATGTTCTTGACATTCGGATGAGTTCGACCGGAATCGGTGCCTGATCCGGATTTTATTGGACGGTTCAATCAAAAACCGGCCGGTTCAATAAAATTACATTTTTGAAAAATTGTATTTAGCTATTAATGAGAATTAAACACAAAATCTCTAACCCGTGTTTCATGTATACCTTACCAATTAAGCTACTACACACAAGTGGTAATATATTCTCATTTTATACTTTTATATTATATACTATTAAATTTTTAAGTTTTTCAATAATATATTATTTAAAAAACCGAAATAAATATATTTATTTTTTTATTCCATATGATACACACTAATTTAAAAATATTTCTTTCAATTACAATTTTAAATATTTTACATAACTAAATAACATTAACTCTAAGTTATTTGCTCAAAATTTATACTGAATGGATATATAATTTTTTTTTTATTTTACACATGTGATGTAATTTTAGTTCATTTAATGTTTAATTTTTATATATCATAAATCAAATTTATCAACTTTTTTTAATCTGATCTATACAATATAGGATTTGGTCTGTATTCTTTCACTACATTATATTAGTTATTATCTTGTGTTTTATTTTTATTTGAAATATGACTTTGAATTATAAAATATTTTATTTAATATTATTGATTGTTGTAGGAGTATAACTTATATTATATATTTAATATTAAATTATTAAAAATATTTAATATTTTTATATGTTTTCATAAAATCCGATTCAACCACCGATTTAATTCGGTTGAACCTTAAATTCATGAACCACTACCTGACAGTCAAAATCTGAAAATCATGATTAATACAGATACTTGTCATTTACAAAATATAAATTGGTAACTTGTAACTGGAAGACAAATAGTTGAATCATATTATATGTTTAATGTTCACCTGCAACTACTGCTCCACAAAAAAAATTCAGCAACTCTTCCAAATTAGCATCAGCTTGGTTTTCAATAAGCATATCTTTAAATTATGTGTTAAAAGCGAAAAAGTACATGACATTTTTTTATACTTCTTTTCTTAAAAAAATTGTTCACATATATTTTTATTGTCAAATGGAAAAATGTGATGTCATATATATTTTCTATTTTGAAAAGTAATATTGTTTAGTAGGAGTGCCTCTATCTAAGGTCCCGTTTATTTATTTGAAAATATTTTTTAAATTTTTCGGCTTTTAGCTTGTTCGGAAAATAAGTCAATAAAAATACTTTACAAGTCAACATAAAAATATAGTATAAATAATGGAAAATGTTTTACCCTCATTTTTTTAAATAATAGGAGTTTTTGCCAGAGCCAAGAATTGATTATTGGTCATCGAGACCCACAACTTATGGATCTACCAATTGTAACAAAGCCAATTGGTATGTTTTACCCTCTAAAAGATGGGAAAACATTTTCCCTTCATATATCACATTCACTTTCTTCATTCCACCTCAACCATCAACATCATCATTTCTTCCATTTCACTAACACAACTACCACCACCTCATCCGCCATCGCTACCACGCCTTTACTCACCCCACCGCCGCCGTCACCGCCACCACCTCCATTACCTCATCCACTCAATTTTTGCACTACCACCATTATCTTTACTTTCATTTTTAACTTACTTTCACCACCACCATGTCTACTTTCATCTTTACCTCTAGAGCCATTACTACTACCACCACCACCACATTGTTTCCTACGTATATTTTACCTTCACCATTAATGTTATCACATACCATTTTCAATCCACCTATATTTATTTTTATATAAAAATATTAATTATTCTACGAGACTTGTTTTATATAAATTATAATTCAATATTTAACATATTTTACCTGTAGCGACCCGGTCCTAAGAAGGGTGGCGCCGGGGTAGAAGACCTGAGCAAAGAGCGGCCATGAAGGATGTCGATGGGGATAGGAATGAACCGAATCCACACCCGAAAGAGAGGGTTTCGAGATTGTGCTGGTATGGGACGGTACAATTGAGAACGGTTAAGGATTTCGAGATTGTGATGGTATGAGACATTACAATTGAGAGAGACTTAAAAGATTTGATTGGTACTACCTATACTAACAAGGTGCACCTTCTTATCGGGAGCCTACTCGGGAGAACTCTAAAGTTGAGCGTGCTTGACTTGGAGCAATCTCAGGATGGGTGACCTCCTGGGAAGTAATTTCCAGGAAGTGAGCAAGTGAGGACAAAGCTCACTGGAAAGACTCGTGTTGGTTTGTGGGGGCAGTCGGTCAAATCCGGGGTGTTACAGAATGGTATCAGAGACAGCTCTCTCCCAGTACGGTGTGGTTCGGGGACGAACCAGGTGGAAGCAGGTGGGCCTGTAGCGACCCGGTCCTAAGAGGGGTGGCGCCGGGGTAGAAGACCTGAGCAAAGAGCGGCCATGAAGGATGTCGATGGGGATAGGAATGAACCGAATCCACACCCGAAAGAGAGGGTTTTGATATTGTGCTGGTATGGGACGGTACAATTGAGAACGGTTAAGGATTTCGAGATTGTGATGGTATGGGACATTACAATTGAGAGAGACTTAAAAGATTTGATTGGTACCACCTATACCAATAAGGTGCACCTTCTTTTCGGGAGCCTACTTGGGAGAACTTCAAAGTTGAGCGTGCTTGGCTTGGAGCAATCTCAGGATGGGTGACCTCTTGGGAAGTAATTTCCAAGAAGTGAGCAAGTGAGGACAAAGCTCATTGAAAAGACCCGTGTTAGTTTATTGGGGCAGTCGGTCAAATCCGGGGTATTACATTACTATTTTTATATAAATATGATAGAAAATATTAATATATTAAAATAAATACTATTAAGTACTTAAATTTTGTGGTTAGAAAATATTTTCTAATATTTTAAATAAACACCAAAATATATTTTTTACTTTTGAGCCAAACACAAAAAAAATTTTATTTACTTACAAAATATTTTTTATTGCACATTATTTTTTTAAACAATCAGGGCCTAAAATAAAGAAAAATGAGTTTGTGACTAGACAAATTTAACATTTATATGGCAACTAATTTCATAGTTGTCTTTTGCTTTCTTTTGTTATAAAGAACAATTTTGAGTATTTAGTTATATGGTTAATTTCAAAAATTTTACGTGGTTTCACTCATTTTTAAAGAGATTTTTGTGTTATTTTTTTAAAAAGGGTCCTTGTGGTATCAAAAGTTAGTAAAAATGGATTTTCTCTCAACAAAGTTAGTTGTGCTGAGTTGGCAAAGGGTATTTTCGTAAAACCCCAAAATTTTCAAATTTTAAAGCAAAAGAATATGATAATTCACCTTGTCGATTCAACATAACTAACTTTATTATGAAAAAGCCTTTAGTTGCTAATATTTGAGGCCCTTTTGAAAAAAAATAACACCTACACCTTTTTTAAAACGAGAGAAACCACGTGAGATTTTTAAAGTTAACTCTTAATTATAATTATAAAGCAACTACTTTTAATTGTTTTTAAGTTAAAAACTACTAGAAACAATAAAAAATTAACAACGTCAAACGATAAACTATATAACCGGTAAACTAAACGGACTCTTATTACATTATAGTTAATGTTAACAACTCTAATTACCAATTGAGATTACATTATTATAGTTTAGTAAACATAAACTTAAATACTTTTTACTGCACTTTTTTTGTTTCAAAATTATGTAATTTATTAATGTTATATATGGACAGCTTTTTTTTAAAGAAAAAGATTTATATAAAATTGGATTGGGATTCTCTAAAGTTAAGAAATGGTAAAGTTGTATATTTTAGTTAATCTCATCCATCTATTCAGTTTTAGTGGTTGAGATTTAGTTACAGTGGTTTGTGGGGTCCACAGTGCAGTCAAATATCAACAATTCAAATTCAATGAATGATTGAGATTAACTGAAATGTACAACTTTAGAGAATTCAAATCATATAAAATTAACTTAAAAATTGAGCAATACAACTCGATGGAGTATGCAACCAACCGTTATTTCTTATTTAATCGGAGCTCTTACTAAAATATTATCATCTCTAAAAACTAATGATGAAAGAGAAGCACTATAACACCTAGCTAGATATCAACAATCCAAAACTATGGATGCAAAATTTGAATATAAACCCAAGTTCTTTATATATGGTAAAGCCTCAAGCGCAGTTAAAACTTCTGATTTCCAGAATTGAAATAAATGAGAAGCTTTCCGTCTTTTACTACAACAAATGAACCACTAAGTTACGAGCTACAAGTCCAAAGTTTATAATTTTTCCAGTAAAAAAAACAAAGCCTTTTTTTTGACCGTAGCTCAGTTGGCAATACAAGCCGAATAAGTTGTAGGAGAATACTGTTTGAATCCTACTATAAATATACTTATTGGAGGGGTGAGGAGCCTTAAATGTAACTAAACTCCGGACAAATTTATCTCAATAAAAATACTTGTAAATAGTAAAAAAAATAGCCTTTCATTCAGTATCAAAGTAATAATAAAATATAATATATATGTAATTTTTACGATACTTATAATCGTTGAAAGCATGAATGGTTACTGTAACAGTCATAGCCAGTATTCAGTATTCACTTTCCTTCTTTACACAAATTTGACATCTTTGACTAATTTTTCGTTAATGTTGAGATAAATGTCTAGTACTTCCATAAATATAATACAATGATTTTTATAACTTCTACTAAAAAGTAATATTAAAAACATGATTAAGTTTTCTTAAAGCATTTTTAGAGTAAAATTAAAGACGAAATAGAGCACCAGGAAGTTGGAAAAAATTATTAGCCCTCAATAATAGAATTGCGGGCTAGGATATTTAATCCTAATTTGAAAATAAAAATCTCCTTTGATAGCTGTTTTAGTTCCATCAAATCAATTAATAGAATTACCTATGTGGATCCAGTTACTAGGTTTTTCTTGTGTTTTTTTTTCTACACTGTTTTCAATTTTTTTTTCTAATCCCATCTAGATTATTTAAGAGTAATTTAAAGGTTTTTGGTTTGATTTTTTATTTTTAGGTCGTTATTAGGTATTTGGTTAATTTATTATTGTCTAGATACTGCCTATTTTGATTTTTTTCACCTAGACGGCGCCTAATTTAGATTTTTTACAATATCATTATTTATAATAATCATAATTTACGAATAAAAAGTAATTTAGTTAATAAAACTAAGGTAAATTGAAGTGTTCTTACAGTAAAATTGTCCTTTTGAATCTCAAAGTGAGAAACAATATACTCTATACAACTTAGTGATTTTTAAAACATGGTCTAAATTATTTTTTTTATATTTTATATTATAATAATTTACTTTTTAATTAAATTTATATTTTTATATATATAATAAATATTTAAAAATAAAAAATAGGAATCTGCCTCGGTTCCACCCATACCCCGCCCAAACCCCGCCTAAACATTTTAAAATTCCAACCATTCAACTAGCGCCTAACGCTTTTTAAAACACTTTTCGTGTATATCCGCTTAATTACAAGGCACATGACCCCTATAGTTTTCTTTTTTTTTCTAATTTTTTTTATTTTATATTCATTTTACGTAATTAATATATTATGAGAAATATAAATAAAAAAACAATATCTTTACTTTAAATTCGGTTTATTGCAGTTCCCTTACAAATCACACTATTATCTTTATTGTTAAATTTCAATGGATTAAGGACATAGTATAACTTTATGATAAAGTTAAATTTTAATACATTTATTAATGCAAATTAAATTTTGAGTGGCAGTTATTTTCAATAGTTTATCGTTTTAAAATATTAATGTATTTTTATTATATTTTTTTTAATTTATTTTTATATTAATTATGAGTAGTAATTAAGAAGAAAAAGAATTTTTATATAAAATATAAAAAATAAATTAATCATTTCAAACAGCATGATAAAAATTTCATTATTTTTTATTTAATGACTCCGTTAGAGTGACAGATTTTTAAAAATGGAGGGAGTATATAAAAAGAAGTTTACTGTAAATAAATGCACTTGATAAACTTCTAATAAATGATCAATATTATAAGGTTATTCAAAATTTCAATTTATTCTCATATATTACCGTTACTGATAGTCATTTTAATCTTGGTTGTTGTTTTAATATAAATATATAGATTTTTTTGTCAATTTTTAAATCACGGAGATTAACCTATAATCCTATATTTCAGTTGTGTATTTTCAATAACTTGGTTAATAGTGTATATTCTAATAATGACAAATAAGACCGGTAGTAAAGTTTAATGTTATTATAACCGTTTCTGGTGTCTTATTGATGAAGCAAATGTTATGAGATATAATTGGTATAATTAATGGTTTTATTAGTTTTTTATTTTTAAGAGAATATATATTATTTAGAATTTTCAGTAGTTATTGTAATATTTTTGGGTCTTTTGCAGCGCTTTCGTATGTCCTTAGAGTGGTTTTGAAAAAGAATATATACTATTTAAGATTTTCAGTGACTATTGCAACGCTTTCTAGATCTTTTGCAATGCTTTTAAGTGTTGCCCGAGGATCTTTAAAAAAACCCAATTTCAACCGATTTCCCAGTTTATCGATTTTTCCTGATATAACCCAATTTCTTCTAATTTTTTTAAAAATCGTTTTTAAATATATCATACCGCATGACTGATTTTATGGTAAAATCAATTGATCCGGCTACCACGGTACGTTTTTTATGACACTCAAGTTATATTTTGAAGGTGCATTCATGTTATGACTTACTTTTTTAAAAGTAAACGTTCTCTTGTTCACCGTCATTATTAAATTAGTGATGTGAAATTTAATTCAACAATAATAATGAGGAAAACAAACTTTACTTAAAAAATTAAGGGTAAATTTAAAAATACATGTCTTGTGATGTGACCGTTTTATAAAAAGGTCAATAGAATATTTTTTTCAAAAAGGTGCACGTGGTTTTAAAAGTTAATAAATATAAAAATTGAATACACATTAGTGATAAAATTTAGAATTTTTTGAGAAGTACAAATATTTGTATTAATTAAAATTAATGATAATTTTAAAAAATTATAATAAAATAAAAAATTTCTGAAATTTACTCAAATCTTGATAAATAATTCACAAATAATATAATTGAAATATAAGAATGTTAATTTATTAAAATAACTAAAATTACCATTCTAAACGTGGTTTCAGAATTTTGAGAAACATCATTTTACTAACTTTTAAAATTATATGTATCTATTTAAAATAAAAATTCCATAAAAACCTTTTTATAAAACAGGCAAACCACGTTCATTATATTTCTTTTAAATTTACCAAAAAAACAAATAGAAAAACCTATTTTTTAAAACATTGCTAAGAACTTAGGTGTTAATAAGTATAAATAAGTATTTAATAATAAAATCAAAACAGAAAATAAGAAAAAGAAAAAGAAAAACAGTTGTACTCGATACCGTACCTCAAAAGTCCAAAACAGAAAAGCATCGTTGTCATTATCAGACACTGTCCCCGCCTCCTATATATCTATACCCTCTCTTCACTTGTACTTCCTGTCTCTCAACAAAGCAGAACCCACCACCACTCAAACCACCGTCTCCTCCGCCGTAGTTTCTCTCTCTACTCTCTAATTGCATGGCAGTGAGCTTGGTTTCACACGTGGTATCCGACCTCTGCCTAGGAAAACCGGCGCTGAGGTCTCTGCCACTCACAGCCACCGTCACCGGAGCTCTCTCCGCTCTCAAATCCTCCGATGACAGCTTCTTAAGTGTCTGGAACTGCGATCACACCTCCAAATCAAAAATCAAATCCACCATTAATGGAGATTATGATTGTAATTATGAAAATAACTGTAAATGTGTGGGGAAAGTGAGTATGGTTGATGTGATTTGCTATCTTTCCCGGCCAGACAATTTGGTTTCACCTTTAGTTGCTTTAGATGCGCCTCTCTCTGTTCTTTTGCCTGAGATTGATTCCTCTGTCATCCATGTGGATCCCAATTCGAGGTCTGTTGAAAATTGAAATTTGTGTTTTATTTTTGTCTTTCCCTTTGTCCGATTTTATTTTGATTTTTCATTTTTGGCCTGTTTAGTTTCTTTTTGGGAGTTGGAAAAAGGTTCTAAAACTTGTTCAAAGAATTCCCAGATGGTAAAACTCCCATCATTTTCTTCTTTTGATTCAATTTAGGGATTTACAAAGTTTTTGCTGTTAAT
This sequence comes from Euphorbia pulcherrima, assembly GCA_947683365.1. NCBI lineage: Eukaryota > Viridiplantae > Streptophyta > Magnoliopsida > Malpighiales > Euphorbiaceae > Euphorbia > Euphorbia pulcherrima. Next base: position 75,232,036 of record CANTUS010000004.1, read on the forward strand.
TTTTGAGTTTTTCCCCAATTTAGAGGTTGCTATGATTTGTTTTTGTTGATAATTTTGATCTGTTTTCTGTGTTTCACAGTTTATTGGAAGCGATTGATCTGATCCTTGAAGGGGCTCAGAACTTAGTAGTACCAATTAAGGCAAGATTGACTAACTCTAGAAGAAAAAATCAGCAAAAACTCACCGCCGGCCTGACCACCGTCCACGACGGCCGGGAATTCTGCTGGTTAGGTCAAGAAGACATAATCAGATTCCTCCTTAGCTCAATAGGCCTATTCTCTCCAATCCCAGCACTCTCAATCGACACTCTCGGTCTAATCACAACCGAGGTTTCCACTATAAGCTACAACTCGCCGGCTTCCGCCGCCTTGGAAGCAATTTCCGCCTCTCTCGCCGCCCAGACGTCGGTGGCTGTGGTGGACGGGGAAGAGGGTGCCTTGATCGGAGAACTCTCACCATCGACACTGGCCTGCTGCGAAGAAACCGTAGCCGCGGCCATTGCCACGCTCTCCGCCGGCGATCTAATGGCCTACATTGACTGCGGTGGACCGCCGGAGGATCTCATAAGGGTAGTGATGGCTCGGTGCAAGCAGCGAGGGCTCGATGCTATGCATAAAGAGCTCAGCAAATCGACTTATTCGTTAGTCTTGCATTCTTCATCTTCGTCTTCATCTTCTGATGAAGAATCGGTATCCAGAAGGTATAGTAGATCGATGAGCTATTCGGCTAGAATGGGGAGAAGATCGGAGGCGTTGGTTTGCCATAGGAAGAGCTCCCTTGTTGCGGTTATGGTTCAGGCAATAGCTCATCGAGTGAATTATGTTTGGGTTATAGAAGATGATTGTAATTTGGTTGGTATTGTAACATTTTGTAATATGTTGAAGGTTTTCAGAGAGCATCTCAATCCCTTGGCACTGGCCTAGCCTGAAACTGGATAAGTTCTACTGCGGTCCGGAACCAGTGAAGTAGTGTGATCTACTGCGGTCCGGATTGCAAGTCACATTAATTCTATTGTTGTGTGGGGTCTATCTGGTGGAATATATCAGGGTGGCTATAGATTTGTTTCCCAAAGTTAAGCTGAGCTTTTGTAGTGAAGTTTTGTTTCCTCTTTTTTGGTGGTGTTGTAGGCATTAGGTTTTGATTAGGAGAGGGTTTAGATTGAGAAAGTCAGTGAATTTTTTGTGCTTTTTTTTTGTGTATGTTTGTTTAATGAATTTGGTTTGTGTTTGTGTTATATGTTGAGTAGTTCTTTTTATTTGTATATGGAAATGTGCTTGTAAACTGTTTTTAGCTTCTTTTTTTTCAAACTTGTCAATCATTGTATCTGAAAGTGGCAGATAAGATATTCTAAATTCTGGTACATTTTCTATGCCCTTTTTCCTATTTAGCATTATTACAGTGCCAAACTTTATGGTATTGTATTGAAATAGCATTACTAATTAAGGTCACGTCTTCAATTTATTTTCTATTTAATTTAATTTGATATCAATCAGTTTAATTTAACATTATTTAATTTAATTTTAGTATTCAGCCTTTAGTATTTAGCATTTAATGTTTAATAATTAAAATTTAATATTAAGTTTCAGTTTATACATTATATCAATATTATTAATGTATATTATTATTCATGAATATTAAAAAGCAATGAATATTAATGATAATATCATTTCAATTTCAATTTTAGTTCATTTCTATTTAGATATTATATAAATATTATTAATTCATATCAGTAATCACAAATAATAATAAAGAAAAAGAAATCAATAATAATATTTTTAAAATTATTAATTATTATTTCTATCATAAGTACCTTTGTAGGAGAAATAAATAAATAAAAATAATAATATTTTATAAATATTGATAACAATTAAAATAATAAGGTAATATTCATAACAATAATTATCATAAATAATAATAATAATTTATAATAGTATATTAAATTATTATTATATGTAACAATTAATAAATTTTATTAGAATGTATAGTATTATTTAAAGTGTTGTTAATTATTATGTATTTTAATATTTTTAAAACATTATTCATATTATTAATTATAATTCAGTTTCAATATTTTCAGTTTCAGTACAGTTCAGTTTAGTTCAGTACTATTTAGTTCAATTTAATACTAATTAATTTAATTCAATTCAGTACACCTATTTATCAGTTGAAAAGAATATGAACTAAAGTCATACTCCATGTCACAAAAGGATTTGTGAGTGTAATGGTTGATTGATGACTGAAGATTATACCTACTTATTAAGATCTGGCCCATCACTATATAGATATTAATAATTATAGAGTGGAAAGGTTGCTGAACCCAACAAAATCAAATGGAGACAATATTGGTGAGTGGTGACAACCCATACCGGCAGATTTCAGACATAAAATTAATTAATTTAGACTCTCATCCATGGTTATAAATTTCTATTCAGTTCGGCTCATACATTTTTTTGACAACATGATCTAAATATTACTATCTTTCTCAAATTTCTAAGATTATTGGTTGTGGGCATTAATATATTTAATGTGTAATGGCTGAATCTAATACTCTACTATTTTCTTGGATCTCAACCCCCAAACTATTACTTCCAATTATAAATGGTTCTACACTTCCATTTCATTCATATATGCGGCAGTGACAAAGGAAAACCATTTAATGAAATGAGCTTGCCTTAATAGCCCTCAACTCAACGGTCAATATAGCCCTCAACTCAATAGCCAATATCAAGGTTTCTTTTCAGTTTTAAGTAACCTCTATTATTTGATCAAATTTATGAGGGTGTTTTTCAAAACTTATAATCAGATTATAAGTTACTTTTAGTTTTTAAGCTCTTAGTTTAAGTATTTATGAAAGTTTATTTTTGGCTTATAAGAGGTTTTAAAGCTAAAAGAAAAAAGCATCAAGTCGGAGTTTCTTAAAAAGCCAGCTTATAAGCTGACTTTAGCTTAAGAACCAAAAAGCCAAAGCTATGAGAAACACCCCCTATATCTCTAATTCAATAGTGATGAGACAAAGTAGCTACTGCATTCCGAAAAACCAAAGTATTCATATAATGCACCTAATATCAATCATGTAACTTAATAAGATCATGTTCTCTTAGACTTAAACTCAATTCAGTTCAACTCTACGTAGTTATAAATTTACACTGAAATAAGTTTAGTTCAAGTCACAAAGTTCAAGAGAACACATATAGCCTAAGTTGTTAGAAAATATTGTGTTCAAGGGCACTTCCAATGGTTCCCTATTTTATGCAATGTGGAACACATATGGAGAATGGTTGTATGTCCTCGAAATGGGGTTCCCCAATATTTAATTATTATTTAATTTTAGTTTTTATTTTTTAATAGTTTTATCTATTGATTAGAATAGAAATGATGTAATGAAAATAATACAATAATGATATAATATTATTATTTTTTGGGAATCTAATATAGGGAATAAAAAATGAGGAAGATGATTGAATAAAAAACAATGTAGATATCCTAAAATGGAGTTTAGGGAATGGTAAATAAAAAAAATAGTTGAACTTACTCTAAAATTACTTTTAAAAGAACTTTTATCCAACATAATTTTCCTAACAAAATTCTCTTTTATTTATACTGCTGTGTTTCACGTGGATTTGTAAGTTGCTATATAAGATAAACAACCCACAGGCATGTTTCTAGCAAATTGGTAGATTATACTCACGACTTTGTGTGAGATATACTAATGGATGGAGTTAGGGGCATATCTACATAGATCCATGTGGTGGTGGTGGGCCTGGCCCTACCGCTGGCTTTTAGGTACAAGTACATTATACTGATTTATATTTATAATCAAGCAAAGTGGTTCATTTGATTGTGGCACGACGTCGTTTAACCACTTTAACTAACATTCATAAATATTATTTTGCTAATAATAAGAATAATAATAATTTCAGTCATAATAATAATAATAATAATAATAATAATAATAATAATAATAAATAGTTGATAACTTATTTTTTTACTTATTTAAGCTTTTATTATTGTCATTTATTGTTTTTTATTATATTTGAAAAACACATACAATTTATTACTGTTGTATGAGAAAAAATGTTGAAAAGTCAAGTCCAAGATGAATTGTGCAATAAAATCGTCTTGTAGATCAAACTTTTGATATGCAGAACTTTACTGTTATTTCATTGATAATTCACAGTCATACACAATGGAAATGTACATCTTGAGTTCTCTTTTATACTGAGTACAAACAGTTAACTAGCTGATCACATAATTATAACCAACTACAACAAACTTTAGCGCAAAAAATTAACTGATCAATGTGAAGACATTACCAGATCCAATTCCAAGTGGACAAATTTCATGAGATCGTAGTTAATATTTGATTTGGAAAGAAGGAATGTGTTTGAATTTTGTCTTTACTTGAATAATGCATACAGCCATCGGCAATTTTTGTTTATATATGTTGAATGTGACAGTTTTTATGCTCTTATTAGTCTAATATGAATTTGGAGAAAGTATTTGCTTAAACGGATTTTTTTTTGTTGAACCAAGTACGAGTTGGACTGACTCAGTGGATGATTCAGTAATACTTAAGTTTTGATCATAATAATTAAGTTCAGTTTGAAATAATTAAATCAATAATGATGTTAAAATAAATAGACTACGATTTTAAGGGAGTTAATAAATTCAAGGGTAGAACTTCGAGTCTCCACTGACCTAGCTATTTAGCTTAACTCTGAGTGGTTTCTAGGCTGAGTACTTACGTAGTCGCTGACTTAGTAATATTCACTCAGCACTTGATATTTAGATTTTGTTTCAGCTGTGTACCTTTTGTTTATCATTTCAGCTGAGTTACTTTATATCTGTCAACGCTGCTGACCTTACCTTTTAAGGTAAAAATGTATCTTTGCTTTTAGTGTTGCTTTTACGGTAAAAAAGATAAAAAGAATTAATTCCTTGACAAAACTCAAAATTATGAAGAAGATGGCAAAGTCTTCCAATGCAAAGCTGCAACAAGTCAATTGCCACTTTGGGTAATTCTGCAGATCTACCAACCTTGTATCGTGCACTCTGCAACATGTCAGAAAACTAAAGGGAATGGGATAAAGACACGTGGCAAGTCAGTGCGAGTTCTCTCTAACGGAAGACTGGCATCAAAAGACAAAGAATTCAAATTAGAGCTCGAATTTCAATCTGACGGATTGAAATGTATTTCACAATGGTGCAATTCTATCTCTTAACGGATCGATTTGAAGAAGCAACAGGTGAATTGCTGAGATGTCAATTTCAGAAGATGCCAAGACAAGTTCAACGGCTACTTTCTCAATCCGACTATAAAAGAAGCAAGAAGACAAGCATTAGAACTTGGCAATTACACCTGAATTTCCTAGAAGCAAAGATTCTATCAATTTACACGCTTTAAAGGAATTCTAGCAAGAAAAGAACAACTTAACGAGAATCTGCTTAGAACAAGAGAAAATAGATTAGATCAATCAATTATAATATTAGATCACTTGTAACTAGATCAACGTCTCTATAATTTGAGTCCAGCTCTTGTTTTAAACTCTTTTTAAGTTGCTGAGAAAAGAGGGTATTCTATTCAGTGGGCGAGCGATTGTAGTTTGGAGGGTACTTACTGTAATTGGGGAATTTGTGAAAGGCTTCTCCACCTAGGGTAAAGGAGTTGAGATTAGTGGATTAAAGCCAAGATACTCTCTCAGGACTGGATGTAAGAACAGGCTGCCGAAATAGTATAAAATCTCTGTGTTCTTTACTTAATCGCATTTTCCAAGATTTTCGCTCAGCGAGCTGACCTCACTCAGTGTAGCCTTAACTATCGTGAAAAAGTTTTATAAGTTACAGAGTTAGCCATTCACCACCCCTCTGACTCATTGAGTATACGTATAGGAACCAACATGTGGTATCAAAGCGGTTCTCATTTTACAGATTTCACAATCTTTGCAATAAAGACCATGGCGTACAAAAGAGAATCCAGTGGAAGGGCTCAAGCGTATATTTTGCCCGAAGGCATGTCAGTTACCAGGCCTCCAATGTTCAATGGAGAGCATTATACTTATTGGAAGAACAGATTGACTAATTTCATTCAGTCCCAGAGTATGCATGCTTAGATGGCCATTGTAGAAGGGCCATATGTTCCATCAGATGTGAAGAATGGAGTTACTGTTGATAAGTACTTTACTGAATGGGATAACAATGATCTGGCCAGACTTAAAGAGAATGCAGGTGCTATCAACTATCTTCATTATGCTCTTGATACTACTGAGTTTAATCGTGTTTCAGGATGTGAGACAGGCAAAGAGATCTGGAAGAAGTTGGAAGTAACTTATGAAGGTACTGATAAGGTGAAAGAGTCCAAGATCAATATCCTCATGAGAGATTATGAGTGGTTTCATATGAAGCCTAAGGAGGATATCTTTAACATGACCACTAGGTTCATGAATATAGTCAATGAGCTGAAAAGACTTGGCAAGACCTTCACAGAAGAAGAGACCGTCAAGAAGATCTTGAGAAGTTTGACTCAAGATTGGGAAGCCAAGAAGAGTGCTATTGAAGAAGATCATGATCTAAAGACCTACAAGTTTGATGAGCTGATTGGAACTCTGCTGACCCATGAGATGTCTTTGAAACAATATGAAGATGAGTCCAAGAAGCACAGGTCCAAAGAGAAAGAGAGATCAAGTAGAGCTGTTGTCCTGAAAGTTGATGATGAAGAAGAAGAAGAAGATTCCTCTGAGGAAGGATATCAAGAGGATAAAAAAGAGGAGATAGCTCTAATGAATCTGGGTAAAGAGAAGAACTTTCAAAAGTTCAGAATGACAGGCAAGTATAAGAAGGGAGCAGTAGACAGACCATGAAAGAAATTCAACAAAGACCATAACAAAGATATAAAGTGCTTTGAATATGGTGAAAAGGGGCATATTTAGTCGAGCTGTCCTAAAGCCAATAAGGACAAGTTTAAGAAGAAGAAGAGTAAGAAAGCCCTTGTTGCTACCTGGAGTGGCTCTGAACAAGAGTCATCATCCTCAGATGAAGAGACACATGATTTTGCAAATGTGTGTGTCATGACTAAAGATGATCGAGTTCACTCAGAGTCAGCTGATCAACTAACTACTTCCACTGCCACACAATCAGCTGACCAAAATAAAGGAAATAACTATGAGGTAAATCCGACCCCCTTTGTCTTCTGATGAGCTTGGCGCAGTACTTAATGATGTTATTAATGTGACTAAGAAGTCAACCAAATACATCAGAGTACTTCAGAGGAGGTGTGATGATATAGATTATGTTAACTCTTCTACATCACTTGACATCCTATACCTAATGGAAAAAGCTGAGTACCAAAATGGATATAATAGCAAACTCTCTTAGAGATTGGATAAGCTAGCTGCTGAAGTAACAACTTTGAAAAAGGTGCGGGTCCCTCCTCAACCTAGCAGGAATACTCAGAGTAGCCACACTCACCACTCTAAGAAGGTTTCTTAAAAGAGTAAAGTGAGAAGACCTAGTCCTAAGGCCACCTGTAGTTTTTATGGTAAACCAGGACATGCAAAAGTCATGTGTAGGCACAAAAATGGTTACTATGATGAGTATGACTGGTCAAGGATGACCACCACTAACAAGGGAGGATCCAACCAGAAAAAGGCATGAGTACCTAAGAAAACTTGATTATTTGGTAGGTGAGCCTGAGATCCACCGATGATAGTAGAATGTGGTATTTAGATAGTGGATTCTCGAGGTATATGGCAGGTGAAGAAATGGAAGTGTCAGTTTTGGAGACAACAAGAAAGGAAAGATTGTTGGCAATGGCACAGTGGGAGTCAAGCCTTCAATTAATAATGTGTCTCTGGTGAAAGGCCTAAAGTTCAACTTGCAAAGCGTTGCTTAGCTGTGTGACAAAGGCAGGAAAGTGATATTTGACTCAGCGGGCTGCTCAGTCATTGATGGTAACTCTGACCAAACTATTCTTAATGCTCCTAGAATTAATAATGTTTATATGATTGATTTATCCGCCAGTTCCAATGATATATGCTTAGTTTCTAAGGAGGAAAACTCATGGATATGGCACAGAAGGTTAGGACATATAAATATGACCAATCTGTCCAAATTAGCTAGAAATAAACTTGTTGAGGGTTTACCCAATCTAGCCTTTGATAAAGATAAATTCTGCTCAGTATGCCAACTTGGGAAAAAATTTAGGAAGACCTTTAAATCCATAGCTGATATATCTTCTTCTCGTCCCCTTGATCTTCTGCACATGGATTTGTTTGGGCATGTTGTACCAACAAGTCTAGGTGGAATGAAATACATTCTTGTGGTTGTAGATGATTTGACCAGGTTCACTTAGATTATCTTGCTAGCAAGCAAAGATGAAACATTTGAATCATTCTCTAGGTTGGCTACCCAGATCATGGATGAAAAAGACCTTAAAATTAATAGAATCCGCAGTGACCATGGAAGGGAATTCAAAAATAGGCAGTTTGAGGAATTCTATTCTAAGCATGGTATTGACTACAATTTTTCTGCCCCTCATACAGCTCAGTAGAATGGGGTTGTTGAGAGAAAGAATTGCACTATTGCGGAGATGGGTCGTTCTATGCTGAGTGATAACAATCTACCAAAGTATTTCTGGGGAGAGGCTATTAACACAGCTTGTTACATTCTAAACAGGGTTTTAATTCGCCTGGTTTTGAATAAAACTCATGAACTTTGGAAGGGGTGCAAGCCCAAGGTTGGTCATCTTAAGGCCTTTGGTTGTAGATGCTTCATATTAAACACTAAAGCCCAATTGGCTAAATTTGACCCCAAGGCTGATAAAGGAATATTTCTGGGTTACTTAACACATAGTAGGGCATATAGAGTGTTTGTCAAGAGGACTGGCATCTTGGAGGAGTCCATGCATGTAGATTTTGATAAAACTAACAATGCAGGTAGGCAAGCTAGTGATGATGAAAGAGAAAAGGATCAAGTCAGCAGATCAGTCAGTCAACCCATTGTTATTCCTGATCCAATACAAGAGAAAGAAGAAAATGAAGAAGTAGACTTGGACCAATCAATCAACTTTGGTGATGATGTAGATGCTCAACCAATGAAAGTAGCTCAGCGAGCTAATCCTGATCTACCAAAAGAAGTCAGGCCAAGAAGAGATCACCCAATTAACTAGATTCTTGATAGTGTACAAAATCCAGTGCTGAATGGAGGTCAGCTGAATAGAATGATGAGCCATTCAGCATTTATATCATTAATTGAACCAAAGAGTTTAAAGATGCTGAATTCGATGACAACTGGATGATTGCAATGCAAGAAGAGCTATACCAATTCAGAAGAAATGAAGTGTGGGATTTAGTGGAGAAACCCAAAGGGAAGTCAGTTATATGCACCAAATGGGTTTTCAAGAACAAGCTAGATGAAGCTGGTAATGTTGTCAGAAACAAAGCCAGACTAGTTGCTCAAGGCTACAATCAACAAGTAGGCATTGATTATGGAGAAACATTTGCACCAGTAGCAAGACTTGAAGCTATAAGAATTCTCTGTGCCTTTGCATCCCATATGAACTTCAGGTTATTTCAAATGGATGTGAAGAGTGCATTTCTAAATGGTTATATTTAAGAAGAAGCCTATGTCAGACAGCCCCAAGGCTTTGAAGACACTAAATATCCAAATCATGTCCTCAAGCTGAAGAAAGCTCTATATGGACTAAAACAGGCTCCAAGAGCTTGGTATGAGAGACTGACTAACTTTTTTATCAGCAAAGGTTATGTCAGAGGTAAAGCAGATACAACTCTATTTATCAAGAAAAGGCATCAAGATGTGTTGCTAGTCCAAATCTATGTGGATGACATCATCTTTGGAGCAACTAATGAAAAGCTATGCAAAGAATTCAGCCAGCAGATGAAGAAAGAATTTAAAATGTCTATGATTGGAGAGCTTAATTTCTTTCTTGGTTTACAAATCAAGCGAAGTGATGATGGGATCTTCATCTGCCAAGCTAAGTATGCCAAGGAAGTTCTCAAGAAGTTTGACATGGATAAAGCAAAGCCAATGTCAACACCCATGGCCACTGATACTATTCTGAGTAAAGATGAGGAAGGTAAACCTATAGAGAGTAACCTCTACAGAGGTATTATTGGTTCTCTACTTTACTTAACTACTAGTAGGCCTAACATTCAATATGCTATATGTTATTGTGCAAGATATCAAGCTGACCCTAGAGAATCTCACTTAGCTGCTGCTAAGAGAATTCTCAAGTATTTGCTAGGCTCTATTGATGCAGGTTTATGGTATCCAAGTAATGCAGACTTCACTCTGAGAGGATACACAGATGCTGACTATGAAAAAGACAAACTTGAAAGGAAAAGCACCACAGGAGGTTGTCACTTCTTTGGTGATTGTCTAGTAACATGGTATAGCAAGAAGCATACTTCTGTGGCTCTAAGTATAGCTGAGGCTAAGTACATGGTTGTAGGAAGTTATATAGCACAACTGCTATGGATCAAGCAACAACTGGAGGATTATGGTATAAAGTCAAATTGTCTTAAAGTCAAGTGTGACAACAAGAGTACACTTGACCTATCCAAGGATCCAGTTCAATATGGCAGGATGAAGCGTGTCAATATTAGACATCACTTCTTAAGGGATCATATGCTAAAAGGAGAAGTCAAGCTCACATACATTCCAACTGAAGAACAGCAAGCTGATATATTCACAAAGTTGATTGGAAAGGATCAATTCAACATTCTCAGACAGCTGATCGAAGTATCCAATCCAATTTAAAGAAATTCATCTCACCCTGGCCTATTCTGGAGCTGACCAAACTAAGGTACACTCCAAGCTTCTGCGTAGTAGGTTAAGTATTTCTTTTGCCGCTTGAATTTTGGACATGTCATTAATTGTCATCAGTTATCTTTCAAATGTAAACTTGATAGAAATGGCAGCAAGTTATGAAATGATCTACATTCAGTAGCAGTTATCTCATTTTTTTTGCCCTTATTAATCCTACGGTATACATTATGCAATCTAACCGTTGAATCTTAAGACCATGAATTATGAGTCATACATGTAGCTTTGCAGGTTTATGCGTAGAATTTTTGGCTATTTAAGGAGAAATTTAGAAAGAGGAAAGGATACTTTACCAAAATTCTCTTCTCTACAATTTCCTCTCTAAATCCCTAAATTCTTCATCTTTCTCAACGCTAATTCAATGGCGAGTACATCAGGAAGAGCTTTAGAACCCTGTTCTAATAATCCACTCTTTGTTTGGGATAAGGATAAAGCTTGCTGGATTACTACTATTTATCACTGGGCTCAAGCAGCCATTAATAACAAGGATACAGAAGACTTATTTATTCCAGCAGGAACTCGATACACTCCAACTGAGTGGGAATCTATGGAGGGAGTAGTAGTGGATGAGCCAACAACTGTTGATATGCTCAGTTTCTCAAGTCATGAACGGTTTGGGAGATGGACGCACCAATACCATCTTCGAGGATTTTTTGAAATTTTGAGTGGTTGCTATGAATAAATTGTCAAGTGCTTTTATAAAGGAATTTACATAGTGGAAGGTTTTCAGGATATGTTTGTACCACCATGATGGGAAGAAAATTCTATGTAACCCCAAAGCTTCTCACTGGGTTACTAGGTATGCGAGAAAGAGGACTCAGATTGCGTACTGTGAAAGACAAGGATGAAGACAATGTGGACATCCCTGTTGATTATGAAGTCCTTCATGACTATAAAGTAGGTGAAGTGATTGCTTTTATGTTCACAAAGGAAGGAAAGCAGGCTCATGAGCTTGTCACCAAAGTACTGCTGACCAAGACTGCCTCTACAGGGAGCTGTTCGAAATTCGAAAGAGTGTTTGTTTAAGCTCTGACTTATGGGATGTGCATCAACTGGCCTTTAGCTATCTTGCACAGGTTTCTGAAAGTATCCAAGCATATAGTCTATGGACATCTAGTTATGAAGATATGTAGGGCATATGATCTGGATATGGAAGGATGAGCACAGAAGAGCAAAATCACACTAAAAGTAATTGAATCAAGAATTTTGAGAAATGCTCATTTTCATGGGTTGAGGTGTGGAGAAAGGCCTAGAAATACAAAGTACATCAAACTAAAGCCAGGCGAGGTCAGAATGAAAGATCCCAAGGCAATTGTACCAATGAGGAAAATCAGACTTGATGAGGAAGATCAGACTTTGGATGCTTTTGTGGCAAGTGAGATAAAAAGAATAACTAAGCTCAGAACTGAAAAAGGAGAAGGAGAAAAGAAAGATAGTAAGAAGGAGGTCAGGAAGGACTCCAAGAAAGAGAAGAAAGGGAGCTCAGCGAGCTCAGCCCCAGTAGCTGATCCAAAGAAGACAAGATCTTCTAAGGAAGTCAGAGATGATAAGAGGAGAGAGCTCACTCCTTAAGAGATTAAGGAAGAGAAAAGAGCTGAGGAAGAGCTAAGGGAAGAGATGCCTCTAAAAAGAGAAAAGAAGAGGAAGGTAGATGCTACTTAGCTAGATATGGTGACTAATAAGGGAAAGGAAGCTACATCAATTCCTATTCCTCAAGTAGGTCAGCCTAAGAAGAAGCTAATGGTGAAGAGAGGGATGAGATTTGTCCAACATATAGGAAAAGCAGAGAAAGTAAGGGCTACTGAGGAAGAAAGGATTAAGAAGAAGCAGAAGGAGATTGAGGCAACGATAAGGAGAAAGGGTGAGGAAGCAACAGCAGCAGCTAATGCTAAAGTTAGTACTGAGCAAATTTTAGAAAAAGGTGTAGCTAGCTTGGTTGAGAAGGAAGTGCCAGAGGTTGTTGATGAAGTAATATGAGCTCTGGATGGAATTGATAATCAGGAAGAGTAGGAGGAAGAAGATGATGTGTTAGAGGTAGAAGCTGTTGAAGTTAATGAGCTATACTCTGACCAACAGGTCACCTTGACTGCTGAAGAAGTAAAGGAGGATAGGAAGGAGAGAAAGAGGGGTTTATTGAAGAGGATGAAGATTGTGATTGATGAGGATGCAAGAGATTTGGAGGATAAGGAAAAAGAAGTTGTTGTAGTTGAGCACGGAGCTCAGCTGATTGAGGATTCTCTAACTTAGGTCAACGGGTCCGCTGTTGAAGGTGTTGTAGAAGAGGAGAAGGAACCCGAAGAATTCTTTACTTTCCCAAACACATCCACTAAAAGACCACTCTCACCTATACCAATCTCTGCCCTACCCCTACCAAAAAGCCAAACACCATCCATCAAGCTTAAGCTAAACCAACTAACCCTCTGACCAAAATAACCCAGTGACTGACCAAATAGCCATCATACCATATCTTTCCCCATAGGATCTCCAGTTCGAGAAGTTCTATATTTGGAGGGACCTCCTCCAGTCAGAGGACCTCCAATTATTGAAGAGATTCCTGAACAACAACAACCACCACAACCCCAATTCAATCTAAATGCTGACATAAGGAGGTTGGGAAGAGAAAGGTTTCTAGGACTAAGGACAGATGCAGAAATCGATGTTGAGGCAGCTAAATCATTATTGTCTAAGGAAGATTGCAAAGGCTGTGGAGCCAGTGCAAGGATTTATGGAAGCAGTTGAAGAAATGAAGGCTCACTTCAAGTTCGTACCTACTCTGTTCTCTCTTGTGAAGGAAATTGTATCCCATGTATTGCCTTTATTATCAATTGCAGGTAGGCAGGCTGGAGGACTGAAGTTGGAAGTCGCAGAGCTAAAGAAGATGATGCTGAAGATATATGAAATCAACTGTAAAGTGCTGAATGATGAGAGGGATTTTTGTAATTCAATGATTGATAATTTCAATCCCTTACTAGAAGCTATGCTAAAGGTACTTCATGGATACAACATACTGAGCAAGGAAAATGATGAAACATAACTCACTTGAATGCAATTGTAGATGGATTAGATACTCTAATCATAGTGGTAACCAAGAATCATGGGTTACACACTAAGGTGAGAAAAATGAAGGAGGAGATGCTAGAAGGTGTCAAGAACTCAGAGGGAGTTATGCTAAATGCCTTGAAGAGGCTTAACGTTTCAGATGCACTAAGTAGTCATATTATGATGACAGATGCTGAACTAGAATCTTCATCAGAAACTTGGTCACATCAGAGACCAAATCAAGCTAGTTCAAGCTCATGTCCTTAATGATGGAGAAGCCCTAGATAAGATTTATAGTGAAGTTACTACTCATAGTAGGAGCACTCCTATGCTATAGCGCATTCTTAAAGAAAACAACTAGGCTAAAGCAATAACATGTCTCTGCTAGATATCCAAAGAAGGTTTAAATGCTCAATATCAGGTCCATCTATCTCAATCCCGTGCTTTAGTAGGCTTTTACGCCTTTCTCAGAGAATAAGAAGCTATATCACAAGAAATCTATGAGCTGCTGGTACAAAATTTTTCATCAACTGTCTATGGTCAGCTAGAAACATTTGAGGAGTCTCTGAGCTCATTTGATCATCAAACTCAAGCCATTTTAAATGCAATGGAAATGGGGGAGAAGGATCGTGAGAAGCATGAAAAAGAGGAAAGGGAAAGAGAGCATAGGATTGCAGAATTTTCTTACAACTTATCTAAGGATTTGGAGTGCATTCAGAGAGAATATACTGAGACCAGGAAGAGGAAAGGTAAGGAGATAGCGCTGCCCAAAGAACAGAAGACCAGATGGGATCAGCAAGTCTGAGATGAAAGAAGAGCCAATTTGGGAGCCCCACCTATGCCAAAGGATTAGAATAGGAGCTTTGTAATCGCTAGTGCTGAATTGTAAAACTTAGTATAGAATAACTCTTTGTTATCTGTACTCAAGTTATTTATTAATGACAGATTACAATTTCTGTTCTAAGTTAAGATCTTCTTAACTTCACATATTTTTCTGCTATACACATATGATCTGATCATTTGCAGATATATATGAGAAGTTGTGAGGGATGCTGAACTCAGAAGATTCAAGAACTATGGGGGAGTTAACATTCACTCTGAGCAGATTGGAGATGCTGAACAAAAATCATATCAAGCATGAGTGTAAGGAAACTCTGATGTAGATATCTTATTGATTTAATTCTTGCTCAAGTTAATTGCCATTGATCAAAATGGGGGAGATTGATGAACCAAGCACGAGTTGGACTGACTCAGTGGATGACTCAGTAGCACTTAAGTTTTGATCATAACAATTAAGTTTAGTTTGAGATAATTAAATCAATAATGATGTTAAAATAAATAGTCTACGGTTTTAAGGGAGTTAGTAAATTCAAGGGTAGAATTTTGAGTCTCCGCTGACCTAGCTATTTAGCTTAACTCTGAGTGGTTTCTGGGCTGAGTACTTACGTAGTCGCTGACTTAGTAATATTCACTCAGAACTTGATATGTAGATTTTATTTCAGTTGTGTACTTTTTGTTTTATCATTTTTAGCTGAGTTACTTTATGTCTGTCAACGCTGTTGACCTTACCTTTTAAGGTAAAAAGGTATCTTTGCTTTTAGTGTTGCTTTTTACAGGAACATTAATGAGACAGAGATAAAAAGAATTAATGCCTTGACAAGACTCAAAATTATAAAGAAAATGAGAAAGTCTTCTAATGCAAAGCTGCAACAAGTCAATTACCACTTTCGGTAATTTTGCAGATCTACCAACATTGTATCGCGCACTCTGCAAGATGTCAGAAAACCAAAGGGAATGGGATGAAGACACGTGGTAAGTCAGCGCAAGTTCTCTCTAATGAATAACTGGCATCAAAAGACAAAGAATTCAAATTGGAGCTTGAATTTCAATCTGACGGATTGAAATGTATTTTACAACGGTGCAATTCTATCTCTTAATGGATCGATTTGAAGAAGCAACAGGTGAATTGTTGAGCTGTCAATTTCAGAAGATGCCAAGACAAGTTCAATGGCTACTTTCTCAATCCGACTATAAAAGAAGCAAGAAGGCAAGCATTAGAACTTGGTAATTACACCTGAATTTCCTAGAAGCAAAGATTCTGTCAATTTACAAGCTTTAAAGGAATTCTATCAAGAAAAGCACAACTCAGTAAGAATCTTCTTAGAACAAGAGAGAATAGATTAGATCAATCAATTGTAATATTAGATCACTTGTAACTGGATCAACATTTCTATAAGTTGAGTCCAGCTCTTATTTTAAACTCTTTTTGAGTTGTTGATAGAAGAGGGTATTCTAGTCAGCGGGAGAGCGATTGCAGTTTGGAGGGTACTTACTGTAATTGAGGAATTTGTGAAAGGCTTCTCTGCCTAGGGTAAAGGAGTTGAGATTAGTGGATTAAAGCCGAGACACTCTCTCGGGACTGGATGTAAGCACAAGTTGCCGAACCAGTATAAAATCTCTGTGTTCTTTACTTAATCGCATTTTCCAGTTTTTCACTTAGCCAACTGACCTCACTCAGCATAGCCTTAACTATCATGAAAAAGTTTTATAAGTTGCTAAGTGAGTCATTCACCCCCCTTAACTCATTGAGTGTATGCATATAGATCAACATTTTGGGTTTGGTTTTTTTTGGTAGTGAATCTGCAGAACCTTTTTATGTGATTGTGATATTGCAAATTGTATTTTTGGTAATTTCTTAAGCTTGAGGAAAACAGATTTGTGTGAAAAAGGGGGAAAACAAAGTTCTTTACTTTTTCTCGAGGTTTCAGCAACATAGCTTCTAGAAGAATTGATATGTTCCATTGAAGAATTTATGACATTCATTTGTGATGATACTTGAAGTGTATCAATCTGCGTGAAATTAAGGCCGACTATAAGGGAAAGTGAGTGAAACGATCGTTCAGGACTATGAGTTTTTTGAGGCCTCAAATTTTTTGTTCCGGTATAATATGAGAAAAAATTTATTCATCATATATATAAATATGAGAACAAAATGCGCATGAATGTTCTTTGGCTCAGTGGTAAGAGCATGCTTCAATTCACCTTATCAAACATATGTTCTCCATCGAGAGCTCCTTTCTTTTGAATCTCATTTTTCCTTATCATTTTCTCTCATGAGTCCCTAAATTTTAAAAATAATTAATAAGATTTAATATTAATTTTTAAATGAATTTTTTAATTTAATATAAAAATTTAATAAATAGTTTCCGATTTTAAAAACAACAAATATTGTTTAAATCTACTTTTTCCTTAAACATTTAGAAATAATAGTTTTATAAAATTAGATATAGTATTTAGGTAAAAGGTATAGTGACTTTATTTTTTTTTGTAGAGTTAAATTACTTTACCTTTCATCATCATTGATTCAATATTAACTTTTTAAATGATTATTTTCAATTTAATATAAAAATTTAACAAAGACTTTTGTATTTCAAAAACAACAAATACTAATTTAAATCTGCTTTTTCCTTAACATTTAGAAATAGTAGTTTTATAAAATTAGACAGCCTTTAGGTGAAATCATTTATTAGTTTTATCTCACAAGTCTCGCAAGGTAAAAAATAATTAACAAGATTTAACATTAACTTTTTAAATAATTTTTTTCAATTTGGTATTATTTTAAAGGTATTTACTAAACATATATACTACTTTTTTCTCAAGAGCAATTAATTTTGGTATTTAAATTTTGTTTCATTTCTTTAATTATAATCTATAATGCAAAAGTTAGAATCACCTATGTGATTTTAGATAAAATTTCTTATGAAAAAATTGATTGAAATTTGCTTTAACTAGAATTTCAAATGACAATATCGTGATCCAAAACATATGTATATGCAAAGTTTAACAAATTTTATTTGTTTATTAGTGAATTATAAATTTTGTTGTTGAAACTTTTTTTAACATATATTTATTGTATAAGAGCCCTGATTTCATTTCTTGCTCAGGGCCCGATATTTTCCGAGACGGACCTGCATGAAATTAAAAGCTTCATATTGTTCTCAACATGATTATAAGCTGATAATCTGCTTGGAAATTAGAGTAAAAGGTTCTAACAAAGTTGCTTCAAAATAAGAAACAAGAGAGTGCAACTTTGAGGTGCAAATAAAGAACATGGAAGAACTAATGCCATACGAGAATTTAAGCATGTTTTCTTATGAACTTGTGCAATTTTGATCTTCGTTCTAGTAAGGAAAAACGCATTTGTTGTCCCTCAAACTTGTCAGTTTTTATCATATGCCACCCCCAACTTTCAAGTGTTTGACTTTTCAAAGATGTCATTTTTTAAATTTTTTTCTCTTTAATCAGAAGTTGACACGTAACATTGAGAGACAAACTGTATTAGTTTTGCTAACTTCATCTTATCTTCATCAAAATTATAACATTTAACTGACACAGTAGAATATCAACAACGAAAGAACATGATAATTTTATAGTTATAATCCATGAAAATCTCAACTACTGCAGAGAATCAACCCTTCTTCATCGACCACAAAAATAGGGCCTTGAGGTAACTCCCATTTATCAATCATCGTCAACAAAACCCTCCAAATTTATTACATGGATGGCTTTTTATAGCTAGGTAAATTAATCAAAAGAAAATAAAAATATTAAAAAACAAAAATTTTTAATCGACTAAACTTCTTAAATGGACAAATATCAAATAGGCCTATTAAATCGGAATACTTTTTAAATGGAATTAATAAAACAAAACACATTTCAAATAAAAATTAGTGATTCATATAATTAAGAAAAATATCAATTAAAAATAAATTAAACATAAAAAAACAACAACTTTAATGTCTTTCCATATCAAAAAGCCATTTTCAAATTGAATTACTGAACGGGATGAATTGTGATATGTAGGGGTGAGTAAATGTCGGTTCAATTCAAAAATCGGATCAAACCGATCCGATCCGAAATTTGAATTAGTAAAATAATAAGAATCGAATACATTTCGATTTGGATTCGATTTGAATGAATTCTAATGTAAAAATTATTGTTTATTAATTATAGTGTTGCACCTTTTCAATATAATATAAATATAATTCTAAAAATTTATATTTATTAATTTATGCGATTCAGTTCGGTTTTATTTCGGTTTTTTAACAAAAATTGAAATCAAACCGAACCCAAATTTTAAAGAAATTTAAAAATCGAAACCGAATCAAAAACAAATTTGGTTCAATTTAGTTATTTTTATTCAGTTTCGGTTTGAATTTTGGTTTCGGTTCGGTTTTGTACACAGTAGATATGCATTACATTTGTGAGATTATAGAAGGGTTGGATAGATAGAAAACTACCCAGACTTCTAAAATCCTTTGTAAATCACCCTATATATTTAATTTTTTTTGAATAAAAGCCGTAATAATTCTTTAATCCGCCAAATATTCCCAGTCTACAACTTTACATTGGCAACTCAAGAGTTTGAGAGCTAAATTGACTCCTGAAAAAATGGCGAAATTAATTTTTTCACCATATATTTTTTAAAAAAATCAAGTAATATATATATATATATATATAAATAAAAGAAGAGAAGTCCTGATTTATCTTTTTACTTCTACATCTTTCAAAAAAAATATATATCTATATATTTATAAAAGTAAAGAAGTCTTAAAAGACTTTTTTACCCTTATACATTTTATTAAAATTCTAAAAAAGTCATGTAAAAATTTAATCTAAATTAAATGTAGATTACGTGATTAGGATAAAGGTTTAATAACCATAGTAATCTAATTTATTACGTGGTTTTTAAATTCTAAATTAATCAAATGAAATCTAACAATGTAAAAAATAAATTAATTATTTTAATGGAATAATAACTTTTTATAATATAGGAAAAATGAATAAAGTCATAATTATTTTTAAGTGAAGGAAGTAAACAATTAATGTTATCTAAATTTTTTTCTCAATCACCATAAATGGTTATTTTTATCACTTCTAACATTTTGGTTCATATCTATTTAAAACTTAAATATCTAACTTAAACTAATATAATAATCTTTAAATTTAAATTTAGTTAGGATATCACTTCAATTAAAAATTTTATTTTCTTATCCTCTAAATATACAATTACTTAATGTAACCTTAGTAATACGGGAATAAAGCAAAAACAAGTGAAGTGAAATTTAATTTAACGTTAATCTCACTTCATTTACATGTATGCAACACACAATCAATTTAATAGCTAAACAAATTGACAAAAGATGGTGGATGTCATTAAAAAAGTTCATAAACATTTAATTTGCTCTCGAATTTTAACTTCCCATCTTTAAGGCTTACTTTACGAGCATACCATTTAATTTTTTTTTCTTCATATATAGCTTTATTAGAAAAATAATTATAACATCATAAGTTAATAATTCAACACCATATTAAATTTTCTAAATAATAATTAAAGCAAATATGAAGGTCTAAATAAGCATTTATAAATTTTATTTTAAATGAATTTCATCCTCTAAATATACCATTGAATTTAATTTGTGTCAATTGTCTTAATATAGTTGCAGAAAATTTTAAACTGTCATTAGAACTAAAACCATCAAAGCATTACCACATGTAAGTGTTCATTCCCAGAATTACGTTAACACCATCTGATGCATGATTACCTTTCAAAATTTATAGAAAGCAATTTCTACTTGTACTGTCATTTGCCATTACTATCAACAAAAGTCAAGGACAATCGCTTTCTCTTAGAAGACCTGTATTCATGCATGAACAACTTTATGTAGCTCTATCGCGAGTGACAAAAAGAGAGGGTTTAAAAATTATGGTCTATGATGATGATGAACAAGTCACAAATGAAGCTGCAAATGTAGTACATGAAGAGGTTTTCCTCAATTTAATTTGATACACAATATAATATATTTTTTAGCATTAATATTTTCTATTTTATTTATATTATGTAGAGAGAATTAAATGGGTCGTTTTGGACCTATTCGTGCATCGCATGGGTACTACACTAGTATATTTATAAAAGTAAAAAAGTCCTAAATTACTTCTTTATCCCTATACCTTTCAAAATAACTATTAATATTTTATTATTAAATTTGCTTTATTGTATTACCGTATTATTCCAATTTATATTACTATAATAATGGTATTTAAAATTGGTTAATATTCATATTAATCATAACCATACTAAAATATAAAATTAAAATAATAATAACAACAACAACAACAATAGCGATAATAAAATATTTGACGAGTATTTAAAAGTGTTTAATCTTCATACTAATCATAACAATACCAAAATATCTATAACTGTTGATTATAAAATTAAAATAATAATAACAACAACAATAACAATAATTTTTACCCATCCTTTGAAAAGAAATATTTCAATTTTATTATTAAATTTGTTTTATTTAATTACCATATTATTGCAATTTATAATACTATAGTAGTGGTATTTAAAAATGGTTAATATTCATATAAATCATAACAATACCAAAATATAAAATTGAAAAAAAAATAAAATAGTTACAACAACAACAATAGCAATAATAAAATATTTGATGAATATTTAAAATTGATAAATATTTATACTAATCATAACAATACAAAAATATAATTATGTTGATTATAAAATTAAAATAAAATAATAATAATATTAATAACGACAATAATCTATATAATATATAAAAGCAAAGAAGTCCTAAATGACTTTTTTACCCATATACCTTTCAAAATAAATATTTTAATTTTATTACCATATTATTCCAATTTATATTACTATAATAATGTTATTTTAAATTGGTTAATATTCATACTAATCATAACAATACCAGAATATAAAATTAAAATAAAATAATAATAATAATAATAATAATAATAATAACAACAACAACAACAACAATAATAATAGCAATAATAAAATATTTGATGAGTATTTAAAATTGGTTAATATTCATACTCCTTATGGTTAATAGTAGAATATTCACAATTGTTTGATCAAGCGAAATATTTAAAAATATTTCATTGTTATCAAAATAAATATTTAATAAAATCGCAACATTTAAAATTTTGAAAAATAGATTTAGGAATTAAATTTTGAAAAATAGATTTTAGATAACAATGGAATATTTTTAATTATTTGATCAAATAATATATCTCATAAATATGTTTTAAAAATTTAATTTATTGTTCTTGATTTTATTTTATTTTATTTTATTGATTATAATCTTATATAGGAATTAATGTGACTCTTTTTTCCTCATCAAATATTTGATAAGAAATCACAAGATAACTATATAAAACTAGAAGTTATAATCTTATTTAAGAAAAAAAGTTGAATTTATAACAGTACTTACCCCTTCTTATGGATAATAATGGAATATTTTTAATTATTTGATAAAGGAAAATAATTAAAAATATTTCATTATTATCATAATAAATATTTAATAAAATCACAACAAATTAAATTTTAAAAAATAGATTTAGGAATTAATGTGACACTTTTTTTCTCATTGGATATTTGACATGGAATCACAAGATAACTGCATAAAATTTTAAATTATAAACAATTTAAGAAAAAAAATTAAATTTTATAATAGTAGTTACTCCTATAATGTAATATTTTAAATTATTAGGTCAACTAATATATCTCATAAATCTATTTATTTAAAATTTAATTTGTTCTTGATTTTATTTAATTCTGTTGGTTATAATCCAATTTAAGAAAAAATTTGAATTTCTTAATAGTACTTACTCCTTATTTAAGAATTAGTGTGACTAATTTTTACTAATCTAATATTGGCAAAAAATATAAATTATAATCCTATTTAAGAAAAGATTTAAATTTTATAATAGTACTTGCTTCTTCTTATAGATAATTTTATAATAGTAACTTCTTCTTATAAAAAATAATGGATTATTTTTATTTATTTGATCCAGTGAATTCAAATTTCAAATTCCGGTCTATGGTAATGATGGACAAGTAACAAATGAAGCTGCAAATGTTGTATATAAAGAGGTTATTCGTAATTTAATTTGATATATGATATAACATATTTTTTAACTTTAATATTTTCTACTACGGGTAAGTCATTTATAATAAGTATACTAATGATATGTTTATTTTGTATTAATACATACATATATATATATATCATATCATTGATATACTATCCGTGCATCGCACGGGTACTACACTAGTAATATATAAATGCAAAGAAGTCTTAAATGACTTCTTTACTATACCTTTCAAAAGAAATATTTCAATTTTATTATTAATTTTTTTATTTTATTACCATATTATTCCAATTTATATTACTATAATATTGGTATTTAAAATTGGTTAATATTCATGCTAATCCTAATAATATCAAAATATAAAATTGAAATAAAATTAAAATAAAATTAAAATAATATTAACAACAACAAAAATAGTAATAATGAAATATTTGATGAGTATTTAAAATTGGTTAATATTCATACTAATCATAGCAATACCAAAATATAAAATTAAAATCAAATCTATATAATATATAAAGGACTTCTTTACCCATATACATTTCAAAAGAAATATTTCAATTTTATTATTAAATTAATTTTTTTATTACCATATTATTCTAATTTATATTACTATAATAATAGTAATTAAAATTTGTTAATACTCATACTAATCATAACAATAACAACAACAACAACAATATATTAGTATAGAAATTGGTTAACATCTCTATAATAAACATAATTAAAATTGGTTAATATTCATACTAATTATAACAATACTAAAAATATAACAAATGTTGATTATAAAATTATAATAATAATAATAATAATAATAATAATAATAATAATAATAATAATAATAAAATATTTGATAAGTAAAAAGTAATCATTTAATTTTTATGGAGTCACATTAGGGAATCACAATAATTCTTATAAAGTCACATTAATATTACTATAATAATGGTCTCATAATAATGGTTAATATTATTTGAAAATATTACTATAATAATGGTATTTTGAACGCATCTGACTTAGATTACCTTTCAGTGGTACGGTTAGCGTAGACACATCTTATAGAGTCACATTAATATTACTATATTAATGGTTTTTTAATGGATTAAATCAAAATAAAACAATAAAATTATATTTTAGTTATATTTATAATAATAATCATAACAATACCAAAATATAAAACTAAAATAATCATAACAACAACAACAACAACAACAACAACAACAAGAACAACAACAACAACAACAACAACAACAACAATAATAATAATAATAAAATATTTGATAAGAAAAAGAGAGTCACATTAACGCTTAAATAGGATCATAATCAATAAAGTCATATTTTTTAAATTTTAATTTGTTGTTCATATTGTTCAATTGTTATGAAATTTTTTTTACAAGTTGATTCTTATTTGTTTTTACCAATGTGAATATTTGATATGTTACTGCTAACTTTTCCAATTATTTGTTGACATATAAGAGTTTCTTTACTGTAATTGATTTTATTTTACACTATATATGAGCAGATTTTACTACCGTCTACAATAATTATTAAATTGGATATTTTTTCATGAATTTAAATCGGAATTTTATAAATCTGATTTTAATATATTTCTCGAATAGTTTTAATTTAGAAAAATGATAATGATTAATAGTAATAATTACTTTTTATAAGGAAATAATAATTATTTAAGGTGAATTATAGACACAAATCAAAATAATATATGTCTCTCAAATCTATTTATTTAAAATTTAATTTGTTGTTCTTGATTTTATTTAATTCTGTTGGTTATAATCCTATTTATGAATAAATTTGAATTTTATATCAATACTTACTCCTTATTTAAGAATCCGTGTGACTCCTTTTTCTTCATCATATTTTGACAGGAAAGTACAAGATAATTGTAGAAAAGTATATTGTTCATTATGTTGAAGTAGAAACATAATTCGGTGGATGATATCAACTCACTTAGGGTGCAAGTGAAGAAGGATTTTATATGCAATATAAATCCAACTAAGATGAAATGGACCCTCAAAGTACGTGTTCACCGCCTTTGGACCATTCTGAAACGAAATAAACCAAATGCAATATTTACTTTTGAAATGGTTTTGTAAGACGAAAAGGTATGTTAATAAATTATCTGTAATTGAGTATTAAAAAATTTATTACACTAAATGTTTAATAAAATTGCATAACTAACAAAAAATTCTACTCTTTTTGATGTTTTGCAATATTATTTTATTATTATTATTATTTTAATTCTAATTTCAATTCTATATTTTAAACTATAATTAGCTATTAATTAAATACACATATTTTTTAACAGATGTAATTGGTGAAATTGTCAGCCGTGGTGATGTGCAAAGTCATTTTATGAATGGAACTAATAGTGCTTTTTTGATTTTGGAACTTCAAGACCATGAGTATTTGTCTAAAAATTTTCATGTTATTTGCATAGAGGGTCTAAACTCCTCATATTGTAGATTTACTGGGGATGGTCTAGGATAATAAGGTTTTTCAAAACCTTCTTTAGTTTGATAAATTTTATTTATCTGATTACTAGTTTTACCAGTGTTGTCTAATTTCATATTTTGAAATAAAGACTGTAAATTTTCAATTTCCGAATAACTCATTTCAGAGTTTTCAGTACCTAGTTCAGAACTATTATCTGTTTCATCGATTTCCTTTGTTAGAGGAGAAATTTGCTTTTGTTTTATATCAATAGGAATTTCAGCAAGTTTCTTTGTAATTTCTTCTAATAATTTTTCTTGAGTATTATCAAATTGGAAGTTTAACTTCTGACTAGAGGTTGGTTTTATAATAACCTTGTCCTCTCCCCCCTCTTTAAGAGCAGGTTTGGGAATCATATTTTCAATACAAGTAAGCTGTTCTCCTATGGTATGGAGACTAAGATTAGTGAAATTAGATTTTTTAACACAGCATCAGAACATGCAATAAAAGGACTAATTTCAATCTTAACCTTAGGCTCTATATCATATGAGACTGAAGCTAAGGGTGGATGAACACTTTTAAGAGTTTCCCCCTTTGGAGTAACAAAAGTCTTACATGAAGACTCTAAAGTTTCTAAATATTGAGGATTATCTAACTTAGGGAATTTTATTCCTTTAATCATGCATATGGACTTCATATAGTCAGGAAAGTCTTTAAGACCTTTATCACTATTTGATTTATACCAATTATATTTCTTTGTCCAACCTTTTCTCTCCTTTTCAGAGAAAGTTACTAAAAACCATTTATCAAAAGAATTTAATTCTTTCGTTAAAGTAAAAATGGAGTGATAACCCATGTTGGACATAGTTGGACTATCATGTTTTTCATAAACTGGTTTTACCACATTAGAAGGCATTCTTTCAGTAGCCTTAATTTCTTCTTCTGTTCTTATGGGCATAGCCATTGGAATCGAAGAAGTTGAATGCCTTGAAGACATCATAGTAGGAGCACCGTTAATCCTAGTAAAAGATCTTCTTGAAGAAGAGTCTTTTGTGAACTTTAAGATCACACTACCATTTGATTCTTCAAGGATATAATCCAAATCAGAATTTTCTTCCTTTTTTAAAGGAATGGCATCATCTATCTTCCATGACTCAGGAAAATTTAGTTGTTCCCATGGTATAGGTTTAGGGACCACTAAATTTCCTTTAGTCAAGTCAGTTAGAAATAGGGTAGTAACCCCTTTAGCTGCTTTCAGCAACCTACTAGCATCATCCCTTATATTTGGGACAGTACTATTCATTACTTTGTAATGAATTCTATAGATAAGATCAAATTTTTTGATCCTAGCTTCATATCAAAACCTTCTATTTTGATATCTAAAGAAGCTATATCTAAAAAATGTGGACAGTCTAGTGGAA
This sequence comes from Euphorbia pulcherrima, assembly GCA_947683365.1. NCBI lineage: Eukaryota > Viridiplantae > Streptophyta > Magnoliopsida > Malpighiales > Euphorbiaceae > Euphorbia > Euphorbia pulcherrima. The sequence continues at coordinate 75,258,750 of CANTUS010000004.1, forward strand.
CTGTTAAATTAGACTGGTCCATCTGTTAAGGAGGATTCAAAGGCTCCTAATAGAGAATCTGAGAATTTATTATTTCTTTTGTCTCTTAGACAAATTAGTGCTGTAATAGGCAAACCTATTCTAGTTGCTGGTTTTACCGCAACTTGTATCATTCCAATATGAATAAAAGAGTATAACTCTTTATGCTTATCTATTAGATTAGCAGATAATAAATTAAAAGATAACAAATTATTATCTATAGATATAGATTGTTCTACAGTCTTAATAATATAGTCAGATTTAAATAAAAAAATTATTATTAGTCTTATAGATACTTTTAGCATCTATAGGAGGCAAATTCCAATTATGTAGCTCATTATCTATATTATTGACAAGTAATATTTCTTTATTCTTACCTTTATTAATATTCTTCCTATTGCTTGAACTACTGCTAGAAAATTTCCCAAAAAATTTATCCATTATTTTGATTACTGTCAACGATTTATGCTAGTAAAAATGCCTTGACGCCTATCCACGGCTCAACGGCTTACAGCAACGCGACTTTGAGTTTCAAAAAAAATGAATAAATTGTTTAAGAAGTATTCTAATAAAGGTCAAATAAAATTTAAATATTAATAACTGGATAGGCTCTGATACCAATTTCTTCGGGTCGAAAACAGTTAAGAACTATAGAGAACTAATAAAAATAATTTAAAAGGCAGTAGTTTATATAGACAATTTATAACATATATAATTAATTGAACATATTAAGATTTACAAGCTAATACAGGCAAGAGAGGAAAATTATTAACAGAAAATAAATTACATAAACAAAGAAAAGAAAATAAAGAAAACTTACGTCTTTTAGACATTTACAGTTGCTGGAAAATATGTCAGAATAGTAAATACAGCGTTCGGATAGGTGGTCGGAGATGGTGGTCGGAGACTGCCGGTGTATGAGAGCTTATCTCTCTATGGCAGGCCATATTGTCTGTATTTGATTTCGATATAGAGTTTATCAGTGGAGATAAAAACTCCCTCCCAGATTTTCTAACCAGAGAATTTATTGCAGGAAATGAATTCGAAGGCTAATAAAATGAACCTTAAACGGTTTAGGGGCAGTAGCAGCCAAGGGTCTCAAAGACCACTCTCTCAAAGATCTCAAAGGTCTTTGCCTCAAAGGTCTGATAAGAGAAGGCAAACAATTGACAATCTATCTGCTGAAAGCAGAAATGATGAATATGATCAAGATGCTTATCAAATAGCATTGGACCCTGATACTCTAAAGGAAGAAATCTTCCCCTTCATCCTGATTACTACTCAGAGAATATGTCCTATTGAAAATAGGCATGCTAATTTAAAAATTCATGAATTAGCATTATTTTATACAAGGAATCACACTACGGTTCCTTATCTCCCAAGGGATTATGGGTTTTATCTCACTATCCTGGAAGAGATCGGTTCGATAAAATTTAAACCAATGTCTAGGAGTAACTCCGAATGGGCATTTGCAAAATTTATGATACTAAAAGTATTGTCCCCAGAAGAATGGGATAGGGATCTATTTACCCTTAAAAGGAGATTATGACGATGCCTGGCAACAAGCGCTACTTTATAATAACAGCCTTGGCAGATTCAGCTGGTTTCTGCAATTTCAATTGGTAAAACCAATTAAATCTTTTCCAAACTAGTTCCATAATTGGTTCCAAAATTGGGGTTTTTTCCCAATTTGTCTACCTAAAAGGGTTAGGGAAATTTTCAATTAGTTTTCTGATTATAATAACAACTGTGAAACAGCGAGGCTACAATTTGCCGTCCTTTATAGAGTTTCATGGATCTTGAAATAGGACTATATCATTTCTTATAGAAATGAATCAGAATACTTCCAGGCACCAAGCAATGAAATTACCGTCCCCTGGCTCACCAGAAGAATTTGTATGAAATGGTGGGACAAATTTGAATTTTTTGAGAAACCCTCAGTCTACTCATCTGAAAATTTAATAAAGATAGAAAACTCTTTAGATTGGAGTAAACTGGAGCCTTCCACCCCATTGCTTTTTAAAGATCTCCTTTCTCAGATGACTGAAGAAGAGCTGAAAGCTCAAATGGTCGAATTTCTTAAGACCAAGGCTAAAACGCCTCCTGTTAAAACACAATCCAAAGGAATAATTATCCAAGACAGTCCTAAAAGGAAGAGTAATGAAGCATCTCCAATGGAGACTTCCCCAAATAAAAAAGAGAAATCAGAGAACTCGGCGTCATCTAAAGGCAAAGGAAAGGCTGAAGATAAGAAAAAACCAATTGTCTCCAACCCTTTTGATCTGCTTATCAAGATGCCCAGAATCCAGATGATGGAATCTTGGATGTTGATGACCTGCCTATGGGTGACATTGAAGACTTGCTCTAGGCTTCAATGTAATTCTGATGAAAAGGCTACTTAAAAGCAAGGGTTCATGGTTATACCATGGTCTATCGGCTCAACCGTACGAGTCAATCAGTTCTACCACTCGAAGAAACTAGTTAAACCAGTCTAAATTTCTATATAAGGCAAAATGCTGCCCAAATCACAGCATTCGAAACATTTTCTAAAATTTTAGAGAGAGAAGATAGAGAGAGAAGCTCTCATACACCGACCGTCTCTGACCACAATCTCCGACCACCGTCTACGACCACCTCTCCAACCGCCATATTTACTATTCTGACATATTTTCCGGCAACTGTAAACGTCTAAAAGACGTAAGGTTTCTTTATTTTCTTTTCTTTGTTTATGTAATTTATTTTCTATTAATAATTTTCCTCTCTTTCCTGTATTAGCTTGTAAATCTAAATATGTTCAATTAATTATATATGTTATAAATTGTCTATATAAACTACTGCCTTTTAAATTATTTTTATTAGTTCTCTATAGTTCTTAACTATTTTCGATCCGAAGAAATTGGTATCAGAGCCTACCCAGTTATTACTTGTGATTACAGTTAAACTGTATAAAGTCGTAAACCTAAAAGGTTATTTTTTTATTCAGAATTTGGTATAAAATACCAAGATTTATACTTAGTTGAGAGCAGAATAAAATTCTGTTAATCTTTTCTCTTCTATATTATTTCTGAGCAGTATTTCTTTAATTGTTACATTTATTAAAATTTAAATTTTGTTTCACCTTTATTAGAATACTTCTTAAACAATTTATTCATCTTTTGTGAAACTCAAAGTCGCGTTGCTGTAAGCCGTGGAGCCGTGGATAGGCGTTAAGGCATTTTTACTAGCATAAATCGTTGACAGTGATCAAAATAATGGATAAATTTTTTGGGAAATTTTCTAGCAGTAGTTCAAGTAATAGGAAGAATATTAATAAAGGTATGAATTAACAAATATTACTTGTCAATAATATAGATAATGAGCTACATAATTGGAATTTGCCTCCTATAAATGCTAAAAGTATCTATAAGACTAACAATAATTTTTTATTTAAATCTGACTATATTATTAAGACTATAGAACAGTCTATATCTACAGATAATCATTTGTTATCTTTTAATTTATTATCTGCTAATCTAATAGATAAGCATAAAGAGTTATGCTCTTTTATTCATATTGGAATGATACAAGTTGCGGTAAAACCAGCAACTAAAATATGTTTGCATATTACGGCACTAATTTGTCTAAGAGACAAAAGAAATAATAAATTTTCAGATTCTCTGTTAGGAGCCTTTGAATCCTCCTTAACAGATGGACTAGTCTATTTTAGCTGTTATCCTAATTTAACAGTTCCACTAGACTGTCCACGTGTTTTAGATATAGCTTCTTTAGATATCAAAACAGAAGGTTTTGATATGAAGCCAGGATCAAAAAATTTGATCTTAATCTACAGAATTCATTACAAAGTAATGAATAGTACTGTCCCAAATATAAGGGATGATGCTAGTAGGTTACTGAAAGCACCTAAAGGGGTTACTACCCTATTTTTAACTGACTTGGCTAAAGGAAATTTAGTGGTCACTAAACCTGTACCATGGGAACAACTAAATTTTCCTGAGTCATGGAAGATAGATGATGCCATTCCTTTAAAAAAGGAAGAAAATTCTGATTTGGATTATATCCTTGAAGAATCAAATGGTAGTGTGATCTTAAAGTTCACAAAAGACTCTTCTTCAAGAAGATCTTTTACTAGGATTAACAGTGCTCCTAGTTTGATGTCTTCAAGACATTCAACTTCTTTGATTCCAGTGGCTATGCCCATAAGAACTGAAGAAGAAATTAAGGCTACTGAAAGAATGCCTTCTAATGTGGTAAAACCAGTTTATGAAAAACATGATAGTCCAACTATGTCCGACATGGGTTATCACTCCATTTTTACTTTAACAAAAGAATTAAATTCTTTTGATAAATGGTTTTTAGTAACTTTCTCTGAAAAGGATAGAAAAGGTTGGACAAAGAAATATAATTGGTATAAATCAAATAGTGATGAAGGTCTTAAAGACTTTCCTGACTACATGAAGTCCATATGCAGGATTAAAGGAATAAAATTCCCTAAGTTAGATAATCCTCAATATTTAGAAACTTTAGAGTCTTCATATAAGACTTTTGTTACTCCAAAGGGGGAAACTCTTAAAGGTGTTCATCCACCCTTAGCTTCAGTCTCATATGATATAGAGCCTAAGGTTAAGATTGAAATTAGTCCTTTTATCGCAGGTTCTGACGCTGTGGTAAAAAATCTAATTTCACTAATCTTCGTCTCCATACCATAGGAGAACTTCTTACTCATATTGAAAATACGATTCCCAAACCTGCTCTTAAAGAGGGGGGAGAGGACAAGGTTATTATAAAACCAAAGCTAGGCCTATTGCTATGTCTGCAGGACATTTAGAAATCTGTAAAACAGAAATCGATGATCACTTGAATAAAGGTTTAATTAGGAAAAACTCTAGTCCCTGGAGCTGTCCAGCCTTTTACGTTGAAAACGCTGCTGAACTCGAAAGAGGAGTTCCTAGGCTAGTCATAAATTACAAACCTCAAAATAAGGTGCTTAGATGGATAAGATATCCACTCCCTAATTAAAAGGATCTTTTGAATAGATTTTTTGAAGCTAAGATCTTTTCTAAGTTTGATATGAAGTCTGGTTTTTGGCAAATTCAAATTGACGAAAAGTATAAGTTTAAAACAGCTTTTACTGTTCCCTTTGGTCACTATGAATGGAATGTCTTGCCTTTCGGGCTTAAAAATGCCCCTTCTGAATATCAGAAAATTATGAATGACATTTTTAATGCTTATTCATCATTTTCTGTCGTCTATATTGATGATGTCCTCATATTCTCAAAGAATATTGAGCAACATTTTAAACATTTAAAAATCTTTCTAAACATTGTTAAAAACAAGGGATTAGTAGTTTTTGCCAGAAAGATAAAACTCTTTTAAACAAATGTTAGATTTCTAGGACATACCATTGAAAATGGTACTTGTATCCCAAATAGTAGAGCAATGGAATTTGCTGATAAGTTTCCTGATGAAATCAGAGATAAAAAACAATTACAAAGATTTTTAGGTAGTTTAAATTATAATCCTATTTAAGAAAAGATTTAAATTTCATAATAGTACTTACTCCTTCTTATAGATAATTTATAATAGTAACTTCTTCTTATAAAAAATAATGGATTATTTTTATTTATTTGATCCAGTGAATTCAAATTTCAAATTCCAGTCTATGGTAATGATGGACAAGTAGCAAATGAAGTTGCAAATGTTGTATATAAAGAGGTTATTCGCATTTAAATTTGATATACGATATAATATATTTTTTTATCTTTAATATTTTCTACTACTGGTAGGTCATTTATAATAAGTATATCAATGATATGTTTATTTTGTAATAATATATATATATATATATATATATATATATATATATATATATATATATATATATATATATTTCAAAATAAATATTTTAATTTTATTATTAATTTTTTTTATTTTATTACCATATTATTCCAATTTATATTACTATAATATTGGTATTTAAAATTGGTTAATATTCATACTAATCGTAATAATATCAAAATATAAAATTGAAATAAAATTGAAATAAAATTAAAATAATATTAACAACAACAAAAATAGTAATAATGAAATATTTGATGAGTATTTAAAATTGGTTAATATTCACACTGAGCATAACAATACTAAAATATAAAATTAAAATAAAACTGAAATAAAATCTATATAATATTTAAATGACTTCTTTACCCATATACCTTTCAAAAGAAATATTTCAATTTTATTATTAAATTAATTTTATTTTATTACCATATCATTCTAATTTATATTACTATAATAATAGTATTTAAAATTGGTTAATATTTATACTAATCATAACAATAACAAAATATAAAATTGGAATAAAATTAAAATAATAATAACAACATATATATATATATATATATATATATATATATATATATATATATATGTATAGAAATTGGTTAACATCTCTATAATAAACGTAATTAAAATTGGTTAATATTCATACTAATTATAACAATACTAAAAATATAACAAATATTGATTATAAAATTATAATAATAATAATAATAATAGTAATAATAATAATAAAATATTTGATAAGTAAAAAGTAATCATTTAATTTTTATAGAGTCACATTAGAGAATCACATTAATTCTTATAGAGTCACATTAATATTACTATAATAATGGTCTCATAATAATGGTTAATATTAGTTGAAAATATTACTATAATAATGATATTTTGAACGCATCTGACTTAGATTACCTTTCAGTGGTACGGTTAGCGTAAACATATCTTATAGGGTCACATTAATATTACTATATTAATGGTATTTTTTAATGAATTAAATCAAAATAAAATAATAAAATTATATTTCAGTTATATTCATAATAATAATCATAACAATACCAAAATATAAAATTAAAATAATCATAACAACAACAACAACAACAACAACAACAACAACAACAACAACAACAACAACAACAATAATAATAATAATAATAATAATAATATTTGATGAGAAAAAAGAGTCACATTAATGCTTAAATATGATCATAATCAATAAAGTCATATTTTTTTAATTTTAATTTATTGTTCATATTGTTCAATTGTTATAAAGTTTTTTTTACAAGTTGATTCTTATTTGTTTTTACCAATGTGAATATTTGATATGTTACTGCTAACTTTTCCAATTATTTGTTGATATATAAGAGTTTTCTTTACTGTAATTGATTTTATTTTACACTATATATGAGTAGATTTTACTACCGTCTACAATAATTATTAAATTAGATATTTTTTCATGAATTTAAATCGGAATTTTATAAATCTGATTTTAATATATTTCTCGAATAGTTTTAATTTAGAAAAATGATAATGATTAATAGTAATAATTATTTTTTATAAGGAAATAATAATTATTTAGGGTGAATTATAGAAACAAATCAAAATAGTATATATCTCTCAAATCTATTTATTTAAAATTTAATTTGTTGTTCTTGATTTTATTTAATTCTGTTGGTTATAATCCTATTTAAGAATAAATTTGAATTTTGTATCAATACTTACTCCTTATTTAAGAATCCGTGTGACTCCTTTTTCTTCATCAAATTTTGACAGGAAAGTACAAGATAATTGTAGAAAAGTATATTATTCATTATGTTGAAGTAGAAACATAATTCGGTGGATGATATCAACTCACTCAGGGTGCAAGTGAAGAAGGATTTTATATGCAATATAAATCCAACTAAGATGCAATGGGCCCTCAAAGTACGTGTTCACCGCCTTTGGACCATTCCAGAACGAAATAAACCAAATGCAATATTTACTATTGAAATAATTTTGTAAGACGAAAAAGTATGTTAATAAATTATCTGTAATTGAGTATTAAAAAATTTATTACACTAAATGTTTAATAAAATTGCATAACTAACAAAAAATTCTACTCTTTTTGATGTTTTGCAATATTATTTTATTATTATTATTATTATTATTTTAATTCTAATTTCAATTCTATATTTTAAACTATAATTAGCTATTAATTAAATACACATATTTTTTAATAAATGTAATTGGTGAAATTGTCAGCCGTGGTGATGTGCAAAGTCGTTTTATGAATGAAACTAACAGTGCTTTTTTGAATTTGGAACTTCAAGACCATGAGTATTTATCTAAAAATTTTCATGTTATTTGTATATATTGTTCCTTATTAATTAAAACTTTATTATAAATCAAAATGCAGGCATAATAGAATATCAACAACGTTCTGGGGTGAATTCGTAGAACAAATATTATCTCATTTCAATTCATCTAATGATGAACGAATTATCGTTGTTATGCAGTTGATACGTGCTTGAAAATACAGAGGTACTGAATTTTTTAATTTTTTTGGTTCTCATGTAATGAGTTCAACAATAATTTTTAAAATCACTTTTGACTAAAATTGGAGTGTTTCAATTTACTTAAAAAATTTCACAAATAAATTGTAAATTTCAATTTTAATATTGTTTTAACAATGTAGGCTAGTATGGGGTGGCTAATATTTGGCATGCATCCAAATTGTGGATTAATCCGAACCATCCTGAGGTATCGGAATTTAAATCAAGGTAAAATATTACAGTTATTTTTTAGCTATTAATTTAATTTAAATATTTAAATATAACCAGCATAAAAATGTTATACTTTATAATTTCCCAAATATCAATTTTCTTATGGTTTGAGTTCAGATCGCTCTCTGTTAGTTAATCGGGCTCTGAAAGGATAACTCAAATATGATCTAAAAATGCATACTTTGTGTTTGAAGGCATAGCATGTGGATCAGTACAAGTAAAGACAATCGCAGAATTGGTGGAATGTAAACAAGTAAGTACACTATTTTTGGCAAGCAAATATATATATATATATAAAAGCACAGAAGTCATAAAAAACTTCTTCGCCCCTATACATTTCAAAAGAAATATTTCAATATTTTAATTAAATTTATTTTATTTAATTACCATATTATTCTAATTTATATTAATATAATAATGACATTTAAAATTGGTTAATATTCATATTAATCATAACAATACCAAAATATAAAATTGAAATAAAATTAAAATAATAATAAAAACAACAACAACAATAGTAATAATAAAATATTTGATGAGGAAAAATGAGTCACATTAATTCTAAATTATAAACCTGTTTAAGAATAAATTTTAATTCTATTTGCAAAATAAACTTATCATTGATATACTTATTATAATTTTATTTTATAATCCTATTTGTAGATGAAGATAATGCATAAATTTCGAGCGATCCATGGTCACTACGGATTCTATTAATTTTAAGGTCCTGTTCATTCATGATTCGGGTAGCCAACCTAGAGAATGATTCAAAAGTTTCATCTTTGCTAGCTAGCAAGACAATCCAAGTGAACCTGGTCAGATCATCTACAACTACAAGGGTGTATTTCATTCCACCTAGACTTGTTGGCACAACAGGCCCATACAAATCCATGTATAGAAGATCAAGGGGACGAGAAGAGGATATATCAGCTATGGATTTAAAGGTCTTCCTAAATTATTTCCTAAGTTGACATGCTGAGCAGAGTCTATCTTTATCAAAGGCTAGATTGGGTAATCCCTCAACAAGTTCATTTATGGCTAGTTTGGACAGATTGGTCATATTGATATGTCCTAACCTTTTGCGCCAAAGCCATGAGTTTTCCTTCTTAGAAACTAAGCATACATCATTGGAGCCAGGGGATAAATCAAACATATAAACATTATTAATTCTAGGAGCATAAAGAATGGTTCAGAGTTACCATAAATGACTGAGCAGCCCGCTAAGTCAAATATCACTTTTCTGCGTTTGTTACACAGCTGAGCAACGCTTAGCAAGTTGAACTATATGCCTTTTACCAGAGACATATTATCAATTGAAGGCTTGGCTCCCACCGTGCTATTGCCAACAATCTTTCCTTTCTTATTGTCTCCAAAACGGACACTTCCATTTCTTCTTCACTCCAATGTGATGAATTTCTTTTCATCACCTGACATATGCCTCGAGCATCCACTATCCAAATACCACATTCTGCTGTCATTAGTGGATCTTAGGCTCACTGCAAAATAATTAAGTTTTCTTAGGTACCCATGCCTTTTTCTAGTTGGGTCCTCCCTTATTAGTGGTGGTCATCCTTAACCAGTCATACTCGTCACAGTAACCATTTTTGTGCCTGCACATGACTATTGCATGTCCTGGTTTACCGCAAAAACTATATGCGACCTTAGGATTAGGCCTGCTCACTTTACTCTTTTGAGAAACCTCCTCAAAGTGGTGAGTACAGTTACTCCGAGTATTCACTAGGTTGAGGAGGGACCCGTACCTTTTTCAAAGCTATTAATTTAGCAGCTAGCTCATTCAATCTCTTAGCGAGTTTGCTGTTATATCCATTTTTGTACTCAACTTTTTCCATTAGGTATAGGATGTCAAGTGATGTAGAAGAGTTGACATCTTCTATATCATCACACCTCCTCTGAAGTACTTTGACGTATTTGGTTGACTTGTTAGCCATATTAATAACATCATTAAGTACTGTGGCAAGCTTATCAGAAGACAAAGGGGGTTCAGTATTCACCTCAGAGTTGTTTCCTTTGTCTTTGCTTTGGTGAGCTGATTGTCTGGCAGTAGAAGTTGTAGGTTGGTTAGCTAACTCTGAGCTGGGTAGATCATCCTTACCCATGAGGCACACATTTGCAGAATCATGTACCTCTTCATTTAAGGATGATGACTCTTGTTCAGAGTCACTCCAGGTAGTAGCAAGGGCTTTCTTACTCTTCATCTTCTTGAACTTGTCATTTTTGGCTTTAGGATAGCTGGACTGAATATGCCCCTTTTCGCCACATTCAAAGCACTTTATATCCTTGGTATGCACTTTTTTGAATTCTTTTCGTGGTCTATCTACTGCTCCTTTCTTATACTTGCCTGTCTTTCTAAACTTTTGAAAGTTCTTCTATTTACCCAAATATCTCCTGAAATTCTTGGTCATTAGAGCTATCTCTTCTTTTCTGTCCTTTGGATATCCTTCCTCAGAGGAATCTTCTTCTTCTTCATCATCATTGGATTTTAGAACAACAGCTCTGCTTGTGCTTTCTTTCTCTTTAGACCTATGCTTTTTGGACTCATCTTCATATTGCTTTAAGGACATCTCATGAGTTAGCAGGGTTCCAATCAACTCATCAAACTTATAGGTCTTCAAATCATGAGCCTCTTCAATAGCACTCTTCTTGGCTTCCTAATCTTGAGTCAAACTCCTCAAGATCTTTTTGATAGTCTCTTCTTCTGTGAAGGTCTTGCTAAGTCTTTTCAGCTCATTTACAATGTTCATAAACCCGGTGTTCATGTTAGAAATATCCTCCTTGGGCTTCATACAAAACCATTTATAATCTCTCATGAGGATATTGATCTTGAACTCTTTCACCTTGTCAGTACCTTCATAAGTTACTTCTAACTTCTTCCAAATCTCCTTGGCTGTCTCGCATTCAGAAATGCGATTAAAATCAGTAGTATCGAGAGCATAATGAAGATAGTTGATAGCAACTGCATTCTCTTTAAGTTTGGCCAGATCATTGTTATCCTATTCAGTAGAGTACTTATCAATAGTAACTCCATTCTTCACATCCGATGGAACATATGGCCTTTCTACAATGGCCATCCAAGCATACATACTCTAGGACTGAATGAAATTAGTCATTCTATTTTTTCAGTAAGTATAATGCTCTCCATTAAACATTGGAGGCCTAGTAACTAACATGCCTTTAGGAAGAATATAAGCTTGAGCCCTTCCACTTGATTCTCCTTTGTATACCATGGTCTTTGTCTCAACTATTGTGAAATCTGTGAAATGAGAACTACTCTGATATCACTTATTGGTCCATATGCATACACTCATTGAGTCAGAGGGGGGGGGGGTAAATGACTCACTCAATAACTTATAAAACTTTTTCATGATATTAACTGGCTCAGCTGAGTGAGGTCAGCTGGATCAGAGAACAAACTGGAAATTGTGAGTAAGTAAGGAACACATAGATTTTTATACTGGTTCAACAACCTGTGCTTACATCTAGTCCCGAGAGTGTCTCGGCTTTAATTCACTAATCTCAACTCCTTTACCCTAGGCAGAGAAGCCTTTCATAAATTCCCTAATTAAACTAAGTACCCTCCAAACTACAATCGCTTACCTGCTGATTAGAATACCCTCTTCTATCAGCAACTCACAAATATTTTGACAAGATTTGGATTTAACTTATACATATGTTGATCTAGTTACAAATGATCTAGTATTACAATTGATTGATCTAATCTATTCTCTCTTGTTCTAAGTAGATTTTTGCTGAGTTGTGCTTTTCTTGCTAGAATTCCTTTAAAGCTTATGTTTTGATAGAGTCTTTGCTTCTAGGAAATTCAGGTGTAATCGCCAAGTTCTAACGCTTTCCTTCTTGCCCCTTTTATAGTTGGATTGAGAAAGTAGCCGTTGAACTTGTCTTGGCATCTTCTGAAATTGATAACTCAGTAATTCCCTCATTGCTTCTTCAAATCAATCCGTTAAGAGATAGAATTTCACTGTTGTGAAATATATTGTAGTCTGTTAGATTGAAATTCGAGCTTCAATTTGAATCCTTTATCGTTTGATGCCAGTCTTCTGTTAGAGAGAACTCACGCTGACTTGCCACGTGTCTTCATCCCATTCTCTCTGGTATTCTGATATGTTGCAGAGTGAGTGATTTAAGGTTGGTAGATCTGCAGAATTACCCAAAGTGGCAATTGACTTGTTGCAGCTTTGCATTGGAAGACTTTATCATTTTCTTCGTAATTCTAAGTCTTGTCAAGGCATTAATTCTTTTTATCTTTGTCTCATTAATGTTCCTACAAAAAGTAACACTAAAAGCAAAGATACTTTCTTACCTCAAATGGAAAATTCAGCAGCATTGATAGACTTAAAGTAACTTAGCTAGAAGATAAAACAAAATGCATACAGCTGAAACAAGATCTAAATATCAAGTGTTGAGAGAATAATACTAAGTCAGTAACTTCATAAGTACTCAGCCCAGAAACCACACTGAGTTAAACAAATAGCTAGGTCAGCAGAGGCTTAAAATTCTACCCTTGAATTTACTAACTCCCTTGAAACTATAGACTATTTATTTTAACATCGTTATTGATTTAATTATCTCAAACTGAACTTAATTATTATGATCAAAACTTAAGCACTACTGAGTCATCCACTGAGTCAGTCCAAACTCATGTTTGGTTCAACAATAGTCAATACCGGGTTTTCGACTACAGCCCTTTGCAACAAGCCTTGCTTTTATGTTGAACGATTTTTCAATTTGCATCATTCTTTGCCTTAAACACCCATTTGACTCCAATGCGTTTTTTGTCAGCTAGAAAACTGGTCTACTCCCATGTCTCATTCTCCTCAATTGAATTGATCTCCTCTTCTATGGTTTTTCTCTAATTTTCATCTTTCATAGCCTCTTCAGTGTCAATGGGATCACTATTAATGAGATGAAAATAAAGAGTTAATTCTTCACTAAGCTCTCTAGTGGCATCATAAAGATCTTTAATTCATCAAAACTTTCTCAGCCTTTGTCTAGGACTTTCACTTTGATCATCTTCTTGTCTGGGAGATACAACTAAAATAGGATTGCTTGTTGATGTTGTGGTTGGTTTTGCTACATCACTATCATTGCTTTCATCCATGGGAAAAGGATAAAAATTATAGTTCTTCTTATCATCGTTCCACTCCCAAACTAGTTCTTCGTCAACACTCACGTCCCTGCTGATGATCGTATTTCTCGTGTCAGGATTAAACATCTTGTAACCTTTTGAAAATTCTGAATATCCCATGAACAAGTAATTTTTACTTTTCTCATCCAACTTGGCTTTCTCCCACTCCATGCTTCTTGGGGCGTCATATCTGAGACACTTGCTGTTAGGGACAGGTTCAAGATGTTGACCACAAAATCAACTACTTCTGCCCATAGCTCCTTGGGCAAATTCTTTCTCTTTGTCTTGCTTCTCACCATATTCATTAGTATTCTGTTCTTTCTTTCAACTACACCATTTTGTTGTGGTGATCTAGGGACTGACAGGAAATGATGGATTCCATGATGCTCATAGAATCTTTTGAATTCATTTGATGTGAATTCTCCCCCTCTATCAGATCTTATAGCTTTGATGTAATAGCCGATTTCTTTCTCCACTAACGCCCTGAACTTCTTGAAAGTTCCAAAAACTTCTAACTTCTATTTCAAAAAATAAACCCATGTCTTCCTGCTATAATCATCGATGAATAGCAAGAAATATTTTTGCCTCCCAATGATGTTGGTGTCATTGGTCCACTGTAAGCCGATGACCCTCGATCTCCCCACCCGTATAGTAAGATTTAATGCTCTTCACGTGGGGCGGAGAAAATGATAATGGAAAATGATCTATGAAGCATGCTAAGGGATATTCCTTATTTTAGCGTGATGAAAACGATAATGGAAAATGATGTTAATATTGAAATTTAGTCCGATTTATGGGTTAAGGGATACGAGACTTAGAATCCCATATTTTAAGATAGAGTCGCCACCCAGTTAAGCTCCATTGGGAATTTGGGTACGATATTCCCACTGGGTGGTTGGACCGTACCTTAAAACAGAGATTCTAGGTTCGGATGATGTTGCTTACTTTTCAATTTTTAAATCAAGCCGATTACATCTTAATAAACGTGACCTTAGTTCTTATACAATTTAATCCGATTGTTATTCGGTGTTTTCAGTTTATATGCCATACATCACACGGAAAGTGATAAATAAACAAAGCGAGAAAATAAAATTATTACAAAGCTTTATGAATACCTATACATTTTTCTAATGCAAGAAAGTAAAGCGATAAATAAATAAACGGGCGAAACTAGGTTTTAAACGAGCTTGCTGACTCGGACCCGACTCCAAACGAGGCAAGAAATATATGGGAATATCATAAATAAGGCATGGATAAATAAAATGCAGAAAATAAACACATAGCATGAAGAAAACGGTATTTTTGGATTTTTGGGGACAAAAACGTAATTTTCGGGCATTAATTAATTATTTAACAACCTTAAAAGGTGAAATAAATTAACTAAACATCCTAAAATCATATTTAGCATATTCAAAATATTTTTGGAATTTTTAGTTGGTAGAAAACGATTTATTTAGATTTATTTAGTTAAAAATGCTATTTTAAGCCATTTAAATGCATATTAAATCAAATAAAATAAAAATAAAATAGAATAAAATAATATGAAAACAGTTTCAGATTATTCATGAATTTTTGGAAATTTTTCGGGTTGAAATCGGGGTAAAAAACACAAGAAAAAGGCGAAAAAGGGCTAAAAATAGCTTTTGGCGGCGAAAGGCTTTAGTGACGACCTTAACCGCCACTGCTATAGCCTTGGCCGCTGTAGTGGCAGTGATGAAGGCTATAGCGGCGGCGGTCAAGGCTGTCACTGTAGCCTTTACTGCGCCAAACCATTTTTTGGGGGGGAAATCGGTGTTTTTATAAACTCGAAATTATTGAAGTTTTAAGTCGTAATCAACTATATTTCAATAGATCTAGACTTAAAACACTCAAATAATGTTGATTTTATGGATTTGGATAAGCAAATACCCAAAACTCGCAAGAAATAACGGGACCTCTATAGGGGTGGAGTTCGCCTCCATAGCTATAGCCTTCACCGCTATAACAGTAGCGGCCAAGGCTATAGGGGTAGAGGTGAAGGCTATCCCTATAGAGGTTGGATTATTTTCCGACGGTTTTCCAAGAACACCAAGAAAAAAAACCAAGAAACAACACCAAAAGCAGCAAGAACAACAATAGATAATACATGAAGTAAAAGATCAAGGGAACTCAGTTTTGTTACCTCTAGGCCGTGAATCTAACTCGGGAGACATGAATCGGACGTTTGACAAGCTTTTGATGATTTTTCAACGAAAACAACGTTGAAAATAGAAACAGAAATGGTGACAGATTGTTTGGGTGGTATTTAGGGAAAAGTCTCTAAACCCTATTTAATCCATTTTAACCTATTATTTCTAACGGATTTTAGTGTTTAAGCTTCAAGATCAAGCCTAAGAACAACTTAGAATCAAGATTAGAGAAGACTAAACCCAGATTCTAGCTTTTCTTAAGCTTTCTCTCTCTGGTTCTCCCTTTTCTCTCTTATTCTTGATTTTTCTCTCTAAAATCATTTCTAAATCCTAAAATATGGAGAAAAGTCCTTTTCTCTCTCTCTTGGATTGGTTTAAATACTCTCACACACAAAAATCCACCGACTTAGGTGAATTTTTGGGAAAATGCGTGACCAAATCGCGAGAGGAGAGAGAAATAAAGTGGCACGGCCTGAAACAGGCCGTGCCAAGCCAAACGCCGCCATCACGGCGATGACCGCCATAGGGGCAGAGGTCACCGCTGTGACAACAGTCTCCACCACCACTGTTATGGCGGTGGTGGCTGCCATAACGATGGGGGTGGCTACAATGGGGGTGGCCACCCCGGTGGCTTTTACCGCCATAAAGGGTGGCAGTGAATGCCACAAGAGTGGCGGCCACCATCGCCGGTGGCAGTGGTAGTAAAAGGGCTACTAGGGTTTAGGCAAACTAGGTTTAAATTTAATTAATTTGGGTTTAGGTTGATTAATTAGGGTTTTGGCTAATTAATTAGGGTTTTTGTAGGGCTTTGACTTCCAATGCCTATATCTTTCACTACGGTTATCCGATTAAGTCGATTCTTGACATTCCAGAAAGCTTAGAGAGTCAAGAATCCAACTGTATAAATGAGACTTACTGAAATTGTTTGGATCTTATAGGAAATAGTGAAACAAATTACTATACGCGAGCAAAAGGAAATGGCTAATTCTAAATGCATGTGAATGATATTTAAGTGCTGCCAAATGTCTGAAATCATCAAACAAGTACTTGACAAATGTGATTCAACCTTCCAAGAAAAGAACAACTAGACCGTATGAGGTCAAAGCAACAAGTCATCATCGTTCCAAGGGTCACCGGAAAGCCAGTGCTCTCAGGCTGCCCCTCAGGAGATTACCACTTGGCGGGCCAAGTGTGATCTCACAAAAGAGCAAGGGTTGGAGGGGTTATACCTGAGGCACAGATTGTTGAACTAGTTGTCTACTGGGGTTGCCAACAACAGACTTATCAAGAATGAGATTCTAACTTGGATGTTTTGATTTGGTATACCTGTTAAGAGAGACTTGAGGTTTGCCAAGTGCGGGGTTGGGCTTTTGACGGATTGCCAAGCACGGGCTTGGGCTTCTGATGCTTTGCCAAGCATGGGCTTTGGCTTGTAACGGATTGCCAAGCACGGGCTTGGGCTTCTGATGCTTTTCCAAGCATGGGCTTCGGCTTTTGATGGATTGCCAATCACGGGCTTGGGCTTTTGATGGATTACCAAACATGAGCTTGGGCTTTTAAGGTTTTCCAAGCACGGGCTTGGGGTGATGTTTGCCAAGCATGAGCTTGGGCTTTTGAGGGATTGCCAAGCATAAGCTTGGGCTTTTAAGATTTTTCAAGCACGGGCTTGGGCTTTTGATGGATTACCAAGCATGAGCTTGGGCTTTTGAGGTTTACCAAGCACGGGTTTGGGCTTTTGAGGCTTGCCAAGCATGTGCTTAGGCTTTTGATGGATTGCCAAACATGAGCTTGGGCTTTTGAGGTTTCCTAAGCATGGGCTTAGGCTTTTGAGGTTTACCAAGCATGAGCTTGGGCTTTTGAGGGATTGCCAAGCATGAGCTTGGGCTTTTAAGGTTTGCCAAGCATAGGCTTAGGCTTTTGAGGTTTGCCAAGCATGAGCTTGGGCTTTTGAGGGATTGCCAAGCATGAGCTTAGGCTTTTGAGGTTTGCCAAGCACAGGCTTGGGCTTTTGACGGATTGCTAAGCTTGAGCTTGGGCTTTTAAGGTTTGCCAAGCATGGGTTTGGGTTTTTGAGGCTTGCCAAGCATGAGCTTAGGATTTTAACAGATTGCCAAGCATGATCTTGTGCTTTTGAGGTTTACCAAGTATGGGCTTGGGCTTTTGACGGATTGCCAAGCATGAGCTTGGGCTTTTGAGGCTTTGACAAGCATGGGCTTGGGCTTTTGAGGTTTGCCAAGAATAAGCTTGGGCCTTTGAGGTTTACCAAGCACGGACGTGGGCTTTTGATTGATTGCCAAGCACGGGTTTGGGCTTTTTAGGGTTTTGCCAAGCATGAGCCTGGGCTTTTGAGGTTTGCCAATCACGGGCTTGGGTTTTTGAGGTTTTGCCAAGTATGGGCTTGGGCATTTGAAGGATTCGATTCTAGGATCATTATGCTGCATCAAGGTGCCCCTAGAGATCCGGGAGGTTACGGTGAGATGCCCCGAAAGGTTCACCGTACAGCATACCTGTCAAGGTTGAATTGAAGCATTAGTAAGCTATATAAATTGAATTTTTATTGCTTAATTGACTATGTGGAACAAAAATTTTTGCCCCTTCAATTAAGAATAAAAATGGAAGATGAAAAATATAAATTAAGTTTAGGGATATCCGGGGTTCGGAAAGAAATAACCAATTGGAGAACTTTGCCCCTTGCGAAAAGGAATATTCTAGAAAATATTCCATACAATAAAAGACAAAAAGGAATATATTCCTTTTCCTTTCTTTCTTTTACTTCCTTCCTTTTCTTTCCTTTTTCTTTTCATTCTTGCACTTCTCCATTTCCATTCCCTTCCTTTTGCATTCTTTTCTTTCCCTTTCTATACAACCCAAACGGGCTCGGTTTCTTTGAGTTGTCGAGCCAAAATGATTAAGAAGGGATCCGATGGGATTGACCATAGCTCCTTGCGCGTGACTAGCCACTGTTTGCACGCTCTTTCGGTTGTCCAAGCGTATGGACTTTGCCAAGAAGAAAAGTATTTGGGGTATACTCCTTACTTATAACCCCGGATGTACACGGATTTGAGTGGGCATGACTTGACTCTTCAGGTAATAACCCAAAACCCTGATCAAAATTTCAGATTTTGCACTTTATGCCCATGGTCTAACTTTGAAATTTTAGGCTTTTAGGCTTGGATTTTTTTATGAAATTGTTGATAAAAGGGTTTAGAACCGCTTTTGGATTGTTTAGGGATTGATTTGGCTTGATTTGGACCGAGATTTGGGTGAAATTTTAGATTTTAGGAAGAAAGGGACACCGGGGGCGACTTAAGGTCGACGCCGCCGTCGCTATGGGGGCAGCGATCACCGCTGCAGCTATAGTGGTGGACTAGCTCATGGCAGCGGTGAACACTGCCTTGATAGTGGCGGTGGTGAAGTCATCACCGGTGAGCCCAAAAGAAGATAGGGGGAGCTTAAGCCGCCACCGCTATATACGGCGACGGCGGAGCCGTCGCCGGCGAGACCGGGAAAAAAAAGAGGGGGGCTGCCCAAGCTAATTTTTTTGTCCTGAATCTGATTTTGAAGTCAAAATTCAGTTCTGAGGTGATCTAGGTGCTGAAAATTGGCTCTCTTTTGTTTAATTTGCATAATAAACTTCCGATTTGCCTTTTTCGATGCTAATTCTTGACATTTAAAATTTTATAGACTCAGCATTGCAAAACGATAGGGTTTATAAGCCAGTGCACCAAGTGGTGGGTTAAGATAAAAGCTAAGGCGCGAGCAACCCAAGACTTTTCGCTGGTCGAGGCTATTACGGATAGGTTCTGGTGCCATTACTTGAGGCTTTGCCGACGGTGCATAAGCACAAGAGCCAGACTGTCATGGCATGCTTGGTTGAGAGGTGGAGCAAGACCACCCATACATTTCATTTACCGGTGGGGGAGCTGACCATCACCCCTTCCGATGTAGCAGCGATGACGGGGCTCCGATAGGAAGGGGGAGTTATTCATTTTGACTTGTATCTCGACCTTTTCAACGACCGGCTGGCTTCTTGGGCTCGAGTATAGGCACTTCTCAAGGTCTCTCCCGTAAGGAAAGAGAGGCTCAAGTATGCCACACTTGAGGCAAATTGGACCCAGGAGACTGATATTAGTGGCTTGTCATCACCTTGCTCACCACCCTATTCTTTCCCACTTCTTTGAGCGTGGTTACCATGGGCTTACATAGCGCTCTTGAGGACATGACCTCTTTTTGGGAGTGGAATTGGCCTCGGGCCATACTTGGACAGATGTATTTTGACCTTGACTGCTCCGCTCGCGGAGATATTGGCGAGTTCAAGGCCGGGGCCTTTTGGATTCAGGTTAGGAATTCTACCCACTGGAAAATCTAAAATAATTATACTGGCTGTGCACTGACTTTATCATTCTTTTTGCAGGTATGGGCATACACTTATAGAGTCGTCCCACCATCTGGGTTGGACGGTCAGCCCATGGATGGCTCCCACTATATAGCTCAGTGGATGTTAGGGTGGAAGGGTAAGGACAACCATGGGCATGCCTGGTACAGGGATTGTCTGAGGCAACTTCGCCGTCACTGGGTAATAAGATATATTCCTGTACATTTAATTTAAGCATTTAGTCCGAAACTGTATGGATAAAAGGAGAGATACTTACAGTGATTTATTGTTATTTTTTAGCTCATCGCAGAGCCATGGAGGGACCTACCATACTTTGACCATATTAGAGAGATCTAGGGAGGAGCTGGTGGCCAACGCGGGGTAGACGGCTGCCGCTTCATACTAGAGTGCCCCTAGAGCCTGGAGTGGTACTTCGGGGAGTGCATTCGGAGATGGAGGACCAGCGTTACCATATGGAGGAGAGTCCTGCCTGAAGTGCTAGCGGGTATATTCTAGCCCCACCTTATGCCCGTGAGAGATCAGGCGAGATACATGGACAGCGACCAGGAGAGAGTGTCCTCACTTGGATGAGACTATACCGCTCACCTCAACCGGCTTATTCCTGCCTGTCAGAGATTGACCTTAGCTTACAAGCCTGAGGATTTTGGAGATGACGGCATGGTGACCGAGGGTAGCAATGGGGTATGGCGGGGATGATGATGATGATGACGAGCCCCCCTCGGATGGCGAGGGTGTTACCATAGCCATGGATCAGGATGGTGTGCCCTTCGATGCTGAGGATCTTGTCAGTCCCGGGGTTTTCTTACCCTAGAAGAAGAAGGTACAAGTCGACTATTGAGGATGCACTTTGACTTTCTATTGTCTCATAGCTTGACTAACATTTGACTTGCTCTTTTTCAGGTTTCCCGTAAGAAGAGGAGAGGGACCAGCGACGGCAGTTGCAGTGGCTAAGGGGACACTTCACAAGGGCTACAGCTCTGGCCTGAGATGGCTTCCATGGAGATACCTCATGCTAGGGGGATTCTACCCCACCGATTTGTCTAGGGGGTCATGGGGAATGCCATGGAGTGAGAGCTATGGGTTTTGAGCCTGCTAGGGGTGCACGAGGACAAGCATATCGAGGAGACTACCATACCCATTCTCTTCACTCCTCCCGATACCATACATGTAAGCACTTGTCTAATTATGATATGCTACTGTTTGGCCATGGTGATCGGTCTGATTTTATCTCTGACTTACAGGTGCTTGCCTCTGAGGCCGAGCGCATAGCCCAAGGATATTTTTCAATAAGGGACATGGTCTTAGCCTAGGATTCCATTTCCGGGGTAATTGATTTCTTTCATCATTTCCTATAAGAAATAAATAAATATTATGAATGTATGCATGATGCTTGATTTATCAGAGGTGATCATTTTCGCGGTTGCTGATGCGCAGGCTTTTATCGCTCTGGAGTAAGACCGGGTTAGGGCTAGCTAAGAGGGATAAGTGGGCACTGAGCGGTAGCTAGCAGAGTATCAGGGCTAGATGGTGGCATATCAGGGCCAGATGGCCAAATATCAAGGCCAGATGGCATTTGAGAGAGCTCAGTATGTGGAGGAGAGGGCCTCTCATGCTCGGGATATGGCGCGGATCATTAACTAGGTTCGAAGGCTACGGATTTAGAGAGATAATCTCAAGGCCTAGCTCAGGAGGTAAGGCCAAGGCACAGGTGTGGATATAGGAGGAGATGGCCGAGGTTTTATGGCTGATGCGAGGCAATCCGGATCCTCGGGATATACTCATGGTGCTACAAGGACGAGGAAGATATCTTTCACGTGGTCTGCAGCTCGCTCTGAGTTTCCATATGAGACCTCATCATCTCGCACTCCTACGGGGGACACTATAGAGGGTGAGCAGAGCGAGGATGACGATGGGGCAGGATACACCCGATCCGATTATGATGGGGGGGATTGACATATGCTAGACTGATACACTTCTGCTCTCTCTTGCTACCCATCAAATACCTTATCTTTTCTTTTCTTGTTGTATTTTAGCGTTCACCTGAGACATTAGGGATTTGATACTTTAGTTGCTATATTTGGTTTGGCTGAGGAGATTGCTTTCTTGTGTTGATTACTTTGGCTGCTTTATTTATTTGCTAGATGGATGCTAGGCGTGATAGATATTTGACCAAGGAGAAGAATGCACGGAAGTACCTCGCGGAATAGGCGAAATGAGAATGCCCCTAGTGGAAATTATCATTTTCCTACACACCCTTTTGCTTGCATAAACGATTATTGACTTGAGCGAATCAGAGATAGGTGGGTGCACAAAGCAAATTTCAAGGTTCAGGATGACAAACGGCTGGACACTATCACTACTAATGAATTCTACCAAGGATGGTTTCGGAAGATTAAGATACTGTAGAATCAAGATGCTCGATTACGATCAAGAATTGAGCGAACACGGTCGGAGGACAAATCTGAGTCCTTCGAGTCTATTAGACTAGTGAATATATTCATGCATTCTGATGCTGATGGCGATGACGTAGATATCTCTATGTGATCGATGGCAGTCGACAACCTTTGTTCTAATTGTCTTAATTTTTGCATAGACCCAGATGTTGTGTCAGGCCCATCATACTTGTTCATTTTGCTTTTATGTCCTAACTTTTACCTGGACCACCCTTTTTAGGTTTTCAATCCAGCGGACTTTCCCTATTTTTGCATAGACCTCGATTCTTTTCAGTCTATCAGGATTTTTGCCTTTTATCTTTGCTTTTGTTTCTTTTGAGGAATTGAGTTGACTGTACGGAACCTCACGTTTGACTTACTTGCAATATATTTATTCAAGGAGAAACATAAAGGATTCAGTAAAAGTGACATTTCCATCAATTGAATTAAGTTTGAGTATGTGATGATGATAACCATTTATATTGACCAAAACTCAAGTGCTGACTAGCCTCTGAAGGTTTTCTAGCCAACATACTCTCTTAGCTCACTTTACCCTGACTTTTGCCTATACCACCCTTTTTAGGTTTTTAGTCTAGCGGGTTATTCTTGCACCCTAACTTTTGCCTGACTGGTTTGTAGAATATCGATCAGTGGGATACACCCTAATTTTTGCCGAGCAGTAGAGGGCCATTTGTTACGTGATTGATATATGATTTTTATGTGCCGCTTATCTGAATTTGATTATTTTTGGTTAGATATGATAATGCTTTGACCTATTTTGATTGATAGGGTTTACGAATTCGGCACCATCCGAAATCTTCATGCCCCTGGAATCGGGTATCTTTCTGATTACATAAGGTCTTTCCCAATCCAGTCGGAACTTCCTGGGGTCAGTGTTGGTGGACTTTGCCTGCTTTGGAAAAGGATCGTTGGCCTTTGACAGATACTTTTGATGTTTGATGCGGTTGTTATTCAGCCTCGCTATGCGCTTTTGATATTTTAAGCTACTCAGGTTGTACCTTAGTCCATTTGACGCTGGGTTCAATATGAATCTCGGTTTCAGTTGTCCCACTAGCTTGTGGGCAGAGTGGTGAAGATCTACGGTGCTTGGACCTAAATTTTTATCAATCAGCGGGTGCCCCTTGGGAAACCCCAATAACTGGGATGATGGGATGGGGTAGGCTACAACGAGTAAGGATGCATTTCTCGAAGAACTTGACCATCTTCTCGATGGTAATGTCGGTGAAAAGGGTCAGCTTCCCCCTATCCTGATGAAGGTCGAATCTTGCCAATCACATGCGTCCCTCTCGCCGAGAATGGCCAAAGAGGAGAGAAACAAGGAAGGTTTAAGGGTGTAAGGGAATGGATAGGGGGAAATGGCAATGTTGTATGGGGGTGGGAAATTTGAGAATGGGTGGGCGAAGAAAAGATAACCCATAACTCTATCGAAGATGATCCGACAATGCTCTTCCTCCATATTTGGCTGACACTTCTTTGATAGTTTACATATAGCTGTGAGGCCAGTGATGGACTAATTAACATATTGGATCTATCCCAGGAAGGACTGAACTTCTTTTACTATCTCAGGCATGGAGATGAGACGCTTAGGAACCCGATCACAAACCCTGGGTGTCTAGGTATGACTAGGCGAAAGCGTTATTGTGATCTTTAAGCACTTATTATCTCTCATTTTCTCCCAAAGGTTAGGTCATTAGAAAGTGGTTACCATTTTAGATTATCATCTGTACTCAAACTTATTTCAGTTAAAGAAAGGTCATAAATACTGAACACGTTATGCTTGTGGCAAAAATGAATGCATGGACCCATTGGGCGAAACATCAAATAGATAAGCAAAAGGAGAGAATCTTTCATTAAATTAAAGTGCGTTGAAGGCTTGATTATTCACATCTAGATGCTATAAAAAAGGAAAATTATATAACAGATAGATAGGCATCCTCTGGAGGCAGAGGGTCTTGAGTTGCGGCGCTGGTAGATTAAGCACCCTCGGTAGGTTTCATTGGTGCGTTGTCCAAGATGAAGTCCAAAACCTTTGCTTGCTTGGCTAATAACTTGTCTCCTTTATCCACTGGAGACCTCATGGGATTCTTGCCTTTGGAAAAGATGGCTCTAATGATATCTTATGGACCCTTAAGTCCCTTTGGTAAGCCAAAAAGCAGAGGTGAATCCTGACAGTTAAGTGCTTTTTTGGGCTCAACTATCTTTCCATCCCTCACTAAATGGTAGACGTCTTGAATCAACCTCTAACATTCATCAGTGCGGTGGCCTCTTTTGACATGATATGCACAAAAGTTACACTTCTCCTCCTTCTGAGGGGGCCTATGCTCGTGAAGGGTTCTGAGGAGCCCGCGCTCCCTTAAGGTGGCTAAGATTGCACTGAGGGATGATTTCCATAGATTTGCAACATTCTTTGGGTTATCCTTGGGAGCTACTACAACTGGTGCTTGAACAATCATCCAATCCTGAGGGGACGATTTGAGATTTAACTTACTGGCTCATGAAAGCCTCTTCTTCACCTCGACCCGCAATGGGACAACATGAGGTCCTTCATACTCTTTAAGCTCTTCTTTTTGACTCTCTTCAGAGCTAAAGAGTAGGAACTTATGCAGCAGAGCCTCCATTTCGGGCATCATACCCGGGGATTGCACAACCTGGTTTTTGGATGAATGAGGCACTAATCGATGCGCAGAAGCTTTAATTTCAGGTGCCATGCCCGGAGGTTGCGTGACTTGGTCGCTAGAGGGATGGGGTGCACCAAACTGGAATGGTAAAGCAATAGATGAGGGTTCGACTGGAGAGTTAACTTACAGATTGGTTTTGAAGGGGTTTTATGGGTAAACAGCTCCTCTCAGAGTAATAATAAACTGAGGAGGAGTAGGAATAGAGGACTTTAGCGGTATCTAAGGTCGAGCTAAATTCAGATCTAGTTGGAATGGACCTGATCGGGGTTGGACAAGAGAAATTGGCCGAGCGGGCTGAAACTAATCCGGGGTTATTGGGGTTAACGGAAGCTGGCTCATATTGGCGTGAAAACCAGGCTTGAAGGTATGGTCTGGAGCTTGGGTGGGATAAACAAATGCGGGGGATAGAGATCGTATGATATCCTGACCAAACTAAAATAGGATAGGCAAAGGTTGAGTAGGCTACTAGACACACTAAATCAGTTGAATCGGTTGAACAGAAGACTGAATTGACCCACTTTGAGCGATCTCTGGTTGTCCTCGAGCTTGAATATCGATCATTAGAATCCTTTGAACACTTCTTTTCTCTTCCAAAATTGTGGAGACCAAATCTTGGATCTGCCCTTGGATTGCATCTCAGAATTGATCGGATCAAAAAAATGCTGACAAAGCATTGGCAATCTCAGAACTCAAAGGACAGTGATGCTAATCAGGCGGGAGGAAAGGAGGAGAAGAAGAACCCTCAGATGGAACCCTATCCACTGGCGGTAAATCAGACATAGCGGAAAGAAACAAATTCCGAAACTATGTTTTAAACTGAATTAGATGATGATCAAATCTGACGGGAGCAATGCCTAAGTCTAACTGAGAAACTGGAAGATGATCAGCCCAAATTGAACCATGAATGAGATGGATTATAATATAAATATTTGAGTGATGAATGCCATATATATGGGTGGTTTAGAGAGGTAGAGAGCAGAAAAGCTTATGATGCGAAGCTTAACCCTAAAATACGTGAGACGTCAAATTCCTCGCTATTCCTAGCAAACTAGGTACGGGACATCGGGATTCAAATGATCTCAAGAATTTTGTTAAATTCCCCCTTCAAGCGAGGGTAGAATAGGGGCAAGCAAGAATTGAAAATAAAGATCGGCCATAGGCGGCCTATGCATGAAATGGGTATGCATGAGCACAACACAAGTAGCACATGAAAGCAAATAAGCCTCTTCGAACCTTATGACTCCTGCGTAATGACAATTTGAAGTCTGGGGTTAACTCTAGCGCCAGGAAACGGCAAGAGAGTATGCGACCTAAATCTAGATTGTTCCGGTGAGCCTAAGGGGAATTTGCTATGGCTAGATTTATCGTGGTTCATAGTCTTAAACTGCTAGTGTCATGAACGACACTGCAGAAGGGTCTCGTTTACCTTGATTCCGAGTAACTCAACCACACCTGAAATGAGTACGACCGCGGGAATTATACGTTGGTTGAAACGAGTGTTCCACCAACAAATATCCCCAATTCCTGGCGGGCATGAGGTATACAAGTGAGCTTCATGGAGGTGATAAAGATGGCACTGTAAAACTTAGAATCTAACTAAGTGATGGATCAAAAAGGTATAAGAAATAAACCGTTGATTTAAAAATGATTTAGGCACATCATCAAAATCCTCTAACCAAAGGTGAAAGCGAGAGCAATTTTCAAGTTTTAAGTAAAAGGAAAGTCCCCAGCAGAGTCGCCACTATGTGCCGATGACCCCCCGATCCCCCTGCCCATACAGTAAGCTTTAATGCTCTTCAAGTGGGGTGGAGAAACAATGAGTGCTATGAAGCATGCTAAGGGATATTCCTTATTTTAGCGTGATGAAAACGATAATGGAAAATGATGTTAATGTTGAAATTTAGTCCGATTTATAGGTAAAGGGATACGAGACTTAGAATCCCATATATTAAGATAGAGTCGCCACCTGGTTAAGCTGCACCGAGAATTTGGGTGCGATATTCCCACCGGGTGGTTGGACCGTGCCTTAAAACAGAGATTCTAGGTACGGATGATGTTGCTTACTTTTCAATTTTTAAATCAAACTGATTATGTCTTAATAAATGTGACCTTAATTCTTATGCGATTTAATCCGATTGTTGTTCAGAGTTTTCAGTTTATATGCCATACATCACACAGAAAGCGATAAATAAACAAAGCAAGAAAATAAAATTATTACAAGGCTTTACGAATACCTATACATTTTTCTAATGCAAGAAAGTAAAGCGATAAATAAATAAACGGGCGAAACCAGGTTTTAACCGAGCTTACCGACTCGGATCTTGCTCTAAACAAGGTAAAAAATATACGAGAATATCACAAATAAGGCATGAATAAATAAAATGCGGAAAATAAACACACAGCATGAAGAAAACGATATTTTTGGATTTTTTGGAACAAAAATGTAATTTTCGGGCATTAATTAATTATCTAACAACCTAAAAAGGTGAAATAAATTAACTAAACTTCCTAAAATCAGATTTAGAATATTCAGAATATTTTTGGAATTTTTAGTTGGTAGAAAACGATTTATTTAGTTAAAAATGCTACTTTTAAGCCATTTAAATGCATATTAAATCAAATAAAATAAAAATAAATTCTAAAAAATAGAATAAAATAATATAAAAATAGTTTCAGAATATTCATGAATTTTTGAAAATTTTTCGGGTTGAAATCGGGGTAAAAATGCAAGAAAAAGGTGAAAAGGGCTAAAAACAGCTTTTGGCGGCGAAAGGCTTTAGTGACGACCTTAACCGCCACTGCTATAGCCTTGGCCGCTATAGTGGCAGCGGTGAAGGCTATAGCGGCGGCGGTCAAGGTTGTCACTGTAGCCTTTGCCGCGCCAAACCATTTTTTGGGGGGAAATCGGTGTTTTTGGATCCATAAACTCGAAATCAATGAAGTTTTAAGTCATAATCAACTATATTTCAATAGATCTAGACTTAAAACACTCAAGTAATGTTGATTTTATGGATTTGGGTAAACAGATACCCAAAAATCACAAGAAATAACGGGACCTCTATAGGGGTGGAGTTCACCTCCATAGCTATAGCCTTCACTACTATAACAGTAGCGGCCAAGGCTATAGGGGTAGAGGTGAAGGCTATCCCTATAGAGGTTGGATTATTTTCCGCCGGTTTTCCAAGAACACCAAGAAAAAAAACCAAGAAACAACACCAAAAGCAACAAGAACAGCAATAATAGACAATAAATGAAGTAAAAGATTAAGGGAACTCAGTTTTGTTACCTTTAGGTCATGAATCTAACTCGGGAGACTCGAATAGGATGTTTGGCAAGCTTTTGATGATTTTCCGACAGAAACAACGACGAAAATAGGAACAGAAATAGTGATAGATTGTTTGGGTGATATTTAAGGAAAAGTCTCTAAACCCTATTTAATCCGTTTTAACATATGATTTCTAACTGATTTTAGTGTTTAAGCTACGAGATCAAGCCTAAGAACAACTTAGAATCAAGATTAGAGAAGATTAAACCCGGATTCTAGCTTTTCTTAAGCTTTCTCTCTCTAGTTCTTCCTTTTCTCTCGCTTGTTCTTGATTTTTCTCTCTAAAATCATTTCTAAATCCTAAAATCTGGAGAAAAGTCCTTTTCTCTCTCTCTTGGATTGGTTTAAATACTCTCACACACAAAAATCCACCAACTTAGGAGAATTTTCAGAAAAAATACGTGGCCAAATTGAGAGAGGAGAGAGAAACTAAGTGGCACAGCCTGAAATAGGGCGTGCCAAGCCGAATGCCGCCGTCACGGCGGTGACCGCTATAGGGGCGGACATCAGCCTCCACCGCCACTGTTATGGCAGTGGTGGCTGCCATAACAGCGGGGGTGGCCACCCCAGTGGCGTTTACCGCCACAAAGGGTGGCGGCCACCGTCACCGTAGGGCAGGCTGCCACTGCCGCCACCGCCGTCACCGCCGGTGGTGGTGGCAGCAAAACTGTTGCTAGGGTTTAGGCAAACTAGGTTTAGGGTTAATTAATTAGGGTTTAGGTTGATGAATTAGGGTTTTGGGTAATTAATTAGGGTTTTTGTAGGGCTTTGACTTCCAACGCCTATATCTTTCACTACTGTTATCCGATTAAGGTGATTCTTAACATTCTAGAAAGCTTGGAGAGTAAAAAATCCAACGATATAAACAAGACTCGCTGAAAGTGCTCAAATCTTATAGAAAATTGTGAAACAAATTACTGCGCGTAAGCAAAAGGAAACGGCTAATTCTAAATGCATGCGAATGATGCATATTCAGGTTTTGGGCATTATATGAGCAGATTTATAAGTTTTTGAACTAATAAAGCATTTTGGAGCTATTTTAGAGCTGTGTTGCAGTTAACCTGGAGTCTAGGATATGCAGTGTGCGTTTAAAATGGTTGGATCTGTCAAGTGGATTAAACGCACAACAACAATGGGCTGTTTTAGAGTCAATTTTGTGAATAGTACCTCTGCTGACCTTGAGTCCAAGCTATCATATTCTATTGAGTTGTTTCCTGATTTAGTTAGAAGACTAATTTGGAGTTTTAGTCTCACTCAACTTTCTCCTAAAAAATTTCCAGATTTATCCATTTCCCAATTTGAAGTTTTTTTAAGAGTTTTACATATTTGGAATTTAATTAGGAGTTGTGATTCCTTATTAGAGTAGGACTTTTACTTTTTTATGGCTTTTAAATTAGGCGTGAATTTGAGAGGGAAGACAGACTTCTTTTGACTGAGTTTTGGCCGAAGGAACGTCCACTTCTCTTTGTTAATATTTTCTAGTCTAACGGAAATTTCAGCTTTGAATATTTCGATTATGAGTAGCTAAATCTATTATCTTTCGGTTGAGGAGTAAACTCAAAGCTAGTTGCATATTGTGAGACTCGTTTTTAACCTCTTTTGGATTTCAATCATCGAAGTAAACCGGTAACATGTTTCTCATTATATTTTTATTTCTTTAATTTGGTAAATTGATGTTTTTGAGATTATAATGAATTGTTATTTTCATTAAGTTTATACTGTCATATCCTAATGGAAAATTGGTAACAAACGAATTCTTTCAAGGCTTTTGTGGTTTACTCGATTTAAACTAATTGTTTGTGCTATAAAGTTTTGATGATTGAACCTTGTCAGCTATTCCTATAAGTGCATCTGATAATCGAGGGAATTGGTTTAGCTATCTACAATCAATCCCACTTTTTAGAAAAAGAACTTAACCGTGCTATTTCATGGTTATCACCAACTAATTGAGATTCGTAAAATTATCTTTAGAGCCTATGATCAATTATAACTAAGCTGAGAGCATCCTTGACCGGAAGAATTTTAATCACATATTTTTATCGTTTAAATTTCAGTTTTTACATTTTTGTTTCAATCAACCTCTTTAATCCCCCTTATTTAATTTTCTTGCATTTTTTAGTAATTGATTTGAGTAAAATTGATAGCATTAGTCCATGTGGAGACGATTCCATTTGCCACTACTACAAATCTACTTGTTTGGTGTAAAAAGGGTTTTTATTTATTTTTGGCGATTTCGACGCTCGTCAATTGTTAATATACCAAATGTTATTTTCTTGAATATGGTCTCCTTCACATGTTAGTAAATCTGTATTAATTACCTCCTTGTCTTGGATGTTGTTGGTCTCCTCTGCTTGGTTAGGTGGGCTCCAACATTCTGCTGCATAGTGGCCAAATCTAGAGCAATTGCAGCATTGGATATTGGACTTGTCACGTACTTCATTTTGCCTCCAATTTGCTCTTCCTCTTCCTTGTCAATGTCCTTTGCTTCTTGTGGACTGATTACTTTCAGCATTTCTTCCAAATTGTTGATTTCTGCCACGTCCTCTTCCTCTACCATTTCCTCTACGGCATCTACCGCGTCCTTGTTGGGGAAATTCTTGAAAATAACTTGGATAATATCTAAAGTTGTGATAACACTTTAAGATTGAAACTAATTTGGTGTTTCCACCAAAATTTTCAATCGGTTAAAATCAGAGTAAAATCAGAACTTAGAATGGATTTTCATTGTGAAGAAAAAATGAACCGGCAACAAGCGTTGCCAAAAATCGCCTTTAAGTGTTGCCAATGCTAGGTTTTAATGGACCTAATACGAGTAGTCCTAACGGTTCATAACAGAAGTGTTGCGAAAGCCTGTGTCCATTTCAGCAGTCGCGACGATTTAAAATAGTAGCATTGGGAAAGGTTGCCTCGGACCCCGTAAGCTAAGTATCATGATAAACTCGAACAAGCGCGCACGCCGCACTCTTCTGAATTATTCGATGAAATAATACAACCACATTGGTCAACTAGTTGATCCAATTACACTAAAATACCAAGAATCCTCCCCCATTTTAGTGTAATCCATGATTAACTAAATAAATTCACAACAAACAACAAACTTATGAATAAATGAAATATCGTGACGATTGATTTTCATCTTAGTATATTACACATTCCAAATGTTCGAATAACAAAAGGTGTCACTATGGATTGAACCTCTATTATCCATCTTGAATACATGAAGATAATATACACATAAGTTAACATTTTAACATGTTCTTACTTGATGACACTATCTTTTACTAGCCTTGTGTCCCTATCCTTCATAAGCATATCAAAGTCAAGTTCAAAACTTTTTGAAGCGGCTAAACTTCATACTCTTTTACTCTAGCACCTACATATGCAAGTTTTCAAAAGAACTATTAAGAAGTTAAACTTCAACCTCCTTATCTTGCAGGTCTAAACACATACCTTGGGATGCTATTATTCATGTGTTCTAATCTCTAGATGTTAAGCTTTCCTCATTGAATTCAGTACCTAATGTCATATTAGATGGGAATTGGGTATCTTAACATAAGAGATTTCAAATGAACTTTAATCCCATCCTCAAAGCCAACTTGTGCATAAAATCTGTCCTTAACCCTTTGGTTAAATGATCAGCTAAATTATGCTAAGTTTTTAGAAACTCTAATGATATAACACCACGCATGATGCACTTGGCCATAATGGAATTTCCTAAATTAGATCTCTTAGCCATTTAACTTCTTTACTAGCTGCTGCTAATGTTACAAACTCATATTCCATTGTTGAGTTAGTGATACAAGTATGTTTATTTGATGCCCAAGAGATAACACCTCCCCCAAGAAGGAATACCCACCCACTTGTGCAAGAACTATCTTCCTTATTAGAAATATAACTTGCATCCGAATAACCTTCAAATACCGAAGAAAATCCTATATAAGTCAAACTATAATTCTTTATTCCTTTTAAATACTTGAACACTCGGCCTAAAGCATGCCATTGATGCGAACTAGGATTACTAGTATATCTACTGAGCTTTCCAACAACATAAGCTATATTTGGCCCAGTGCTAATCATGGCATACACACTTGCTCTGTACATACTTGTCTTCTTGGTTGAAAACAAAACCATCAGACAAAACCACATCATCAAACTTTTGATGCCACGCTTTTGAAACTTGTTTTAGTCCTATAGCAATTTCTTTAGCTTGCATACCATATTTTCACAATATGACATAACAAACCCTTTCGGTTATTTCATATAAATCTCCTAATTCAATTCACCATTCAGGAATGCATAGTTTACATCCATTTGATGAATTACAAAGTTTTTCACATTAATCAAAAAATGAAAAATGTTGTAAAAATAATTTCTAACATATAATTTATTTTTATAAAATTTACAAACTATTTTCTATAATTTTTATGAATTTATTTACACAAAATAAATCAAATACTCACTTTTTCTATCTTAAAAAACTCTGAAAAATTACCTTTAAATCCAAATAATATGAAAATTTTGG
Source organism: Euphorbia pulcherrima (assembly GCA_947683365.1). Lineage (NCBI taxonomy): Eukaryota > Viridiplantae > Streptophyta > Magnoliopsida > Malpighiales > Euphorbiaceae > Euphorbia > Euphorbia pulcherrima. The sequence continues at coordinate 75,292,065 of CANTUS010000004.1, forward strand.
GGTAGAAAAAATTTCGGAGCAAAATGACATTATTTAAGGCCTTAAATCGCAAACATACCAAATGGGCCATTAGGAACGCGCCATGTGGAATTCTGTTTACCAGCCTACTTTGACTTTTGACTAACACGTGGCAATCAACCATTGATCGATCAACCCCAAAGGCTAAACCAATGCCACATCATATGCCATGTGATGTTGACCATAGTCAACTCTTGAATTGCCACATGGACAGAAGTTATTTTGGATAAGAACCAAAAACTGTTCTGGGAATGCTCCAAAAGGTGTTACCATATCCAACAGTCTCATTCTTTCGGTGGCGACATTTTTTTTAATTTAAGCGTCGCAACAGATCGTTGTCCGCACACAAAAACCGTCAAGAGAAATAGTTGTCGCAAATAAACCATCACAACTTTTTATTTTCTGACAGATTCTGAATGGATTTTGCAACGAATTCAGTATCCCTTGCAAACTATAGAAAATTAAATTCCGATTTCAAATCGTTCCAAAAATGATTCCGTCTTTCAACCAGACCCATCCTAAGGTTTTTCAATGTCCCAAGTCTGATGGATTAGTTCTTTTTGCAAAAAAATGAACAAAAACTCGACATTACCCAAAATAATGCGAAAAACGCAACCTTTTTTAGCGAAAACAACGTTAAAATGCACAATATCGAACATAATCGATTCAAATACGACTTTAAACATAAAAATTTCAAAATTTCTCAAACTTAAAGAACGAGAATACACATACAAAACACAGAAAATCATTGCAAAAATACCTGCTCTTAGTATCGATGACGAAAATAGAAAGAGAACGGATCGAATTCGTACCTTTTCGGTGTCCGAGATCGAAGAGTTCTTTGTTATGACTCTGTTTGTATGCAAATCACCATATTAAATCACGATATTTTGGACATCAATCGATTTCCACGACTTCTTCAACACATTCTCCGTTTATTTTTTTTAGAAAAAATTAGTTTCAGTCTTTGTTGGGGAAATTCTTGAAAATAACTTGGATATTCTCTGAAGTCACGATAACACTTTCAGATTGAAACTAATTTGGTGGCCCTCCCACATTTTTGAATTGGATAAAATCAAAGTAAAATCAGTACTTAGAATGGATTTTCATTGTGAAGAAAAAATGAACTAGCAGCAAGTGTTGCCAAAAATCGCTTGTAAGTGTTGCCAATGCTAGGTTTTTATATACCTGATATGAGCATTCGCAACGGTTCATAATAGAAGCATTGCAAAAGGCATTATCCATTCCAACAATCGCGACAGTTCAAAATAGAAGCATTGCGAAAGGTTGCCTCAGACCCCGTAAGCTAAGTATCGTGATAAAACTCGAGCAAGCATGCACTCTGCACCCTTCTGACTTGTTCGATGAAATATTATGATCACATTGGTCAACTAGTTGATCCAATTACACTAAAGTACCAACAGTCCTTGTCCGTAATGACTAGGATCTCGACTACTTTCTCCTTTGAGCGAAGCCTTTGCTGCCAAGACTTGTTCTACAAACTCTACTTTCTGTCTATTTAGCCTTTCCTCAAGTGGTTGCAATGAGCCAACAAGTTCATCAATGGTCATTGCACTTGTGTCTCACGACTCTTCTATGGCCACTACTATATAATCGTACTTCTGTAGTAGCGACCATAGAATTTTTTCTACAGTTCTCGATTCACTGAGTTTTCCTCCACACTGTCGCATTTTATTGAAAACAGATTTTACTCATGACGAATAATCAACAACAGCTTCTATTTCCTTCATTTTCATTATCTCGAACTCTCCTCTCAACATTTGTAGTCAAACTCCCCTCTCAAAATTTGTAGTATATCCCAAGATTGCTCGGAAGTGGTTGCTTCTGCCACCTTATCAAACATTACATCATCTAACCCTTCATGGATCAGACTAAGTGCCTCCTGGTCGTTTCTGCGACTTTTATGCAAACTGTCTTTTTCTGCTTGTGAGAGTTGTGCATTTTCAGCTGGGGCTACGTAACCTTTTTCGACTATGTCCTAAACATCTTGGGCTCTAAGAATCTCTTTCATCTTAATGCACCAATTTTTATAATTGGTTTTGGTAAGTTGAGGGAAGTTGAAGGAGACACCGTTAGTATTCATTTCAAAGAGGATTTTTAAGAAAAAATTTGTTTCTAGGCATACAGGTGCTACTGCAACACTTTTGTATGCCTTATGCAGCACTCTAGACTTAAAGTGACACTTTTAGAAGTCTTTTGCAACACTTCAGACAGACTTCTTGCAACACTACTGTTAGCATAGGTCCGTTCCGATCCGATGAGGAATAATGCCTATTTTGTTCAGTGATCAGACAAAAGAGCTAAAAAGGACCGAATTATCATCAAAAATCTGAAATTCAAAAACCCACATTCCTGGGAAACCCCGATTTAGCATTTTCTACTGAAAAATAAAAAAGTCAAAGTTTGGTCAAACATGAGTAATCATCCCGCTGGGTAATTACCTATCTACGGTAAAAAAAATCAAATCTCCCCGAGATTTGTCAAATATTTACTGGATCCGTATCTGATTTTCTGTCAGATAGGTAATTACCCCTCCAGCTAATTACCTACCTTCTATAAATAGGGGTGCACCCTTTTTCCATTTTCAGTAGTTCAAAAATCATACGAAAACTAACGTAAACTTTTCTATCCAATTTCGATTTGGGAGTCCTAAGAGCCCCAAAACTCTACCAAAACTCTCCCAAATCTGAGCTCTATCGCTGACATTCAGTATAAACTCGATTTTTTTTATCTTTTTAGATCAAGATCTCACAGTGATCTTCGGTCTGAAAATAACCCAATCTCTCAAAATACCCGCATTCCCCATAAAAATAATCCAAGATTATAGCCAAAACTTGGGTTAAATCTATTTTCCAACCAAACCACAATCTTTTCTGACAACTTCAATCCCGCACCGGCTCTCAAGTCATCCTGGACAGATGAAAAGGTAAACTGAGGGTAATTGGCTCTAAGCCCAAATTTAAAATTCATTCTTATTATTTTATTATTGTACATTGCATTCTCATTTCTCTGGTTAAGTGAGTCACTGGCGCCACTTAGACTATTATATGTGTAAATAAGCTCGCAGGTACAGGCAAAACATCTAGAAAGTGAGGAAACTCTATTCAAGTTTCCTGGCCTAAACCCAAGTGCGGCCGTTACTCTACCAAAATCTTGGTAGAAAATATCAATTTATTATGCCGTCATAATGTCCATTTTATTCCTTGAATTTATATCCAAATTAAGCCATCGTAATGCCAAAATCACCACAAATTCCAAAAATTCCAAAATTAATCCAAACAATTTGAACAATATGAGTATCTATTATGTCCGAACTCAGAATCTCATTTTCTTTTCAATATAAATATCCCATTTTGGATCGGTATACCACACTTCTCGGTGTATCTGAACCGTGTGGTGACTCTATTTTTGTTTTTTAAACAAAGTAAAAATGCTTTATTTTAAAATATCTTTTCTTAATAAAATGTGTAAATATATTTCCTAATATAATCAGATTTTTGGCTTATACTCCCTCCATTCCTTTATGTAAGTCGTTTTAGCTTTTTTCTTTTATTCCTTTTTGTTTGTCACTTTAGAATATCAATGCATTTTCACCATTTTTTTTCTCTAATTTACCGTTTCATTTATTATGAGAGAGATTATGAATTGATGGAATCATATGTTGGTAATTAAGAAGAAAGGGAATTTTAGTAAAGGATAAATTAGTCATTTTAGTAGTGTAATTAATTTTTTATTGGTATTGGTGAAAATCCTAAAATGACTTACATAAAGGAACGGAGGGAGTAAAAAACCGCATTTCTCACATTCAATAAGTTTACGCGAAAAATAGTAAAATAACTTTCCTCTTTAATAAGACCAAATGTTTTATTATAGAAATGGAATCGCAGTTTCCTCAAATCGCACCAAACCAAAACGCTCCCCGCGCGCAGCACTCGGTGTGCATCTTACCCAAAACCTCACCCGCTCACAGTGGCGACTCCGTTGGGGATTGAAATTATATTTTTTTATAAAAACCTGATTTTTATCAATTTTTTTGACATAATAATTAAAATATTGTTCAAATTAAATTTTGGAATTACAGAATATGTGGTAATTTTGGCATCATGTAAATTTTAGGATTGCATAGCATCTACATTCTTTACCCCCAAACCAATTTAGGTGTCTTTTAGTGAGTATCTCCAAGTTCACTTAGGGCTTGAGTGCTATAGATCTGATCACACCCCTTGCGAAACATATGAGGAACTTGCTTGCTTAAGGGCAAGACTATCCGAGTATATTATATGTGCAAAAGTTTCCTTTGGTTTGCTTAGGGCCACTGGGACTCAGTACACAAAGGCGCAGGGTACCCAATCGTACACAATCCTAAGATCGAAACCTGCATATAGATGAACCATGACACTTCCTCGTAGGTTTACCCAAAAACCAAGAGTGCAAGCGAGTAGACCTTGCTAAGTCCCTCATTGAATTTAAAGCGAGGCAACCCATTGGAGTTAAAAGGGTGGTAGGCACAATCTAACCGTTTGCTGTATGCGCAGGTTTATTTGAATGAAACTAAACTAAAAAAAGGACATCATAGGCATCATAATTGTGTGAAAACTAACCACATCTTTATGTAGCCATAACATTAATGTGTGCCATGTCATTTGACTTCCTTAGTTATAGGAACCGAAAGGTGACCAAGACTAGTGAGTCCACCTAGGCTCAATCCGTTAGCCAAAATAACCCAGACCTGCAAGTCTACTTAGGCTCAACCTGCGAGCCAAAATAAACCAAGGATAGTAAGTCACCTAGGCTTAACCCGTGAACCAAATTACACAAACCCCTTCGAGTGCCCAGCGAGTCAACTCACCTTTGACCTTAGAGCCAAACCTTAGATATAGTGAGATCTTTATCCCGACACATCATAGCCAAACCTTAGATCCAGTGAGATCTTTATCCCGATATAACATAGCCAAACCTTAGATCTAGTGAGATCTTTATCCCAGCTCATCATAGCCACCTTAGATCCAGTGAGATCTTTATCCCGACACATTATAGCCAAACCTTAGATCTAGTGAGATCTTTATCCCGGTACATCATAGCCAAACCTTAGATCTAGTGGGATCTTTATCCTGGCACATCATAGCCGAATCTTAGATCTAGTGGGACCTTCTGGTGACTACCGAGTTAGCTCACCTTTGACCATAGAGTCAGCCTTTGAGTGACCATAGAGTTAACCTTCGGGTGGCCAGCGAGTTAACCCAAACCAATTTATTCTTATATCCTGGTCTTCATACCACGTGCTCATAATGTTCCATGAATATTACGAGTAACCCTTGCTAATTGTTCCCTAGATAATTGGCACATGCACCCAATTCTTCACTGTCTATTACCCACTCACTCACTCACTCATTCATTCATTTATTCATTCACTCATTCATTCTAATAAACCAAGGTAAGTAAAGCTTAAAGCCATGCCTAATGCACCTACTAACACTTGATCTCTTGTATTTCAGGTTAGAAGCGAGAGAGAAGGAGGTTAAAGCGTATTACAGACAGTCTAGAAGTCTGGACCCCATCACCAGTTGAATCTTTAGCTGGTTTCTTTTCTGTTCCAGAACCTGAAATTGTAATGGCAGATGATAATGCAATCAATCAATCCTTTAGAAGGATCTTGGATGCTCCTGAGTTTCGTGATGTTTGGGAGAGAATGAGTGCCATAAGGCCTCAAAAGGCTCAAGAATAAGAGGCTGAGATAGTAGCACTAAAAGCAAAAATGGCGGATATGGAAAAAATGTCCCAAATGAAAGATAAGTTCGTTGCTCCTTCTATTGAACATTATGTGGAGAATAATAAATTCTCACCCAAAGAGTCGGAAGCCCTCTCGGCTAACTTCGTGATGCCCTACTTAGCTCCTTACCTTCACACTGGATCTCCTCATGTCCACATCGATGGTTACCTTCAGATAATGACCAGTATGGCAATCCCCAAGGTCCACATCGTTAATTTGTTTCAGGCCACACTCCGTGGTCCTACCTTTGAATGGTACATGAGAGTGCCAACGGAGGTCAAATCTGACTGGAAAAAGCTGTGCTCCGCATTCTTTGAAAATTATGCCATTAATTTGAAGGTCAATACCACTTTATAAGATCTCGAAAGGGTCAAAAAATGCCTGAATGAATCCTTCAAAGAATACTACTTGAGGTGGATGGTTGTCCATTTGCTTGTAACTAAGGCACCCGATCAAGAAGCTTTGATAGTGAAACTTGTGGAAGAATCAGCCAAAGGTACAGAGACGAAATGAAAATGAAACAATTCGATACCTTCACTGATGTGGTGGATTAGCCTAAGAAGATGGAAAAATATGATGAAGAAGATCGACTGAAAAAGCAAGAACAACAGGCTTAGACTAAGCCTAGGTATTGGGAGAAAGGTGGATCTTCCAAATAGGGCAGTTTTGAATCCTCGAAGGCTCCATCAAAGACCGTAGCGGCTGCTTAGGTCTAAACCCATCAATCTATTTCTCCATGGGTAGAATCATTGTCTCAGATATTCACTAAGCTGAGAAAAGCCAACCAGCTCTAGAGCATCAAGCCATTCATCCCACCAGCTCCAGCAGACAGAGATAACTTTTATGCCTACCATATGACCAAGGGGCACCACACTAATTAATGCACGAGGCTACTAAGAGATCTGTAGCAAATGATAGCCGATGGAAAGATGAAGGAGCCAGATTGGAAGCCGAGTACACAAACCAATCCTCTGTCGAGATTTGAAGCCATAGTGAATGCCATCAACATTCATATAGAGGCTGATGAGTATGGTATTGATGTGATGGATAGCTTTCAACATGACCCAGGATGGGGGGACATTATGATCTTTGATAATATGGACATCATCTACCTAGTTGACCAATACGTTTTGAGAATGAGGATGGAGGGGTTAGACTGATATCAGGTGCTACCACACCTCATATATCGAGGTGATTCTGATCTAAATGAGCATGTAGAGACATTCCTCCAATTTATGCTTGAAAGAGGAATAGCCATGATGGCCTTTGCGCCCTAGTTCCCTTGATTCTTGGAAGGATCGACCATGGATTAGTACAATGCAATGCCAATGGAAGGCTGATGGAATTGGTACTATATAGAGAGAATGTTTACCCATCACTTCATCACTTATCAGCCACACATTCCACACTAACATGGTGGTCAGCACCACAGGTGGATCAAAGCAACGATAGTTGATAGGATGTCCCTCCTCCTTAATATTCCATGAACACTCCTCCGGACTATATGAGCCCCAATTATGTTAGTGGAAATCTATTCGAATTTGGCAGTTCCTCTGGCACAAGGCATCCTGAGTGTCAGGAACTCTACGATCCCGAACAGGCATGGAGCAATCATGAAGATTGGCAGAGATAGCTTGGTCTAAAACCAGTAACCTTGCATCCATACTTGGAAATTCCAATTGAAGTAGCAATAGAAATAGATCATAGGAATCAAGTTAGCATTGAACAACGTGACCCATTTTAAGGCATCCACACAAACATTACTATATATAGTGCTTACATGGAGCAGGCATTCAACCATATGCAAAGCACAATCTTTGACCTCTGTGTAGCCATTGAAGTAGTGGAAGCCGAGATAAATATAGAAAAAGATCCTGAGGATGATCCTGAGGACGATTATGAGGAAGATCTTGAGGGAGATCCGAAAGAAAATCCAGAAGAAGATCTCGAAGAGGACCCGGAGGAGGATCCTGAGGAGAATCAAGAGGGGAACTCTGACAAAAAAACCGATAATGACATTCCTGGACAGCAAGCCCCCAAATGGGTATTTAATCCGATGAATATGCCTCAGCCTTTCCTGGACTTAGATGAAGAAGTAGAGGAGTTTGAGGACTTCAGCAAATCAGACCATGTAGATGAAAGCAAAATAGATAGCTTGGGATATTAATCTGAAGAGTACAATTTTAGGTTCGCGCTTAACTAACTAGGTGATTTTGAATACGAAGCTCCTTTACCAAGTGGTATGACATTTGACCACTCAAACTCAGAGGGGTATGGAACTTCCCTAACGCCCGATTCCTTTGAGGCTTAGGGTGCTGTGATAAGTGATAAATCCAAGGATTTCACAATTTTTGATTCAGATAATGAGCGCTTTATCAATATAATCCAGGAAGAAGGATAAGAACCTTCTTGAGAATACATCATGGAGAGGATTCAAGCAGAAAATGAGGTGGCCCAATATAGCTGCCACATTCGGAATCCAAATTTGAGGGAAGTCTACCCCATACTCTACGATGGCAACACAAGGCCGCGTCCTCATATAAGTGAATTTGTCCAGATGATGAATGATAGATGTATTCACTACACTCATTAGCCTGAAAGGTTACATCTGACTCTCCGAGAGAAGGTAGTCATTCGGTATGAGGTGCTAACATTCTATCAAAAGTCATTCTAGAACACTTTAGCTAGACAATTCAACAATTACTTCACCTGGGTAGACTCGTCAGAGGGCACAACTCTAGAACTAGACAGGCACAAAAATCCGTTACTATACTGGGAGCGAAAGGTGAATAATTCTATCTACCCAACGTTAATGGAAATTGCCAAAGAATATCCATGGTATATGAACAAGTACGATAATGAGCTAGAAGAAATTAACTATGAGTAAAATGCAGCTGATGAGGCCTCATCCCCAATCTATATGATCTGCCAAGACTTCAATCCTATTCTATGCTGAATCCTCCAAGAGAATCCTACTAATATAAATGAGCAATATGAGAAAGCTCCCTTTATGCAATGGCCTTTCATCCCTAAGGCGATGCCGATTGACTTGAGGGAGATCCCTCTCGACAAAGATTTCAACGAATTTGAAGTCTTTAAAACAACAAACTCGCCTACTCAAGGCATCAACCCTATCACCAAAGGAGGAAAGATCACTAGGATAGTGGCTCCCACAATGCCAAGGACAGGAACTCCGGCACCTCCTACTTTTGTGAAACCCTTGGAGTGGGTAGAAGACCCAATTATGGATCAGCTAAAAGCAACCACTACCAAGATGAGTATCTGGCACATTCTCCTTAGTTCTCAAGATCACATGCTTGCTATCGTTAAGAAGTTGATGGAAGTAAAAACATCTCCCCTAGCATCACCAGAACAAAGTCTATGCATTACTTAACACTCAGATTGGCACTGTTATTCTTGATATTGTCTTCTCAACTTTAGACCTACCAGACGAAGGCACCTGCCACAACAAGGCTCTCTATTTGAAGGCAAGTATTTTTTGAAGCACCATGCCATGCGTAATGGTTGACAATGACTCAGCTCTGAATGTCTACCCAAAGGACATCATGCTAATCCTTGGACTAATGGAGAAAGATTTGAAGAAGTCCGCAATGGTCATTAAAGCTTATGATAATTCTAAAAGGACCATCATCGGTACATTTGAAGCCAAAGTTACCAATGGAGAGGTCTCTTTTATTGTACTCTTCACAGTTATAGACATTCTGATAACATTCTCTATACTACTCGGATGATCGTGGTTCAATGCCTTGGAAGGAGTACCATCTACTCTACACCAAAAGGTTAAGATTCTGTTTCGAGGAAAAATCCTCACTTTGGAGGCTGATGAGGCATCGGTGGTAGCCTCTCTCAAAACGGAGGAAACCCATATGAAAGGATTCACCACCACAACAAATTGGTCAAGATACAGACAAATAACCAGGGATGCATTGGGGTCCATGGATTCAAGGATACATGCAAAATCATCACACTCCTGGGAAAGGACTAGGTGCCCATGAGCAAGGAATGCCAACCTTTAATATAGGGGCAAGAGAATGAAAGCCTACACCCCTTGGTTATATAGGTTCTAGAAGAATAACCAACAAAAGGATCTTCCAAACAAAGTCAGAGCAGCCATATAAGGGAACACCTGAACCAATTACTCTCTGAGGGAAGAACGTTCCAGGTTTTGAAATCTTCTCAGATGTGGTTGACTATAGCCAATATGGGAAAGGTCCTATAGCCTGCATGATAGGACAAAAGGTAAATCATTAACCAGATGCTGAAGCAGTCCTCGACCAGACCAAGCCTAGTGAACAAGCAGGTGCAAAGAAGATCAAGAAGCTGAGCAGGGAAGAAGAGACCCTTGACAGCCTGACTAAGCACTTTTAAGCACAACTCAAAATAGTGGAAGAAGCCAAAAGCAAGGGAGGTTTCCTAAGCCCAGTCATCATAGCTATGGTCAAAGTCATGAAAGGCAAGGTAAATGTTGAAGATTAAGATGATGATGACATCCTGCTGAAGCCAGCTGCCATAGGCGAATCATCTACAGTAGAGCCAACCCCTACAAATAAGGTTGAGTCTTTTGTTTCCATCCAATATATTTGAAATGAATAATGTATTTTATGAAGATAATAAGATGAAGAACTTTGCTTATTTGGATTGTGTTTCTGATTATGATTCCATGCATCCATTCCAGTATTCATCTAGCATTTTTAACATCAATAATGATATTATAAAAGAAATTATTTCAAATACGGAGGATAATCCAAAAATGGTACACATTTCCAATCAATTGTCCATCAAACAAGAGAGAGAATTAATAAAAGTTTTAAAAAACCATGTTTGAGCCTTCGCTTGGTCCCACGAAGACATGCCCAGACTTGATCGGCACATTGCTGAACCCAAGACCCCCACTGACCCAAGGATTCATCTAGTATAGTAGAAGATGAGGAGAATGCGGCTTGAATGGGCAGAAAAGTCAAGGTAGAAGTAGCCAAATAGATCAAAACCAATTTCGTGGAAGTCGTCTAATATCCTACCTAGCTATCTAATGTGGTTTCAGTGCTTAAGAAAAATGGTGATGTCAGATTCTATGTCGACTTTTGGGACCTGAATAAGGCCACCCCAAAGGATGACTTTCCATTGCAATATATCGACATTCTGGTAGACAGCGCAACAAGGGCAACCATGTACTCCTTTATGGTTGGGTTCTCTAGCTACCACCAAATCCTCATTATCGTGATAGATAAGTTCAAAATTGCCTTCATCTCAGAGTGAGGAACATATTATTTTAGAGTAATGCCTTTCGGACTTAAAAACATAGGGGCAACCTACCAGCAAGCTGTCACGACATTGCTACACGACTTGATTCATAAAGAAGTAGAGGTCTATGTAGATGACATGCTTGTAAAATCTAATACGCTAGAAGAGCACCCAACAGTGTTAGAGCGATTTCTCACAAGAATTGAAAAGTACAATCTCCGTCTCAACCCGAAGAAATGTATATTTGGTATCACATCATGCAATTTGTTGGGGCATGTAGTGAGCAAAAGAGGCATAGAAATGGATCCCAATAAAGCAAGAGCCATTAGCGAAATGCCGGTACCAAAAACTAAGAAGGAAGTGAGAAGCTTCTTAGGATCCATATAGTATGTTAGCCGCTTGATAGTACGCTAAACTACCATATGTGAGCCTATCTTTAAACTCTTGTGGAAATAGCAACCAATAGAGTGGAACAACCAATGCCAGGAAGCCTTTGACAGGATCAAGGCTTATCTAATGAATCCTCCTATGTTAAAACAGCCAATCCTTGGGAAGCCACTCATTCTATATTTGGCAATAGAAGAAACAACTGTAGGGGGTATGTTGGTTCGAGAGCGTGAGAGCAAGAAAAAACACGCGGTTTATTATCTCAATAAGAAATTGCTAGAGTATGAGACTCGAAACACCATTGTGGCGAAGACTTGTGCTGTCATAGTATGGCTCACCAAGAAACTCAGACATTACTTCCAATCTTATAGAATCCAAGCAGTTGAAAAAGTGGTTCCAATGAAGTATTTATGCCAAGCTCCCTCTTTGACCAGAAAACTGGCGAGGTGGCTCTTGTTACTATCAGAATTCGATATTGAATATGACACAAAGAAGACTTTCAAAGGAAGAGCGGTAGCTAAATTTATGGCAAACCAACCACTTGAGGTAGGAGAATAAGAAAACCTAGAATTCGTCGATGAATGTTTAGTGACAACAACGGAAAATCCTGGGAAATGGACCATGTTCTTTGATGGCGCCATCAACAAACAAGGAGTTGGCTTCAGAGTCATCATAATTACGCCAGACAGAGTACTCATACCTCTGTCAAAATGGTTAGAGTTTGTCATCACCATTAATGGGGTAGAATATGAAGCCTGCTTATTTGGAATGTCTGCCCTAGTTGCTCTGAGAGCAGATAAGGAAAAAATTATCGGTGATTCGGCTTTAGTCATCAAACATGTCACGGGAGACTAGGAACTGAAGGAAGAATCCCTCAGACCTTACCTAGAGGCTGTATGGAGGAAAGCCACGATGTTCAGTTAATACAAATTTTATTGCACTCCCCGAGAAGAGAATTAGATGGCAAATGCATTAGCTACTTTGGCCTCCATGTGGGAAGGACCTCAAAAGCAGCCAATAAGACCCCTTGTTATGGAGACAACCTGATCTCCATACTATGTCTGCACAATAGAAACTGCCATGGACAAGGATGAACCTTGGTACTCTAACATCATCGAGTTCCTTAAGAACGGTGAATTCTCGGTTGAAGCTACAGATTCTGATCAAAATACACTACGAAAGATCGTTGTACAGTTTTGCCTGATCATAGGGGATCTGTTCTAAAGGCCATCTAATGGCTTACTACTAAAATGTCTGACTCAACAAGAAGCGGAAAGGGTAATGAAGGAAGTACATTTAGGAGACTGTGGTCCCCATATGAATGGTGTCAAGATGATAAGAAAAATACAAAGAATGGGATACTTTTGGCTGACCATGCTAGACAATTGTATTCAGGAGGCAAAGACCTGCTATGCCTGTCAAATATATGGGGATGTGAGCCATTTACAAGCCGATAATGTTGCAAAATATGACGATGCCTTGACCATTTTCAGCCTAGGGCATTGATATCATCGATGAGATAAGACCTTCCTGGATCAACGACCATCGTTTCATTATAGTGGCAGTTGACTACTTCTCCAAGTGGGTTGAAGCCAAATCATATACGAGCATCACCGCTAAGAAGATGGCTTGTTTCATTCAGTGCCACATCTTTGCCAGATATGGCATCCCTCATCACATTGTAAGTGAAAATGGAGTGCAATTTTAGGGAGAAATAGCCGATCTTGTTGAAAAGCATAGGATTGAACATCACCGTTCTTCGCCCTATCAAAATCAAGACAATGGAGCTGTTGAAGCAGCTAATAAGGCCCTTAAGAAGATTCTCTCCAAGATGATCTCCAATTATTGAGATTAGGTCGATCAGTTTCCTTACGCATTATGGGGGTACAAAACGAGCTTCAAGACTCCTATAGGGTAAACTCCTTTTTCTCTTATCTATGGTATGGAGGCAGTGCTGCCTGATGAGATGGAGATCAAGTCTTTGCGTATAGCTCTTAAAGCTAGACTGCCTGAAGATGAGTGGGCAAAGGATAGATATGGGGAACTAACTTTGATTGATGAGAAATAGTTAACCGCATTGGAAAATTTACAGCTATACCAACAACATATGGCCAGGGCTTATAATCACAAGGTCAAGGGGCAAGATCAACTTCTGAAGGTAGGTGATCTAATCTTAAAACAATCTCGTAAAATGCACACAAATGCTCGAGGGAAGTTCTAGCCAAATTGGGAAGGGCCGTATGTAGTTTAAAAGACTTTTAGTAAAGGGGTAGTCAAAATCTCAGATATAGACGACAACGAATTTGTGAATCCGGTAAATCACAACAAGCTGAAGCGCTATTTCGTGTAAAAAAAGGAAAACAAAAAGAAAAGAAAAAAAGAAAAAATAAAGGTCTTTCAAGAGTTGGTAAGGCCTCTTGAGCAAAAATAAAGACCCTAAAAAATAAAGAGAGAGTAGGTCTTGGGTAAAATCCATTTGGAGCCTTAGGCCGCGATGGACATTTCTTAGAAATGAGCACCATTTGTCTTTCCTTATTTAAATAATACCTTTTGTAGTAACATATGCATGTTAAAAGTACTGCATGAGAGCAATAAATGGAAACTGTGAATTGTTTAATAAAACACACATTCAATTAGCATTTTCATCTTTATTTCATATAAAGTGCATTACAAACAGGAAATGAAAATAAAAGAAGTAAACGATAAGGCTTGAAGCCTTTATTCTCCCACGGGAACAAAAGATAGATGGTAATGAGCTCAATGATCTCCAAGGAAGTTGTGAAGTCTCTTAGTCTCAGTAAGCCTTTCCTCAAGGGTAGCAAGCCCACGGGTACTCGCAACCCAGATGCAATAAGTCTCATAAGGACGAATGTCAAAAGGAGTAGAGAAGTTCACTTCCACTAGGGTATAGTTGATTCACCTCTTACCATAACGGTATGCTCGGGTATAAGAAAGATTAGGACCTGGCAAAGTGCACAGAAACTTTGAGAATCCCTGAGAACGATCGTACTTCCTACACAAGTGATCAGGAGAATGAGTGATGATCTCTGAAAGGCCAATAAGGATTACACCACCACTAGCAACATCGATAGTCACATGCGTAATTCCCCACCAAGGACAAACCCAGTGTATATCCTCAGCAGCGCGACTTTCCATGAACTCAACCCACTCTTCAACGGTGAAATCTCTGTGAGGATGATTGAAAATAAGAAACTAAGGAGCCTCGAGCCCAATAATCCTTTGGTTGATAATCCATACGCGCAGGGATGGATAGCACAGAAAGCTTATCCCATAGCCAGAGCTGTGAAAGAAAAAGAAAAACCATCAAAACAAAAAATAATAAAATAATAAAAAGGAGAAAAATAGCTTGTTGGATTGAAAACCTGAAAGGGCGGTCCAGGCAAAAATTAAGGCAAGCCTGATAACCCAAATACTCAAAGGCACAATTTATGCAAAAGGAAAGGCTAAAAATAAAGTTTAACTGAAGGAGGAGCCTACTACCCCTAGTAGTGACTTCAGTCCCATTTCGAGAAGAGCGCAAGAAGATCAATGTTTTAGCTACACTCACTGCGACTAGAGATTTCTCCTCTAGCATCTGATCAACTAAAGTCAAGAAGGAAAAACTACAAATCATGGTGGGAGTCTCACACCTAAAAACTCCCAGCAAGAGCAGATAGATATGTGGGAGCCAGCTCGTATCACTAGAAGAAAGATTCCTGACTATTCTAAAAGCGACATCTAACCTCGAACCCTCATTGCAAATTAACCAACGCCTTTTAGATCATAGCAATTGAAAAAGATTAATCAGCAAGTCTGAAAACTCAGGACGATGCATTGAAATGACATGGGGCATATTGGCCAAAGATCCCAAAAGCCCTCAAAACTCCTCGTACAAGGGGCATAGCTCGTGATCCCTGAAAAAAACGTTGTCGATAGGATCCCAGAATCTGATAGTAGCTTGTGTCATGTTGTCCTTGACAAAGATGCGGTAGTACTCTTTCATATGGGATAAGCCACGAGCCCCAAGGTGATCCCAGCCATCAGTATTTTTCAAAAAGACATTCAAATCTGCATGGAACCAGATATAACTCTCTATGGCAAAATTTTGAAAAGGGTAGCAGTTTGCTATAAGTAGTTTACAGGGCAATCTGCCAAAATCTGGCTGATTACCCCAATAAACTCGATTGAAAGTCAAAGAAAAAAAAGAGAATAAGGTGCAAGCACGAAAAGCAAATGTAAAATTCTTCCATAAAAAACTGTGTTCATACAAAAAGAGGCCTGCAAATAGCCCAACAAACAAAAAAAAGAGAACAACAAAATGCCTAAGGCTACGGAGGAGGAGGATGGTCGCCTTGTTGGAAGAACCTGGGAAGATTGCCCTACTACTGCTACTGCTCGTCATCTACATGGACCATCCCTAATAGATCTCGGAGTTATTGAATCTCCAGTTGCAATAATTAAACACATATCATTCATATGCATTTCATAACATAACATGTATTATCATTTAAATAATAAAGAATAAACATACCGCCATGTCAGAATTCTGGTTCATCATGAACCACTGCTGTCGCTGCATATACCCACAGTCAGAGACACTATCAGTAATAGGCACTTGCGAGAAAACAGGAATCAAGATAAGTCATAACCATTGTGAATTATGAAAAAGAGAAGTACAAAGGAACCGAGAAAAAGCTCATATGAGTAGTGCCAGGCGGATGGAAGGTCACCTGATGCTCAGGATCCAAATAGGGATGGATCACTGGGGTGTAAGTACTTAAATTAGGGCGGTATATTAGAAACATGGGCGGCTAGTACTGATACCCTCGATGACCCTCAACCATCATCGGACTTTGGGGAGGAACTGATGAGGCAGAAGAACTCCCAACATAGGTGGAAGTGGATGCAAGCCTCTTCCTACCCTGGTGATCCTACAAGAGTAAAAAATGGAACAAATTAAGCAAGTTCAATAAGGAAGCTGAAAAGATAATGAACGAGTTCAAACAAAAATATTCCGTTATACGGACAGTCTCTGGTGAGCCTGATCCAGCCTACGCACCAGGGGTAGAGGTCAGAGGGGCATCATCCTCGATAGGATTGTGCTCATTAAGATAAGGCTCTATGGTAATAGGATATATCCCCAACCATCTAAGTAGCTGTGAGCGGAAGAACTCCTTATATCCCTTGACTCGCTGTAAAAAGGTGCTAGGTACACCATCAGTAGTCAACTGTGCGAAGTCTGGTGAACTGCAAGGCTAGAAAATCCACTAGGGCACCTCCGAAGGGATAGAACGCGACCAGGGAGGAAGATGCCATCCCTAAACACGGTCTCCAAGATACCAATCCAAGGGGAAAGGAGTCTCTAAAATCAACTGGGTGTTCACAAACACCCGACCAATCTCATAACGTCTGGCCACTAAAGCTCATCGCCCCAAGATTGGATCTTTATCTGAAGTAGAAAAAGAGAAAAGACCAAGTATCAATATAATGATTGTAGTAGATATAAAAGTTATAAAAGGCCAGAAGTGCTTCAAGATATACATTGTCCGAAGTCAGGGAGCGGAAGTGAGCTGACAAAATATGAGGAGGACTAATGCTCCAACTGCGCTAGTAGTGCGGCAGATAAGAGCAGAATGGGAAGCTACCACTATAAACCAACTTGGTCTTCGGAAGGATCCCCATCTCGCAGAACTAGATCTGCAAAAGTCAGAATTGAAACATCAGAAAAAACAGACAAGAATACTTAAAAGAAAAAAAGAAGAGAGAAGAGGAAAAGAGGAGTCAGAAGCTTACATAGACCATCTAGAGACAGGACTTGAACTTGCCAATCCTGTTCCTCACACACTGGTCAAGGTCCTAGTAAAGATGACCCAATGCAGCTCAACCCCAAGCATACTCGTCAAAGTGGTTGAGATCAATCAGAGAAGGCAGAATGTAGAGGTTTATGATCAAACCCCCGATAGGGAAACAAAACCATGACAAGGTAGCGGCCATAAAATCCCTCACCTCATATGCTGAAGTCAGTGCCCCCTATCCCTAGTAGTCCAAAAAGTCATAAGCTTCTCACAGGAAATCCGCCCAGGCTTATCTCCAGAATAATCGATCAAAGCCTCAATGGTCTCGATATTGAAATTGGCATAGGTAAAGCAAGCATTGAAGTGGATCACATTACCGTGAAAAGGAAGACCTGTGATGGTGCAGTAATCCACCTAAGTAATAGTGTACTCCCCGTACCGAAAATGGAAAGTGTGGCTAGTGTTGGACCACCTACTCAAGAGAAGGGTAGAAGTACCGGTTGGGATGTAGGGATACTTGGCTGCCTCACTTTTTTGCAATTTCTCACCATCCTCCCCAAAGACGTCCCGTCAATAATGACCTTG
Source organism: Euphorbia pulcherrima (assembly GCA_947683365.1). NCBI lineage: Eukaryota > Viridiplantae > Streptophyta > Magnoliopsida > Malpighiales > Euphorbiaceae > Euphorbia > Euphorbia pulcherrima. Next base: position 75,309,903 of record CANTUS010000004.1, read on the forward strand.
ACACCGGGAGATAGTACCTTATATCATCGATAGAAGTGCGAAATGCTGCCGCCCTCATGGCCAGTAACTTTTAAAATAATAAATAAATAAATGTATATACACTAATCACACACCAATTTTCAATAATTACACGATTATTGAAATCAATTGCATTCATAATAAAAGGCATCATAAAAACGTGATAAAATCATAATAAAAAGCATGATAAAAATTCATGTACAAAAAATGATAATGAAAAATAATATAATAAAATAAAAAGCAGCTAGGCTTACCAAAATCCAAGAGAGATGGTCCGAAGGCTTTAAGGAAGGCATAATTGGATCCCCAGGAGTAATGCCATGATATTTCCAATTTGATGGAAGGCTGTATAGTGCATCGGCAGGAACCTCAGAAAGTTCCACTTGCTCGCCGTCGATAATCACAGGGCGAGTAGTCACTTGGACGACTAGCAGATCCAAGCGGACATTATAAAGCTTGTACTATGTGGAGACCCCACAGAATCGGAGTTGAAGGGGCAAAAAAATGGAAGAAAATGAGAGAAATCATTGTTGAAAATAGCTAGAAAGCAAAAATTTGCGAAAAGGAGAAGCAAAAATCGCAAGAGAGAAGAGAGAATTTTTTGGTGTGAAGAAAAACAGAAGCCTAAAGCTGTATTTATAAATGAAAGGAAATTAGGCCGCCGGCTAATTACATAGGTAATTACCCCGTCGACTAATTATCTATGCCAGTTGTCACGCGTTTACACGTTGCACACGCAAACACGTAATGACTACAAAAGTTACCGTTATATATGTAATGACCCCGCTGACTCGTTACGTATGTTTTAATTTTTTTTTGCAATTTAGCATATTTCATCCATTTTCTGCATTGTTTATAAAACGAGCGGACATAAAAGCTGTTTCTACATAGACATTCATGCATCAAGCATCCAAAATATTTATTTTGGCCCCTGGTCAAATTTTTTTTCTCATGCAAACTCATTAATAAATTTTTAATTGAAGGGGAAAAATATATTTTGTTTCAAAATTTGTCGATTAAAAATATTTTAACTCATTGCATCCCACGCTCAATGTTTTGTTTGTTTCGGATACGACAAAATTCCTAGTGCAAAATTTATGTATGCGAGGGGCAAATTGTTAGCATAGGTCCATTCCGGCCTGATGAGGAATAATGCCTATTTTGTTCAGTGATCAGACAAAAGAGCCAAAAATGACCGAATTGTCATCCAAAATCCGAAATTCAAAAATCCACATTCCTGGGAAATCTCGATTTAGCATTTTCTACTAAAAAACAAAAAGTCAAAGTTTGGTCAAACATAAGTAATCATCCCACCGGGTAATTACCTATCGACAGTAAAAAATCAAATCTCCCCGAGATTTGTCAAATATTAACTGGATCCGTATCTGATTTTCTGTCATATAGGTAACTACCCCGCTGACTAATTACCTACCTTCTATAAATAGGGGTGCACCCCTTTCCGTTTTTAGCAGTTCAAAAATCATGTGAAAACTAACGTAAACTTTTCTTTCTATTTTCGTTCTGGGAGTCCTAAAAGCCACGAAACTCTGCCAAAACACTCCCAAATTCGAGCTCTATGACCGACATTCGGTACAAACTCAAATTTCTATCTTTTTAGATCAAGATCACACAGTGATCTTCGGTTTAAAAATAAACCAATCTCTCAAGATACCCACATTCCCAACAGAAATAATCAAAGATTATAGCCATAACTTGGGTTAAATCTATTTTCCAACCAAATCACAATCTTTTCAGACAACTTTGATCCCGCACCAGCTCTCAAGTCATCCTGGGTAGACGAAATGGTAAACAGAGGGTAATTGGCTCTAAGCCCAAATTTAAAATTCATTCTTATTATTTTATTATTGCACATTGCATTCTCATTTCTCTCGGTTAGTGAGCCATTGGCGCCACTTAGACTATAACATAGGTAAATAAGCTCGCAGGTACAGGCAAAATATCCAGAATGTGAGGAAACTCTATTCGAGTTTCTGGGCCTAAACCCAAGTGCTGCCGTTACTTTGCCGATATCTGTATAGAAAATATCAATTTATTATGCCATCATAATGTTCGTTTTATTTCTTGAATTTATATCCAAATTAAGCCATTGTAATGCCAAAATCACCACAAATTCCAAAAATTCCAAAATTAATCCAAACAATTTGAACAATATGAGTACTTATTATGTTCGAACTCAGAATCTCATTTTCTTTTCGGTATAAAAATCCCATTTTGGATCAGTGTACCATAATTCCCCGTGGAGCTGAACTGGGTGGCGACTCTGTTTTATTTTTTAAATAAAGTAAAAATGCTTTATTTTAAAATATCTTTTCTTAATAAAATGTGTAAATATATTTCCTAATATAATCACATTTTTGGCTTATAAAAAGCCGCATTTTTCACATTCAATAAGTTTACATGAAAAATAGTAAAATAGCTTTTCTCTTTAATAAAACCAAACATTTTATTACAAAAATGGAATCATGGTTTCCTCAAATCGTACCAAACCAAAACGCGCCCCGCGTGCATCTCACCCAAAACCTCGCCCGCTCACAATTGTTGGACAATTGCAACGCCTAGAATTTATTAAACTAGACTTTTTTCACTCGAAAATTTCTTTCTTGGGAAGAGAATCAGGTTCAAAACTAACTTTGATACCACTTTTATTGGAGAAATGTAGAGGAATTATGAAATATTGATAGAACAAAGCAACACTCTTAATTCATAAAATTGCTCTCACTCACACTTTGAACTAGAACTCACTTATTATTTAATAGAAGAAATGATTTTAGATTTTTGGGATGATTTAAGATGATTACAAATGACAAATCAAAGCTCTATTTATAAGCTTTTCTCTAAATGAAAAATAATACCTATTACTTTGAGCGGGCAGCAAGCATATCATAACTATTGTAATCCTTGGAGTGATGGGCAAGACTTAACTATTTAGAATAATACTTGGAGTGGGGATCAAATATTATATAATTAGAATATTCTTGGAGTGGGGAACAAGTATTAGTCAATTATTCTCATCTTTTAAATAATTAAGCTTGATCATTTCAACAGAAACATGCATTTGGAATGGCCTGTGATTAGAGATCGCCAGATGGAAAATAGAAAAGCCTCCCTTATGTTGTTTTTTTGATATTCTTAAGGCCAATTGGTGGTACTTTTGAGTTCCATAAATTGTAAGGTTACGTTGTTGTGATCAATTTGATTTTAGGAGAAAGTTTCATTTACCAGCAACCTTCACGGTGGTGGAGGTGGCGGTTGTAGGCAAGGTATGGGTTCTTTATACAATCATTATTAAGTTAAGTGAGTTTTGTTAAAATCATTATATGGTGAAAAAATATTGAATTTTGGATGGTTGATTCCATAAATGTTAAATGGAAAACATAGAGAACATACTTTAGACGTTTTCCATTCACCGTGTAAATTAAAGAAAACGTAAATCATGTTTCCTGTTTTCCAATTTGGAAATTTTTGTCAAGTAAACAGTATGTTCCGTTTTCTATATTTTTTAATATTCTTTGGAAAACAACTCTTGTTTCTCGAGACTAAACATGCCCTTAATATTTTTAAATTGAAATGGTACAATTCGATTCCGGTAACAAAAATAGTGCTTTCCCATGGAGTTCAGAATTCTGACAAAGAGTGGTTTCTCATGGAGTTTTTTTTAATGTTAATGTTGATGAGGTTAATAAAGGAAAATGATATAAATAAAAAAAATTTCCTTTCATTTTCCTCCGTAACAAAAATCGGTAAACACAATGGACCCACTTGTTTATGTTTTAAAAAAGTGAAATGTTGATTTGACACTATTCACTTCTTAAACCTTTCCAATAGTTTGTGAATTCTAGAATGATGTGATATTAAAATAGAAATTCATATTCATGATATTGTAATGATTTTACAATTAGACGATATGTTTCAAAAAACCCAATTACAATAGATTGTCTATTTTTACATTGAATAACATTCTTTCAAAATTAAACAATAGAAAAGAATTATGTATTTACTAAATTATCTCTTTCATAACTATCAAAAATTTGAATTTTAAATTAAGCATTAAAATATTAATATATTTGATTACTTGGCATTCTATTTGATTAAGATCAAATATACAATTTCTCAAATTTAATTGCCACATCACATGAGAAAGAGAGGATAGGATATCTATTGTAGTACTTTATTTTAATTAATTGTCTATTTTTGTCTACATTTCAAGGGAAACACTCAAATAAAATAACTATTTATCGCGCCTAAAGTGTACCTTGCAAGTATACTAGGGTCTAGATTGTTTACAGTGGCAATAACAAGTGTCGTATCCACAAGGAGTGTGTAAAGTGCCAAGGGTTCTTCCTGGTAAACGGGCTAAACAGTCTTCTATAATTTTGGGGTGAATTTCTTGTAAACATAAAACAGAAAGTAAATGATAAAATTAACAATATTAAAAGATTCCAGGCTTGTCTACTTCAGTAAAACAGTTATAGAGTTCCTTCAATAGCAACATAACGTGCATAATCAATAAGCAGTATAAAGATATCCTAAGTATTTCAACCAAGGTAATCTAAGCATTCCTTTCGGCCATCTTAGACACTAAAGTTATTCAACCTAAATATCTTTTCAGACTCTATAGACAAATAACAATGCATTAAGTGTAGTTGAGCATTTAGATAAAATCTAAAACCCTAGGCTTATAATCAATCTCCTTTCGGACTCATGAATCATAAGTGTGTGTTTGGGTCAATTACAAAAGTCCCTTGTGGACTTATACATGTAACTCTGTATGAATTGGATCCAAAATTCATAAGGAATAGGAATACAAACACAACAAGAATTATAAAGCTTAAAGAGTTAAATACATTACATAACTGCTGAAGAGATCTCCTTCGACTACCTGCCTAAGCAGACTCACCAGGAGGAGGACTACTCACTCATGCTTTTGAAGAAAATACTTGCCATCCAAAGGGAAAAGAAATTACAGTAAGCTTTTGGGTAACCAAAGCTTACTCCCCAATGAAGAAGACGCCATTAATATGGGCACCAATCCTCAAAAGAGAGACGAAATATCCAAAAATAAAATATTACAATAAAAGCAAAATATCTAGATATTTGTCCCAACATAACATTAAACAAATCCCCACTAGTGAAAAGGCTTCTAGAAAGGGGCAAAAAAGGAAAAGATTAAAACTAGTCGAAATCTACTTTTTCCACTTTTTCTTCTCTCCCTCTGACGAAAGTCAAATCAACCACCATCCACTATGATGCTACAGTAATCTCCATTATTGACTGGGTTTTGAGCTATTTTTGTCATTTTGGCAACAACTCGATGGAGATCCCCTTCTTTAGTAAAACCTATAAATCTGTGGAGAACTCCATAGAAATTGATTATTTTTCAACAAATTGTTAGTTTAAAATGCATGACTTTTATAGCATAATTTCAGTGCATCAAATATCCCCGCACTAAAATAATTGCTTGTCCCCAAGCAATTCATTCCATATAAAGAAAGAGTACTCTATTATTAATAGCTGCAAAAAGTATCAAGACTGTGGAAAAATAGTTATGCATGAGCAAGATCACAAGAGGACTTTAGAACAGAGAAAAACCTTAAACATATTATCCTAAAAATTCCCAGCAAGGCATGCAACTTAAAAGAACTTAAACTTCTTACTTCAATTAAGTATACTAAATTAGAATTTCTCACTAGGAGTTCTCTCAATGTGTTTGAGTGTTTATATTATGGAGTCCTCTGACCTTCGCCCTCATTCAACAAAATCTTATTGGTCTAGACCATATGCTTGTTATTCGGTCAAGTCTCCACCACAACATTGTTGAAGTACTTGCACTATCATAAAGGTCTTTGAAGGTTGTAACTTGGCTAGGGTATTGGTGTGTGTTAAAAAGGATTATTGTGTGTAAAGATCCTCTAATAGGACAGATTTGGATCAGCAACAATTCTTCGAATGAGAGATCTTCTTCTTTGTGGAGTTCTTCTTTAAGTTAGAGGTTCTTCAAATATTACAATGCACAAGCAATTATTTTATGACACAAGAACTTTACAAACATAATAATTACACGGAGATATATTTTTTTAGTATTAATTACAACGAATAATACAAACTTTGCCTCAAAGGTTCTCCTTCTTCAAAGGCTCTTCTCAATGTGACAAGATCTTCTTCCAGTAGACGCTTGGTTGCTTTATTTGATGATTTATTTGTTATAAGATATTGAAGGTGTTTTAGGGAATCAAAGTGAAGGGCATTGGGGTTGTAATTTGTGTACAGAACAAAAGGATTAAGGCTCAAAGGGGGTTCTCTAGGGGATAATGTTAGGGCTGGATTTTTGGCTAGAGTGTGATCCTAAGTGCCTTAATCATTTAGTGCAAGAATTCAACAGTGGTCTGGACAAATACTAACACATAATCATATACAAGCATTACATGTATCTCCCATAGCAAGTTCTAGCTAAATAACAAAATCTGTCCACTCAAAAGAACTTCAAAGCATGTAGTTTTGCAATCAATAGGTTTGTCTCAAAGTTCTTTCCAATTTAAGGTTCACTTTCAGATTCAATCTACCAAGTTGAAGTAAAAATAAAAAATTCTTAAAATTTTAACATGCAAACAGGTCTTGCTAGATTACGATATTAAGTCCTTCTAATTCTAAGATTCAGTTCTTCTGTTCTTATTCAAGCATAACAAATTTCCAAAGTTTTCATACTTCATAGAGTTGCTAAAAATATGTTCTCCCATCAAAACATGTAACAATTTACTTGTAAACAACAATTATTTCAAGCAGAATATATTCAAAAATGAAAAATTTTGCTATTTTTTCACAACCTAAAACTATCTTGCACTACCATGTAAATAATTAACAATTATACATCAAATCTCCACAAATAAATAAGCTACAATTCTTAGTCTCCTCCCCACACTAAAAACTTGCTTTGTCCCTAAAGTAATACGAGTGCAGGACAGGTGGGAAAGGAGAAAAAGACCTTCATAAATTTCTATAGAAAGAGAAGCTAATTTGTGTACCATTCACCGAGGTTAGAGAGAGAGAGAGAGAGCACACGCACTTAGAGCACCATCTGTTAGGAGGAGATCTCCTCCTCCTCTTCTTCCTCAAATTCATCAATCTCTTTCATAATAGTATCCCCTTCCACAGGAGAACTCCTATCCTTTTCAGAGGTTGTAGTGGTGAGTTCTTCAAGTGTTGCCTTATTTTCCTTTTTTGTAGGACCAGAGATCTCTTCCTCGAGTACTAGGGTCTCAACTTTATCTTTCTCACATAAATCATTCAGCTTCCCTTTAGGCATCTCGATCTCCATAGCATTCTGGTTGAGAACCTATTTCATTTTAGGGAATATCACACACATATCCCCTTCACTGATACTGGCAATTACATCATATTGGCGAAGTTTGTCTTGGTTAGTGATAGGGAGATCTTCATCTACTATAGAGGCCTTCCTCTTTCCAGAGGTTCTCTTAGCAGTAGGAGGCAGAGTAGGTGGAGCATTCAAATTGCCCTTCTTTCTTATGCTTTGTCTGGTAGAGGTCTCTAATAGAGCATTTTCATCCTCTAAGACCCACTATCCTAAGATCTTGTGCTGCTTACAGATACCCATATGATTTATTGAGTTAAAGTTGATCAAAGAGAACTTGCTCCTAATGGTTAGACCTTCTGTTATAAATTCAGAGAAGAGATGCTGAGCTATCATGGTGATAAAATTTCCACATACTATCTTTCCAGGAACCTTGGCTAAGGTTTTGAAAGTGCTTGAAATATACTTAGAAAAGACAGCTCCTACATTGATTCTCTTCTTATTATCAATGCACCATAGGATAAAGATATCATTTGCAGGCGTAGTTGAAGTGTTACCTTGCCTAAAGAGAGCACCAGAGATGAATTTGTGAATGATGCGATGTTCACATATCCTCAAAGCTTTTGGAGAACTGTGGTGAGGAGGCTTAGAGATTTCCAACTAGTATGCTTCTGCAACATACTCAAGGGGAGGTGTAAAGATTTCATCTTTGAGAACTCCATCTAGAACTTCATCCTTAGTGACAGCACCTAAACAAACATTGAATTTGTTCAAGGGCATGGATTTTTGCCTTCCTAACAGCCTGAAGTTGATATTCCTGGAGTCAGTGTGGCTTGCTATAGAGGAATCTACAAGAAGGTGGTGAGGAACTCCCAAGTGAGTTCTTTGTAGGCTGGTTCAGAAGTGGTAGAGAAGCTTAGGAGTCCTCCATCCATGAGCATTTTAGAAACCTTTCTATTAAGGTTGAGATGAATCATTGCTGGCCAATCAAGCATCGAGAAGGAGGAAATGGAATTTTTCGGATAATTTCCAACCTTTCTTTTTCATTTTCATCGGTGAAGGTTGTGATTCATCTGAGTTCTTTCTCGGCGACATTATACCTTCCCGATTGAGAGCTAGGAGCCGAATGAGAAGTGAGGGCAAGTTGAGTGCTTTGTGCTTGAGGATTTGGGACTTGCGAGGCTAGAAGTGGAATGATCTCAGTAGGGATTTCAACACTTGCTAGAGGATTGGCGGCAGAGGAAGTTTCCATTTGTGGTGGTGGGTTATTTTTCTTTCTCTCCATCACTACAATTTCTAGGGTTGGCACAAGGAAAATAGAGGAAGAGAAAGACGAAAAGAATAATGCAGTGAAGAGAGAAAAATGTGAGGAGTAAAAATCTCTAAGTGTATGAAAAAAAGGGTTAGAAAAAAAGGGGCTATTTAAAGCAAAATTAAAATCTCAAATAAATTTGAATTTAAAAAAAACCACCCCCTAATACTATTAAGACAAAAATATAAGAGCATAGGGAAAAAATAAATAAAAGAAAATGGGGGTTGAGTGTGATAGGAGAAAATTTAGCATGTCATTAATGGGTGGTTGGCAACTGCTACACGCCTTGCATGCCTGTAAATTTTTCATGATTAGCACGTTTTCTGATAAAGTAGGAGAGAAGTTAACAAGAGATAGAATTTGGATAGTTATGCATGCAATCCAACAAAGGATACTTAAGACTTCTCCATCAACTAGCCACTCAACATGTACAAGGAGGTCTCCATGAAAGGTCCCCCACAAAATTTGCTTCACTTGATGCGTAAAGCGGGCACCAAAATGATGATGTTGTTAGTGGTTGTCAAGGAGGAAGAAGGTCTCCTCCTTTGTGCAGAGTACTCCTGATGATTCATAGGGCTTTATCCTTCCTAGCTTGGTTCTAAAATTCTCGCCTTCTTGGTTGGTCAGTTCAGCATGATTAGGGAAAGAGATCCCTTTAATGGTATACGGACCAGTCTATAGTGCCTTAATATGTTCTGGCAAGGTCTCCATATTGTAATTCGATAAGAGTACTTATTCTCCTGGGTGAAATGTTTCCATCTTAGAGTTCTCTTTTTGACACTCCTGAGGTTCTCCTGAGCTTGACGACGTATTAGAATCTCCAAAGGGTTCATGCAGTCCTTTTCATGGCTTGAAATCTCATGAATCTTAGTTTTTCTTGGTAACCTCTTCTTCCTTTTTATTGGTTCTATAATTCTCCTTCCATTCTTTCTCTTGAAGTTCCTGTAAAAAGTAGGGGTTTAGGTTCACATCAGCGGCCTTAACAACATTACAGTGGTTTTCTATGGGAAGAGTTCTTTCATTATCATTCATTTTAAATGTGACTGTATCATTATGAATTCTAAACACAAGTTCTCCTGCATGCACATCTATGGGGGCTCTTCCTATGGCTAAAAATGGTCTTCCTAAAATTATAGGTGTGTGCATGTCCTCGTCCATATCCATGATTAAAAAATCCGCAGGTAAAATAAATTTTCCTATTTTTACTAGGACAGCTTCCACTATACCTCTAGGGTACCTTATAGTACTGTCTGCAAGTTGGATGGCTACTCTAGTGGGTTGGGGTTCTCCTAATCCTAATTTAGCGTACAAGTAATAAGGCATTAAGTTTATGCTAGCCAGAAGATCACGCAATGCATTATCAATCAAAAGACTTCCAATTGAGCAAGGGTTTGAAAAGCTCCTTGGATTTTTTAGTTTTTTAGGAAGAGTTCTCATGTTCAATAAAATAGAAGAGCAATCCTGATATTCTCTAACTTGGCTTTGTTTGTTAGCAACCCCTTAAGGAACTTCACATAGAAAGGCATCTGAGAAAGGGCTTCTATAAAGGGAATATTAATGCATAGTTTTCTAAATATATCAAGAAATTTATCATACTGCTTAGCTATGTGTTGGTCCTTTGATTTTTTTGGATAAGGGATCTTCTGTGGTAGAATGACTTCCTTTCTAGGAGTAGAGTGCTCTTTATTGTTTTGAAGATTTTTAGCCCTTGGTTCTGAAAGGTTCTTCTTAATTGAATTCTCTGTGGAGATCTCCTTCATTTTATCCTGAAGGTTCTTCTCCTTTCGAGCAACTATACCTACATCAATGTCCAGATCATAAACCTTTGGGTTAGCAGAGTCAGTCATTTTACCATTATGGATAGAGATGGCACTACACTCTTCCTTGGGGTTCTTCTCAGTATTACCAGGGAGAGCTCCTCTGTTAGGTTGGGCTACAATTTGAGAAAGCTGATGGATTTAGGTTTCAAAGCTCTTCAAATTGGCATGATTTTGCTTTATGTACTGGTTCAGCATCTCCTTTATCTCTTCTGCTTTGGATTTCCTTGGGGGTTCTAAAGGACCAACCTCCCAACTACATTGGTTAGGCTAAGGTTGTTGAAATTATTGATTCTGTGCTTAAGGAGGTCTCCATGCAAAATTTGGATAAGATCTCCATCCAGGATTGTAAGTATTAGAGAAAGGGTTTGCTCCTCTATGATTTCCTTGTAAGAAGTTATATTACTCATTAGAAGTTGTACTTCTATGATTTCCTCCACAAAATCACAATAGCTTGGTGAAGGACTTGTTATGGCGGACACATTTTTCTTCTTGAAATGTTGTAAAAGAGCATCAACCTTGTTAGAGAGCTCTGCAATATCTCAAGACTCAAAGCTTTTATGGAGTTCTCCCTAGACAGAATGCCATTTGGAACTTGTATTGACCAATCTTTCGATAAGTTCAAAGATCTCTTCAGGGGCATAGTCTTTGATATCTACATTGGCTATGGATTCCATTTGCATTTTATGAGCATTTGCCACGCCATGACTCCGAAATTTTCTGAGCATCTCCTTGAATCTTTCCCAACATTCAGAAAGTGATTCATTAGGAAATTGTGCAAACCGTGTGATCTCATTTCTTAGATAAAGAGCCTATTTGGGGGAAAGTACTTGTTGAGGAAAGCTTTGGCGATGTCACTACATGTTATAATGGACCCTAGTTGCAAGGTCTTCAACCAATATTTTGCCTTGTCTCTTAGAGAGAATGGGAAGAGCTTCAACCGAATGACATCATCGGAGACACCTCTATTGGTTCTAAAAGTGTTACACATGTTGACGAAATCCTGAATATGTGCATTGGGGTCCTTTATGGCTAGTCCTCCGAATTGGACTGTTGCTTGGATCATGTGAATCACTGAGGGCTTCACTTCAAACATATTATTTTTGGGAACTGACAGTCACTTTGAATATGCATAAAAGGCATGGGGGAAATTCAAAATTTTATCCCTTGTCCCTAGGAACTCCTATCAGTTGCATATAAATTAAATAAAGCCTCAACTAAATAAATTCTCTACTTAGGCTAGCATGCAAAGACTAGGCATACTATAATTCTAAATTATATCCTAGCATAAATATTTTATACTAAGCATGTTATAACTCTAAGCTATGACCTAAGCATGCTATAACTCTAAGCTATAACCTAAGCATAAAATAAACTAAGCATGCAAAACAACCTAAGCCTAATTATTAAGTCTGAACACGTTTAAAGAAAAATACCTAATAATTAAAAGAGAAATAAAAAGACTTACCAGTTGAAGCATGGTTTAGCAGAACCTCCTTGCACAGGCCTCCAAGTGTAGAATAGCCTCTATGAGTATCCACACGTACCCCACCAACCAAAACCTCCCCGAGAGGAAGAACTAAGGAGCCTTGAGTAGTTGCCTGGCCACTCCAAAAGCCCCACCCAAAAATATATACTAGAGGTGCCCGAATAAATTCAGGCTCCTGAAAAAGAACTTGCTCAAATGACACGAGAGATTTATCTTTGCGAATCTCAACTTGGGATTTATGCTCGAGCTTGGTACAATTTGAAAGGGGGGAATTGAGTGCCTATTTATAGGCTTCGGGAAGCAAAAATGCTCCTCCATCTCCGATGTAGGATGTGCAAAAATGCACATCTCACGCGAGTTATGCCCACAGCTCATAATGACTTGCGGGCACAGCCCATCCACACAGTGTGCTTTGCACGCTGTGTGTGTGCCGCAAGGCAAGCCCATGTGGGATTGCCTTACACATGAACTGGCCCTCGCGGCCCATTTCGAGAGCCCATCTCGCAGTGCACCACTGGGCAACCCATTTTCATGGGCTGCCGCGACCAATGCCTTGTATTTCTCGCACACCTTTCGGTGCACTCTCTCTCCACCCAAGCCTATACAAAATTCATTTTCTACGCTCGATCCAATTTAACTCGCCAAGGTAAAACTCCCTTTTAATCCTTTTCAAATAAATATTTATTTTATGACCCTAATAAATTAGTTACCTGTCAAAAAAATAAATCCTTGGTCTAACCATAAAATAATCTAATTATTATCACGTTATATTTTCGTAATAGAATAAATTTATTAATTCTTTACTCAGTCTGATGATGGTCCAATGTGTGTGACCTTATAGGATCCGAAGTATTGAGGTGTTAAGGCTTAACCAACCCTTGTTCTAATGGAACCATTGGCTCGAGGTTCTAGACCGTGAATATAACTCAATTACCTTAAACAACTGTAGTACACCTCTAGCAAGGGTCTACCATCCCCCATTACTCGGAACGTCATTTGTGCTTATGACTTAATCACTGTTAATGCAATAGTTATCTAATATGATGAACTCCTTCCATTCTTTAATATTAGTACCACCTGGTTTATTGGGTTCGGTCAAAGTGTTCACCCACTAACAGCGAGGTTGCTCCAAGTTATCCGAGTTATTTACTTATTACTGAAGTATATTGCCTTTTACCATAATGTGTTTGACTAGAAACTATTTCTATCAAACACATACTTTGATAAGAGGTTTATAGCAATCATCACTTTAAACAGCGGCCAGGTACAAATCCTTAATATATCCAGAGCGATGGATTCTTTTCGACTATATAGCTTACCAACGTGTTGTCATGACTATACTTGTAATCACCCGTAACACCCTAAATTAATGAGTGCATAGGTATGACCCAAACTACAATGATGGTACCACATAAGGTAACTAGCATCTAAAGTATTAGGATATTCGCAAAGCTTATTGCATGAAGATAAACACTAACACATTGATAGATACACCAAGTGTTTACCTCACTGCAGTCTCCAATATATCTCCCAAATATATCCATGTGTCAAACTTAAGGCACCACCTTCAGTCCTTAGGATATTGACTACTTGGATCTTTTCCAAGAAAGTTGACCACATGCTAGTCTTTTTGCTTCATCAATATCCTTTCTTGATGAAACTATGACTAGGGATAGTTTGGACATGATCATAATTGCACATGAAGCAGGTCTCACTAAATATAGTCCAACTATAATTGCTCTAACTCCATGCTCTGATACGTCAAGGAATTTTGTATACATACATCAATGAATATATTTTAACCAGTCATAATATATTTATAAACACATTGATATAAACAAAAAATCGAATGCCTTTATTAATTAAACAAACTATTTATACTATTACATAATTAAGATATATCGCCCTAATTGCCTTAAAGGCATACATCATATCTATTGAACCAAGCACGAGTTTGGACTGACTTAGTTGTGCATAAGTTTTGATCATAACAATTAAGTTGAGAATGAGATAATTAAATCAATAATGATGTTAAAATAAATAGTCTATGGTTGTAAAGGAGTTAGTAAATTCAAGGGCAGAATTTCAAGTCTCTGCTGGCCTAGCTATTTAGTTTAACTCTGAGTTGTTTTTGGGCTGAGTGTCTACTTAGTTGCTAACTTAGTAATATTACTCAGCCCTTGATATTTAGATTTTGTTTCAGTTATGTGCTTTACGATTTATCATTTCAGCTGAGTTACTTTATGTCTGTCAACGTTGCTAACCTTACCTTTTAAGGTAAAAAGGTATCTTTGCTTTTAGTGTTGCTTTTTGTAGGAACATTAATGAGACAGAAACAAAAATAATTAATGGCTTGACAAGACAAAGTTTTATGAAGAAAATGACAAAGTCTTCCAATGCAAAGCTGTAACAAGTCAATTACCACTTTGGGTAATTCTGCAGATCTACCAACCTTGTAACGCACACTCTAAAACATGTCAGAATACCAGAGGGAATGGGATGAAGATACGTGGCAAGTCAGCGCAAGTTCTCTCTAACAGAAGACTGGCATCAAATGATAAAGAATGCAAATTGGAGCTCGAATTTCAATCTAATAGATTGAAATATATTTCACAATAGTTTAATTTTATCTCTTAATGGATCGATTGAAGAACCAATGGGTGAATTACTGAGCTATCAACTTTAGATGATGCCAAGATAAGTTCAACGGCTACTTTCTCAATCCAACTATAAAAGGAGCAAGAAGGCAAGCGTTAGAATTGGGTGATTACACCTAAATTTCTCAAGAAGCTAAACTCTATCAATTTACAAGCTTTAAAGAAGTTTAAGCAAGAAAGCACAACCCAGCTAGGATCTGCTTTAGAATAAGAGAGAATAGATAAGATCAATTAATTGTAATATTAGATCATTTGTAACTGGATCAACATTTTTATAAGTTGAATCCAACTCTTGTTTGGACTCTTTGTGAGTTGCTAATAGAAGATGGTATTCTAGTCAGCGGGTGAGTGATTGTAGTTTGGTGGTACTTACTGTAATTGGGAAATTTGTGAAAGGTTTCTTCCCCTAGGGTAAAGGAGTTGAGATTAGTGGATTAAAGGTAAGACAATCTCTTGGGACTAGATGTAAGCACAGGTTGCCGAACCAGTATAAAAATCTCAGTGTTCTTTACTTTACAACATTTTCCATTTTTCACTCATCGAGTTGACCTCACTCAGCAGAGCAAGTTTTATCGAGAAAAAGTTTACTAGTTCTTGATTGAGTCATTCACCCCCCCTCTAACTCAGTGAGTGTATGTATAGGGACCAACAAGTTGTATCAGAGCAGTTCTTACTTCACAGATTTCACAATCTTTGAGACAAAGACCATGGAGTACAAAAGAGAATCTAGTAGAAGGGCTCAAGCTTATATTCTGCCTGAAGGCATGTTAGTCACTAGGCCTCTAATGTTCAATGGAGAGCATTATACCTACTGGAAAAAAGAATGACTAATTTCATTCAGTCCCAGGGTGCGCATGGTTGGATGACTATTATAGAAGGGCCATATGTTCCATCACATGTGAAGAATGGATTGCGAGTTGACAAGTACTCTACTGAATGGGATAATCAAGACTTAGCCAGACTAAAAGAAAATGCAGCTGTTATCAACTATCTTTATTGTGCTCTGGTTGCTACTGAGTTCAATTGCGTTTTAGGATGCAATACAACTAAAGAGATTTGGAAGAAGTTGGAAGTGACTTATAAAGGTACTAATAAGGTGAAAGAGTCCAAAATTAATATCCTAATGAGGGACTATAAGTTGTTTCACATGAAGCCTAAGGAGGACATTTCCAATATAAACACCAGGTTCATGAACATTGTCAATGAGCTAAAAAGACTTGGCAAGACCTCAACAGAAGAAGAGACTATCAAGAAGATTCTTAGAAGCTTGACTCAAGATTGGGAAGCCAAGAAGAGTGCTATTGAAGAGGCTCATGATTTAAAGACCTATAAGTTTGATGAGCTGATTGGAGCTCTGTTGACTTATGAGATGTCTTTAGAGCAATATGAAGATGAGTCCAAGAAGTACAGACCCAAGGAGAAATAGAGCTCTAGCAGAACTGTTGTTCTGATAGTTGATGATGATCAATAAGAAGATTCCTCTGAGGAAGGATATCCAGAGGACAGAAAAGAAGAGATAGCTCTAATGACCAAGAATTTCAGAATATATCTTGGAAAAGATAACAAATTTCAAAATTTTAGAAAGACAAGTAAGTGTAAGAAGGGAGCGGATGATAGACCATGAAAGGAGTATAATAAAGAGCATAAAAAAGATATCAAATGCTTTGAATGTGGTGAGAAGGGGCATATTCAGTCAAGCTGTCCTAAGGCTAAGAAGGACAAGTTCAAGAAGAAGAAGAAGAGTAAGAAAGCCCTTGTTGCTACCTGGAGTGACTCTGAACAAGAGTCATCATCCTCAAATGAAGAGGCACAAGATTCTGCCAATGTGTGTCTTATGGATAAGGACGATCTAAGTCACTCAGAGTTAGCTGACCAACCAACTACTTTTGCTGCCAGACAATCAGCTGACCATAGAAAAAATAAAGGACATCACTCTGAGGTAAATTTTGAACCCCTTTATCTTCAGATGAGCTTATCGCAGTACTTAATGATGTTATTAATGTGACTAAGAAGCCAACTAAATACATCAAAGTACCTCAAAGGAGGTGTGATGAGATAGAAGATGTTAATTCTTCTACCTCACTTGATATCCTATACCTAATGGAAAAAGCTTAGTACCAAAATGGATATAATAGCAAACTCACTAAGAGATGGGATGAGCTAGCTGCTGAAATAACAGCTTTTAAAAAGGTGTAGGTCCCTCCTCAACCTAGTAGGAATACTCAGAGTAACCGCACTCACCACTTTAAGAAGGTTTCTTAAAGGAGTAAAGTGAGCAGGCCTAATCCTAAGGCCGCTGTAACTTTTGTGGTAAGCCAGGACATGCTACAGTCATGTGTAGGCATAAAAATAGTTACTATAATGAGTATGATTGGTCAAGGATGACCACCACTAACAAGGGAGGACCCGGCCAGAAAAAGCATGGTTACCTAAGAAAACTTAACTGTTTTGCAGGTGAGCCTGAGATTCACTGATGACAAAAGAATATGGTATTTGGATAGTGGATGTTTGAGGCATATGATAGGTGAAGAAAGGCAATTCATCACATTGGAGCAAACAAGAAATAGAAGTGTCAGTTTTGGAGACAATAAAAAGGGAAAGATTGTTGGCAATGGCACAGTAGGAGTCAAGCCTTCAATTGATAATGTGTCTCTGGTGAAAGGCCTAAAGTTCAACTTGCTAAGCGCTGCTCTAGCTGTATGACAAAGGTAGGAAAGTATATTTGACTCAGCGGGCTACTCAGTCATTGATGGTAACTTTGACCAAACCATTATTTATGTTAGTTTCTAAGGACGAAAACTCATGGCTATGGCACAGAAGGTTAGGATATATCAATATGACCGTTATGTCCAAAATAGCCAGAAATGTACTTATTGAGGGATTACCTAATCTAGCCTTTGAAAAAGATAGACTCTGCTTAGCATGCCAACTTGGGAAACAATTTAGGAAGACCTTTAAATCATTAGCTATTATATCTTCTTCTCATCCCCTTGATCTTCTACACATTGATTTGTTTGAGGCTGTTGTGCCAACAAGTCTAGGTGGAATGAAATGCACCCTTGTGGTTGTAGATGATCTGACCAGGTTCACTTGGATTGTCTTGCTAGCAATTAAAGATGAAACATTTGAATCATTCTTTAGGTTGTTTACCCAGATCATGAATGAAAAAGACCTTAAAATTAAGAGAATCCGCAGTGACCATGGAAGAGAATTCAAAAATAGGCAGTTTGAGGAATTTTGTTCTAAGCATGGTATTAACCACAATTTTTTTGCTCCTCATATACCTCAGCAGAATGGGATTATTGACAGAAAGAATCGCACTATTATGGAGATGGGTTGTTCTATGCTGAGTGATAACGATCTGCCAAAGTATTTTTGGGGAGAGGCTGTTAACACAGCTTGTTACATTCTAAATAAAGTTTTAATTCAATTTTGAATAAAACTCTTTATAAACTTTGGAAGGGGAGCAAGCCCAAGGTTGGTCATATCAAGGCCTTTGGTTGTAAATGCTTCATATTAAACACTAAAGACCAATTGGCTAAATTTGACCCTAAGGATGATGAAGGAATCTTTTTGGGTTACTCAACACATAGTAGGGCATACTGAGTGTATGTCAAGAGGACTGGCATCTGAGAGGAGTCCATGCATGTAGATTTTGATAAAACTAACAATGTAGGTAGAGAAGCTAGTGATAATGAAAGAGAAAAGGAACAAGTTAGCAAATCAGTCAATCAACCCATTTTTATTCCTGATCCAGTACCAGAAAAAGAAGATAAAGAAGTTGAATTAGACCAATCAATCAACTTTAGTGATGATGTAGATGCTCAACCAATAACAGTAGCTCAGCGAGCTGATCCTGATCTACTAAAAGAAGTCAGATCCAGGAGAGATCACCTATTTGAAAACATTATTGACAGTGTGCAAAATCTAATGTTGACTAGAGGTCAGCTGAATAGAATGATAAGTCATTCAGCATTTGTATCATTGATTGAACCAAAGAAGTTTGAAGATGCTGAGTTTGATGATAATTGGATGATTGCAATGCAAGAAGAGCTAGACCAATCCAGGAGAAATAAAGTTTGGGATTTGGTAGAGAAACCCAAAGGAAAGTCAATCATAGGAACCAAATGGGTTTTCAAGAATAAACTAGATGAAGCTGAAAATGTTGTCAGAAACAAGGCCAAACTAGTTGCTAAAGGCTACAATCAACAAGAAGGCATTGACTATGGAGAAATATTTGCACCAATAGCAAGACTTGAAGCCATAAGAATTATTTGTACTTTTGCATCCCATATGAACTTCAAGTTAGTTTAAATGGATGTTAAGAGCACATTTCTTAATGCTTATATTCAAGAAGAAGTTTATGTCAGATAGCCCCCAGGCTTTGAAGATCCAAAGTTTCCAGATTATGTCTTCAAGCTGAAGAAAGCTCTATATAGACTGAAACAGGCTCCAAGAGCCTGGTATGAGAGACTGACTAACTTTTTAATCAACAAAGGTTAAGTTAGAAGGAAAGTAGATACAACTCTTTTTATCAAGAAGAAGTATTAAGATGTATTATCAGTCCAAATATATGTTGATGATATCATATTTGGAGTAGCTGATGAAAAGCTATGCAAAGAGTTCAATCAGCTGGTAAAGAAGGAATTTGAAATGTCAATGATAGGAGAGCTTAATTTCTTTCTTGGTTTACAAATCAAGCAAGGCAAAGATGGAATCTTCATCAGCCAAGCTAAGTATGCCAAGGTAGTACTGAAGAAGTTTTACATGGATAAAGTCAAGCCAATGTCATCACCCATGGCCACTGATACAATTCGGAGTAAGGATGAGGAAGGTAAACCTAGAGAGTAAGCTCTATAGAGGTATTATTGGTTCTCTACCTTACTTAACTGCTAGTAGGCCTGACATTCATGCTGTATGTTATTGTACAAGATATCAAGCTAACCCCAGAGAATCTTACTTAGCTACTGTTAAGAGAATTCTTAGGTATTTGCTAGGCTATATTGATGCAGGATTAGGGTACCCAAGTAATACAGACTTCACTCTGAGAGGATACACAGATGTTGACTATAGAGGAGACAAACTTGAAAGGAAAAGTACTATAGGAGGTTGTCATTTCATTGGTGATTGTCTAGTTACATATATATAGCAAGAAGCAAAATTTTGTAGCTCTGAGTAAAGCTGAGGCTAAGTACATGGCTGTAGGAAGTTGTGTAGCATAACTACTATAGATCAAGCAGCACCTAGAGGATTATGGTATAAAGTCAAATTGTCTTGAAGTCATATGTGACAATAAGAGTGCAATTGACCTATCCAAGAATCCAATTCAACATGGTAGGATGAAGCATATCAATATTGGACATCAATGCCATTTTCATGGACTCAAAGCAAATAAGAGACCCTCTAACACAAAGTACATAAAGCTGAAAAGAGGGGAGGTTAGAATGAAGGATCCCAAGGCTATTATAAAAATGAACCTTGTCTAGCCCAATGAAGAAGATTAGACTTTGGATTCCTTCGTGGCTAGCGGGCTTGAGTGAATTACCAATCTAAGAGCTGAGAAGGGAGAAGAAGTTCCTGAAAAGTAGGGAGGAAAGAAAGAGGCGAAAAGGGATTCTAAGAAGGCCAAAAAAGGAAGCTCAGTGTCCTCTGTTCCTATAGTTACCCAAGTTCCTATGAAGACAAGTTCTATGAAGGGAACTAATGAAGGGAACTAAGGAAGAGAACTTCAGAGAGCTGACTCCAAAAGAGATTGAAAAAGAAAAGCTGGATGAAGAAGAATTAAGGGAAGAGATGCCCTTGAAGAGGGAGAGGAAGAGGAAGGTAGATGTTGCTCAGCTAGATGAGGTGACCATAAAGGAAAAGGAAGCTACATCAGTTCCTATTCCCTAAGTAGATCAGCCTAAGAAGAAGTAGATGGGGAAAAGAAGGACTGGAGTAGTCCAAGATCTTAAAGAAGTTGAGAGAGTGAAAGCTACTGAGGAAGAGAGAATAAGGAAGAAGCAGGAGAAATTGAAGCTAGTATCAGAAGAAAAGCTGAGGAAGTGGCAACTAGAGCTAAGGCTAGCACTGAACAGATTTCACAAAATGTTATAGCTAGCTTGGCTGAGAGGGAAGTACTAGATGTGGTAGATGAGATGATAGGAACTCTTGAGGCAATTGAAAATCAAGAAGAGTAGGAGGAGGAAGATGAAGTTGTGGAAGTGGAGGCTGTAGAATTTGATGTGCTAAACTCTGACTAGCAAGTCACTCTGACTGCTGAGGATGCTCAGGAAGCTAGGAAGGAGAGGAAAAGAGGGCTGTTGAAAAGAATGAAGATTATGATAGATGAGGATGAGGGAGACCTTGAAGATAAGGGGGAACAAGAGAATGTAGTTGAGCGCAGAGCTCAACTGACTGAGGAATCTCTAACTCTGGTCAGCGAGTTCGTTGTTGAAGGTGTTATGGAAGAGATGGAGGAAGAACCTGCAGAACCTTTTACTTTCCCAAACACATCCACTGAAACACCACTTTCATATACACCAATCTCTACCTTACCCCTACCAGAAAGCAAAACACTATCCACATCCAACTCAAACCAAAACACTCAAGCGTCTAACCAAAATAACCCAGACTAAATAGCCATCATACCATATCTTTCCCCCATAGGATCTCCAATATAGGAAACTTTATATTTGGAAGGACCTCCCCCAATCAGAGGAACTCCAATCATTGAGGAGATTCCTAAAAAACCACAACTACAACCACAACAACCTCAACAACCACAACCTCAACCCTAATTCAACCCAAATGCTGAATTGTTGGGAGATATAAGGAGAATGGGGAGAGTAAGGTTTCCAGGACTGAGGATTGATGCTGAAAAAGTAAAATCATTATTGTCTGAGGAAGTCTTGAGGAGGATTGCAAAGGCTGTAGAGCCAGTGCAAGGTTTTATGGAAGCAGTTGATGAGATGAAAACCCACATCATATCTATACCTAAATAATTTTCTTTAGTCAAGGTAATAATATCCCATGTATTGCCCTTGTTATCTATTGCAGGCAGGCAAGCTGCTGGATTGAAGTTAGAACTTGTAGAGCTTAAAAAGCAGATGGAGAAGATATATGAAAGCAACTGCAAAGTGCTTAATGATGGAAGGGATTTTAGAAACTTGATGATTAGCAAGTTTAACCCCTTACTAGAAGCTATTCAGAAGGTACTTGATGGATGCAACATACTCAACAAGGAGGATGAAGACAACACAACTATTATGAATGATATAGTTGATGGTTTAAGTGCTCTAATCACAATGGTAACCAAGCATCATGGGTTACACACTGAATTAAGGACAGTGAAGGATAAAATGCTAAAAGGAGTCAAGGACTCAGAGGGAGCTGTGCTTAATGCCTTTTAGAGGCTTAATATTTCAGATGCTCTAAGCAGCAGTATAATTATGGCAGATGCTGAACTAGAGCCTTCTCTTCATAAAAAAACTTGGTTATAACAGAGACCAAATCAAACAAGTTCAAGAAAATGTCATTAATGCTGGAGAAGCCATTGATAAAATCCATGTTGAAGTCACTACTCATATCAGGAGGACTCCCATGCTTGAGAGAATTCTTAGAGAGAATAATTAGGCCAAGGCTCTGGCAAGTCTCACCCAGATTTCCAAAGAAGGTTTAAGTGCTCAATATCAAGTCAATCTCTCTTAATTCCATGCTTTTGTAGGATTATTCACCTTTCTCAGATAACAAGATGTGATATCACAAGAAATTTATGAGCTACTTATATAAAAATTTTCAACAAATGTATATGGTCAGCTAGAAACTTTTGAGGAGTCTCTGAGCTCATTTAATCATCAAGCATAAGCCATTTTGGATATAATTGCAATAAGGGAGAAGGATCGTGAGGAGCGTGAAAAGGAGGAAAAGGAAAGAGAGCAGAGGATTGCTGAATTTTCATACAACTTATCTAAGGATCTCGAACACATTCAATGAGAATATTATGAGACCAGAAAAAGGAAAGGCAAGGAGATTGCTCTGTCAAAGGAAAAGAAATCCAGATGGGATCAACAAGCTTATGAAGAAAGGAGAGCAGAGTTGGGAGCCCCGCCTATGCCAAAAGACTAGAATAGAATTTTTTTATAATCATTAATGCTCAATGTAAAACTTAGTATAGACTAACTCATTGTTATATGTACTTAACTTATTATTTAATGAAAGATTACATTTTTTCTGTTCTAAGTTAAGATCTTCTTAACTTCATATATTTTCTGAATTATATATATATATATATATATATATATACATATATATATATATATATATATATATTATGATCTCTTGTGGAAATGTATGAGAAGTATTGAGGGATGCTAAATTCAGAAGATTCAAGAATTATGGGGGAGTTAGCAGTCACTATGAGTGAATTGAAGATGCTCAACAAAGATTTATCAAGCATAAGTATAAGGTAACTCTGATCTAAATATCTTATTGATTTAATTCTTGCTTAGTTAATTGCCATTGATCAAAATGGGGGAGATTGTTGAACCAAGCACAAGTTTGGACTGACTCAGTGGATGACTCAGTTGTGCTTAAGTTTTGATCAGAACAATTAACTTAAAAATGGCATAGTTAAATCAATAATGATGTTAAAGTAGATAGTCTATGGTTGTAAGGGAGTTAGTAAATTAAAGGGTAGAATTTCAAGTCTCCACCGACCTAGCTATTTAGTTTAACTCTGAGCTATTTATGGGCTGAGTATCTACTTAGTCGCTGACTTAGTAAAATTCACTCAACGGTTGAAATTTAGATTTTGTTTCAGCTGTGTGCTTTACGATTTATCATTTCAGCTAAGTTACTTTATGTCTGTCAATGCTGCTGACCTTACCTTTTAAGGTAAAAAGGTATCTTTACTTTTAGTGTTGCTTTTTGTAGGAACATTAATAAGATAGAGACAAAAACAATTAATGTCTTGACAAGACAAAGTTTTATGAAGAAAATGACAAAGTCTTCCAATGCAAAGCTGCAACAAGTCAATTACCACTTTGCGTAATTCTGCAGATCAACCAACCTTGTATCGCGCACTCTGAAACATGTCAGAATACTAGAGGGAATGGGATGAAGACACGTGGCAAGTCAGTGCAAGTTCTCTCTAACAGAAGACTGGCATCAAATGACAAAGAATTCAAATTGGAGCTCGAATTTCAATCTAACAGATTGAAATGTATTTCACAATAGTGCAATTCTATCTCTTAACGAATTGATTGAAGAAGCAAAGGGTGAATTACTGAGCTGTCAACTTTAGAAGATGCCAAGATAAGTTCAACAGCTACTTTCTCAATCCAACTATAAAAGGAGCAAGAAAAGTGTTAGAACTGGGTGATTACACCTGAACTTCTCAAGAAGCTAAACTCTGTCAATTTACAAGCTTTAAAGAAGTTCAAGCACGAAAGCACAACCCAGCTAGAATCTGCTTTAGAATAAGAGAGAATAGATTAGATTAATTAATTGTAATATTAGATCATTTATAACTGGATCAACATTTTTATAAGTTGAATCCAGCTCTTGTTTAGACTCTTTATGAGTTGCTAATAGAATAAGGTATTCTAGTCAGCGGGTGAGCGATTGTAGTTTGGAGGGAACTTGCTGTAATTGGGGAATTTGGGAAAGGCTTCTCTGCCTTGGGTAAAGGAGTTGAGATTAGTGGATTAAAGCCAAGACACTCTCTCAGGACTGGATGTAAGTACAGGTTATCGAACCAGTATAAAAATCTCAATGTTTTTTACTTTACAACATTTTCCAGTTTTCACTCATCGAGCTAACCTCACTCAGCGGAGCAAGTTTTTATCTTGAAAAAGTTCACTATTTCTTGATTGAGTCATTCACCCCCCTGACTCAGTGAGTGTACACATAGGGACCAACAATAGCTAATAAACTCTCACTTGCACTAAGGCTAATTAGCCATATGTCTTAATTCATATGCTTTAACATGCTGGTCATGATTGACTTGAGTCAATGGCTTTATCAGACCATCTGCGAGTTTCTAATCAGTAGGTATAAACTCTAGTCTTATAATCTTAGTATCAATAATCTCCCTGATTATATGATACTTTTTGGATACATGTCTGTTCTTCTACTGAGACCGTGGTTCCCTTGCCTGAGCTATAGCACCATTGTTATAACAATACAAAGTAATTGGATCAACAATCTCAGGCACCACACCGAGATCACCAATAAATCCCTTTAACCAGACAAATTCTTTTGCCACTTCACAGGTAGCAATGTATTCAGATTTTAGGGTTGAATCAGTAGTAGTTTCTTTCTTA
This sequence comes from Euphorbia pulcherrima, assembly GCA_947683365.1. Lineage (NCBI taxonomy): Eukaryota > Viridiplantae > Streptophyta > Magnoliopsida > Malpighiales > Euphorbiaceae > Euphorbia > Euphorbia pulcherrima. The sequence goes on from CANTUS010000004.1 coordinate 75,334,827, forward strand.
GAACTCTTCTAGCATACTGTCCCTCCATTTAACACATATACAAATCCTGAGTGAGACTTAAAGTCATCCTTGTCAGATTGAAAACTCGAGTCAGCATAGCCTTTAATATTGAGGTCACCATTCCCATATATAAAGAACTCATCTTTAGTCCTTCTCAAGTACTTAAGAATTGCCTTGACGGCCATCCAGTACTATTCACTTTGGTCTGCTTGATATCTACTCGTAAGGCTTAAAGCTTGAGAGACATCTGGCCTAATACATATCATAACATACATGATGGATCCTATCATGGATGCATAGGGTATATCCTTCATGAACATTCTATCCTGACCTGTCTTCGGATACTCAGCCTTAGATAGATTAATCCCCTTTATCATCGGGAGATAACCTTTCTTTAAATGCTCAAGGTTGAACCTATTTAAAACCTTGCCTATATATGTACTTTGAGAAAGACCTAATAGCCTCTTTGATCTATCCCTATAGATCTTTATACATAGTATAAATGCTGATTCACCAAGGTCTTTCATGGAGAATTTTCTTGACAACCATATTTTAACATTTTGAAGAAGAGAAATATCATTTCATATTAGTAGAATGTCATCGACAGATAATACTAAGAAAATGACTACACTCCCACTAACCTTCTTGTAAACACAAGGCTCATTAATGTTTCGACAGAAATCCAGTTCATGGATCGTCTGATCACACCTTTTATTCCAACTCCTGGATGCCTACTTAAGTCCATAAATGGATCTTTGCAGCTTGCATACCTTCGAGCCATTTTGAGATGTAAAACCCTCAAGCTGTGTCATATACACATCCCAATCCAAATTCCCATTAAGGAATGCTGTTTTAATATCCATCTGCTAGATCTCATAATCATAATGAGCAGCAATAGCGAGGATTATCCTCATGGATTTAAGCATGGCCACCGGTGAGAAAGTTTCATCATAGTCAATACCTTCAGGTTGACTACAACCTTTTGCAACTAACCTTACCTTATAGGTAATCACATTACCATCCATGTTAGTCTTCTTTTTGAAGACATATTTACACCTGATCAGTCTAACCTCTTGTAGTGAATCAACCAAATTTTAAACTTGGTTCTCATACGTGGAATCCATTTCTAATTTCATGGCTTTAAGCCATTTATACAAATATGAGCTTTTCAATTCTTCATCATAGGTTCTTGGTTCATCATCCTCCATGAGATATATTTCCTTTAAGGCTCCCTATGAGGGTCTTTATTAGGGCAGATGAGGGTGAATGATTCTTTTTTGCGGAATAAACAGACTTTGAAAAGTCTTAGTATAGCGTGCTTGATTATGATCCGGTTGATGGATCCGAATGATGCGGATATGTCAATATAATGCAACAAATAAAGAGTTAAAGAAATCAAACACAAAGGAGTTTATCCTTGTTCGGCCTCGCCTACTCTAGTCCCCAGTGTTTTCTTCCTCCAAGCTTTTCCACTAGTGGATTCCTTTCCAACTGGCAAGAATCAAGTCTTACAATTTGTCTCCGGATGGTTCCCCCTTCCGGATGTAGGATATACCACTAGAAGTACCAACTCCTAGCTGAGTCCTTTAGTCTTTAACAGGTTATACCACTTAGACTTCTACCCCGAATCTAAGCTGAGTCCTACAGGGAGATCCCCCCTCAAAGCACCAACTTTAAGTTGTATCCCAATCTCACAACTCACCCAAGTTGGAGATCCTTACACTCTTGTTTTCATAAAGGTTTTGGTTTTGGATTTCCTTAAGTTTATAACTTACTTAGGAATCCTTACAACAGATTTGGAATTGTTTGATTCTTGGAGGGATTATGATTACTGATTCCTTGAGCAAATATTCTAGTGAATAGCTTTTTCAAATCAACCAGCTAACCTTCTCAATATGTGTAGCTTCCCTTTTATATGCTTGTCATAAATGTAGCCATTGAGGGTAGTTCAACTTGAATTTAATCTTCACCCTTGATCAAGTTGTAAGTGGCGCTTCCAGAGCCGTTGATCAATCCGTTAGACAGTAATTTGACCCGTCTAAATCCTTGGGATTGAGGCTGAAAAAATGTTAGTGATCATTTTCCTTGTATTTAAGTGACACACCAATTTTTATAAAATTTACCTTTTGGTGTGAACTCCATGCACCTCCTTATTAGTCTAGGTGAAAAAGGTTATTAGCTTTTTTCTGTCCGATGTCAGTCGTTTTGTCCTTTTTCTAAAAAGTGCAAGCTATAGACCAAAAGCTGGAGGGAAAAGCTATCTTTGAAACTTTTCCCATTGTCTTCAAGCATGAGTTTTTCGGATGTCTTCAGACTCATTATCTCTGGATCTGTCTTCTTTCAGAGATAGTGCAATCAGTTCTTTCGGATTCTGATCTTGAAGGATTAAAGTTTGTTTCCTTTCCAAACTTTATCCTGATAGTTCCAGTATATGCTTAGGTACTTGATGTCTTCAATGGATGACCTTGCGGCTGGATCTTGTTCGGATGTTTCCACTTGGATTTGGGAGTTTAAGTTTTTGTTTCTTTCAAACTTGATCCGGATATTTTAGTTCAATTTTATGATTCGGAACATTGTTTTCCAACAATCTCCCCCATTTTATGGAAACTAAAACTAAGCATATGGGTAGGGAGTTTATATGAGCTAAGTTTGATTCTTGATACTTAGTCATTTACGTATTTTACTCCCCCGTAATTCTAGCATCCTAATTCCCCCAGTATTTTTAAATTCTAGCTTGTATTGTTTTTATAGTACAATTACAGATTGTACTTTTGAAGAAATTTTTCAGAAATTAGATATTCACTATAAACTTCTACTGTTAATAATAGTTACCATCAATGAAGTGCAGGATTATAAATACAGAGATATATGAGTGAATCTAGCTATTACAAAATTTTACATTGAATGATAAGCTAGTCTAATTTCCTCCGGATGGTCCTCCCTCCTTTTCCTTGCTTTTATTAGTTCCTTCCCCTAGCTGACTTTTCTCCCCCCTTTTGTTTTCTGCTTAGGGATTGATTACCATGTAGGATCTGTTATCACAGGCTTCTTGCCAAGCTTTGGAGTAAATGGAGTGGTCAACATTACCTTTGCTCCTCTTATCAATGATCTGATCAACGGTTGCAAGAGTGAGGTAATAGAGACGGATGGCTTTCTTTAGTTGAGTATATGTCTGTTTGATTGCAGGATGGATGTGAAATACAAACTCTTGATCTTTCTTGTCAAAGTAAGGGAAAAGTGCCTTTAGTAGTGTTGTCACCCCTTTTTTCTAAAGAATCCGGAGTCCCCAATTGCTTGAACTAAATTGTGGAAGACCGGAAGGAGTTGGCTCTCCGATATTGAGGGGATGGAAGAAGATCCGAATAATGATAGCTTATTGAGTCCTATTTAAAGGAGAGCAATTTCTTCCCTGATACCTCTCCGGATGTTATGGATAGATTCCATTTGAAGCTTTACTTCTTTTGTGATGGAGGCTTCTAGTCATTTATGATATTTTTAATTCCGGCCAGGTGACTTCCCATCTCGTCACCCATATCATCTAGCATTTGTTCTTGGATATTGGGGAGAGATTCATCTAGAAAGTTCTCAATCATTTCCTGGACTACTTTTTGGTCTATTCCCAGTTCCGTGATTGTCGGCTTGAGATCCCTTTCGGCCATGAATTTTGACAAGTTTTCAAACTTGGAATCCGGGTATGCCTTGATTTCATCTTATAGCTCGGAGGAGGAAGAAGTAATCTTGTCTAGCAATATTCCACAATTATTTAGGGCCAATGTGTTTGCTTGATCAGCAGTCCGATTGGCTGTTGCAATACTAGCTTTAAGCTTAGTGAATGTTAGATTGATTTGGGATAAGGAGGCTTCAACAATTGCTCTAGGAGAAGGGAAATCTTGAACTTTTTATTCTATCTTCTTCACTGATTGTTTTATTTCTCCCTACGCCTGCTTCAAATCCAGACCATAAGCTTGTTCAAGCATTGCTTATTCAATAGTTCTCAGATGGATGTAGATGTTCCAGAGACTCTGCTTTATATATCCTTCCTCAGTCTCCTCTTGAGTAGCTTCTTTTAACAGTTTAAGTTCTGCTACAACTTTAGCTTCTTTGGTATTATCTCCTAGTATTCTAATAGGGCAAACAGCTTCAAGAGGTTTGTCTCCGGATGAGCTGGAAGAGTCATCATCGGATGAGCCAGAAGAACTGCAGCTTTCTTCTTCTTCTTCCTCTATTTCACCTAATATTCATTCTTCTTCTTTTCCACCCTTTCATCCAGACTAGCCTCGCCCTTAGGGTCCACTTCAGAAGTGTTCCCTTTAGAATCCAGACTTTGTCCCTCCTCCGAAATGAGGTTATTCGGGTTGGGCACTAGTTCCTTAGATACATTTTGATTTTCAGTGTCTAAGTTGTCCCTAATTTTACCTGCTGTGTCATCACCAATAGTAGGGTCAGCATTAACATAAGAAAGAGTTGTGGTAGGAGTTACCTAACTGATTTGCACTTGGAGTAGGATGCTTGCATCTTCTCTGCTTACTTCATTAGTTTCCACCTCAACCCTCAAATGATAGGAAATGTCCTCTATCACCTTTACATTTACCTTTATAGGACTTTGAATAACTCCACCAAGACTTATTGCAGTTTGGATTACAGGCTCTACAAACAACAGATTTTCCAGCAGAGGTTTAAATCTTGGTAGAAAGGGGAGAATCTCTGCTTCCAAATCCCTAGTGATTTCTTCTAGATCTATTGAATCAATTCGGATGGGTTGAGTGCTGGAACTGCCCCCGAGTCCATCTATTATGGCTTTTTATTAATTGTAGTGTTTTCCTTCATGGCTTGCCTTATCTCTTCAAACTGTGGATCATCCGGTTGTATCGCCTCAGTGGATCCAAGCACATTCTTGCCTTTTTCAACCTTGGCCTTAGCCAATTCCTCCATCACTACTCTGGTGGCTGCTTCCTCATCAACCACAATAGCAGTAGGCTTTTTAGCCTTCTTCTTCTAATGCTTTTGAGCTTGGACTACTTCATCAAATGTACGTCCCTTCTGGATGAGTTGCTTCTTCAGAATAGGGGCCTCATCCTCCATTTTTCCATCATCAGACCCATGCCCCTCTATCAGCATCTCAATTATATTTCTCTTTTACCCCTTCTAATATCCTTTCCTAATCACAACATCAACCACTGCAATGGTTTCTCTTGCTTCTGGATCGCATATAGGCTTTTTCATTTTGTCAGCAGCTTTGATTAATCTGCCTCTTAACTTAGGCCTTTCGGTGGATTTGGCCAAGAGCTGAGTTATGGATAAGGCATCCTCATTTACTTGCAGAACTAAGGCTAGTTTCTTCCTTGCCTTTGGTTTGGAGGTTCGTGCTTTCTTAGGAGCAGGAGTGATAACATCCGGATTGGCAGGTTTCTTTGCTCTGCTTTTATTTTCATCTCGGAGCTTTTTAGCCTTGTCCTCATTCCATGTCTCATCAAAATTCAGCTTCCTAAAGTTCTTCTCCAGGATTTGCTTCCTATTGAGTGATTGAAATTCGTTCAGGTTAACCTTATTTGCAATGAGGATCTGGGTGATCAGAGCACCATGGGAATTCCTATGCTGCTTTAAGTAGTGGATGGGTAGAACTATCATGTTCACTACTTTACTTTTCTACCCAGTGTTACAGTACGCAGTGCTGGAAGGATGATACAGTCGTGCAGGATCCTTTTCGGATCAGAACCAACATTGCTAAGACATGTTGAAGGAGCCTTGGTACCTCTGGGAATTAAGTGGAGAATTTTTGTCCAAAATAATTTGGATGCAGCCATTCCTTGGGTTCGTACTTCCCTTTTAGTTTATCTCCATCACTCCTAAGTTGAACCCCTTCATTCTTCATATTAAGGTGCTTTTCAAAAAATTTCGGTGTCATAGTAAATACTATCCCTTAGACTTTGGTTATCAAGGCATCATAAAAAGAGTGTGCTCTCAGGTTTGAGTAGAACTCCCTTAAGAGATCCGGATAGGTTTGACTATTTATCTTGAGAAGTTCTCCCATATGCCGATCTTCGATTAGCTTTGAAAAAGGATCTGTCTCGAAGAGGAAGTTATCTCCCAGATAATCCGTGGGAATTACAGAGTCGGAGGGTTTATAACTTATGGGAATAAAGTCTTTGTCATTTAGCTCAGATTCTTCAACATAATTCTTTTACGGGAGCATTTTGGGTCCTTCACTAGTTATAATAGCAGCCATTTTAGAAAGATTGAAGAAATTAAGGTTTAGGTTTTGAAATCTGTAGAGTAACAGTAAGGTAGTTGCTCGTGTGAAGAGGAAGAGGATTTTTAGGGGGTTTACATAGATTTTTCAAAATAAGGGTATTTTAGTAATCAGGACGCCGGTAATTTGGCTGGATTGATGACATGGCAATCGGATTTTTAGAAGAGGTAAATTCAGTTTAATCGGAGAATGGGAATAGTTTATTTGAAATGCTAATTGTTGAATTTACCGCTCGTGTAGTAGCTATTAGACGTTTGAAATTCAACAAGTAACTGTTACCTTTAAGCGCTTTTACTGCCATTTATCATTCTTGTCTTCTGACATGGCACTCTCTTTTCCAGGACAAAGTTCTCTCCAATGCTTCTTATCTGCCAGGTTTAATGTTTTGGTAGTTATCCAAAATGGTCTTGGACTGTCGTCCGGATTAACTTCAAATTGGATTGGACATACCAATAGATTCCCTTAGCTTCCCAAATTGATCTTTACTCAGTGGCTTAGTAAAGATGTCTACTCTTTGCTTATTGGTTGGAATGTATACTAAAGCAACATCATTCTTCATCACATGATCTCAAATGAATTGATGCCTTATGTTGACATGCTTCATCCTGCTATGGAGCACTGGATTTTTTGACACATCAATGGCACTTTTGTTCTCACACATAACATCCACACATCCGGATTGAACTCCACAGTCTTCTAGTTGTTGCTTGATCTAAAGGAGTTGAGCCACACAACTTCCAACTGCCTTATATTCTGCTTCTATATCAAATGAAGCAACTAAAGTTTGCTTCTTGCTGTACCATGATACTAAGCAATCTCCAAGGAAGTGGTAGCCTCCAGATGTACTCTTTCTCTCAAGAGTATCTCTTCCATAATCTGCATCAGTGAATCCTTGAAGTGTAAAATCTTCATTACTAGGATACCATAATCCAACTTCAGTAGTTCCTAAGAGGTATCTAAGAGTCCTCTTTACTGCCTTCAAATAAGAATCCTTAGGATTGGCTTGATACCTGGCATAGTGGCAAACTGCATAGTGTATATCAGGTCTGCCAGTTGTCAAGTATAAGAGAGAACTAATCATCCCTCTATAGAGCTTCTAATCGACATCTTCTTCTTCACAATCCTTGGATAAGGTTGTATCTGATCCCATTGGAGTGGACATAGGCTTGCTTTTGTCCATTTCAAACTTCTTCATGATCTCCTTGGTATATTTTGACTAGTTAATGAAAATCCCATCCGGACTTTGCTTGATTTGTAAACCAAGGAAGAAATTGAGTTCTCCCATCATGGACATCTCAAATTCCTTATGTATTTGAGAGCTAAACTCCTTGCACATCTTGTCATCTGTAGCTCCAAAAATGATATCATCCACATAAATTTAGACTAGGATAACATCATCCTTCTTCCTTTTGATGAAGAGTGTGGTGTCTGCCTTACATCTAATGTATCCTTTGGATATAAGGAATGACGTTAATCTTTCATACCAAGCTCTAGGTGCCTGTTTTAATCCATAGAGGGCCTTCTTCGATTTGTACACATGATCCAGATGTTTTGGATCTTCAAATTCGGGAGGTTGCTTAACATAGACTTCTTCGTGGATAACGCCATTTAGAAATGCACTTTTAACATCCATTTGGTATAGTGTAAACCCAATGAATGAAGCAAAGGAGCATAGGATCCGAATTGCCTCCAACCTTGCTACTGGTGTTAAGGTTTCCTCAAAATCAATTCCTTCTTGCTAGTTGTATCCTTAGGCAACCAATCTTTCCTTATATCTTACCACAATTCCGGATTCATTAAGCTTGTTCTGGAACACCCACTTAGTGCCAATGATTGATTTTCCTTTGGGAGGTGGTTCTAGATCCCAGACATCATTTCTAGAGAACTAATCCAGTTCTTCTTGCATTGCCATCATCCAACTTTCATCACCTTTTGCATCCTAGAATTTCTTCGCCTCAATTAATGAGACAACCGCAGCATGACTCATCCTGTTGAGTTAACCTCTGGTTTTTACTGGATTCTAAACATCATCCAGAATGATATCCATTGAATGATCTCTGTGAGTCCGAATTTCCCTTTATAATCCTTTCTGCCTCGTCTTGACTTTCATTGAAATTCATCTCTTTTAGGTTGAGATTAACTTGTTGTACTTCTTGATCAAGGAACATTCCTTCATCTTCTTCTTCATACTGCTTGATTTGAAACAAATCTGGAATTATTGCCTCCTTCTTTTCTCCAGATTCTTCAGCCTCGGGAATTGGATCTTTTGGAGTTGAACTTCTTTTACTTGCATGGTAACTCTCATCGAAATCTACATGTATAGACTCTACCACGATTTGGGTTCATGTATTGAAGACTCTGTAAGCCTTACTATGTACTGAGTAGCCAAGGAAAATTGCTTCATCGGATTTAGGATCAAATTTTCCTAGTTGTTCTTTATCATTTAGGATGTAGCATTTGCATCCAAATGATTTGAAGTACCCAATTTTGGATTTTCTTTCCTTCCAGATTTCATATGGGGTCTTTTCTATGGTCTTTCTAATGAGAGCTCTATTCAAGATGTAACATACTGTGTTTATGGCCTCACCCTAGAAATATTTTAGCAAAAAATTCTCACTTAGCATTGTTCTAGCCATCTCAACTATGGTCCTATTCTTTCTCTCAACAACTCCATCTTGCTGAGGGGTGTGAGGGGCAGAGAAGTTATGTTCAATGCCCTTAGATTCACAAAATTCAGTAAAAAGCCTATTTTTGAACTCACCACCATTATCACTCCGGATACGTGCAATGCTTATGCCCTACTCTACTTTTATCCGGATGAATGTTTTTAAGAATTGGTCAAAGGCTTCATCTTTGCTTGCCAGCAAGAGAAGCCAGGTATATCGAGAATAATCATACACAATGACCATGGTGTATTCTCTTCTACCTAAAATCAAGGGTTTAATTGGACCAAAGAGATCTTTATGCAAGAGTTCTAGTACTCTTTTAGAGGCAATATAGAAAATGGAAGGGAAACTGTTCTTATGCTGTTTTCCTAATTGGCATGTAGTGCATAGGTGATCCTTATCAAAAGCAACCTTATGCAAACTCACTATTAATTCCTTTTTGGCTAATTTGGACAGGAGGATTATGCTAACATGTGCCAGCCTCCGGTTTCATCGCCATGATTCTTCTTCTTTAGAAATCAAGTAGATATTCTTTTTCTCATTTTTAATGTTAACAGAATAGACATTATTTACTCTAGGTGCATAAAGTATAAGTTGATTAGACTTACTATCATAAATTAAGCAGCCTCCGGAATCAAATGTGACTTTTCTTCCTTTGTCACAGAGTTGGGCTACACTTAGTAAGTTGAACTTCAGTCCATCAACCAGTGAGACATCTTCAATTTTTAATTTGGATCCAATGGTTCCATGTCCAATGATCTGTCCTTTTTTATTATCTCCAAAGCTTACTTTGCCTCCCTTCTTCCGGGTTAGTGTGATGAAGGCCTTCTCATCACCTGTCATGTGCCTTGAGCATCCACTATCAATGTACTAAGTGTGTTGATCTACTGTGGATCTAAGGCATACCTGCAAAATAAATCAAGTGGGTTTGGGCACCCAATTAGATTTGGGTCCTCTTGGGTTAATAACCATCTCAGGCCAAGGATTAACATCATAATAACCATTTTTTAATCTATATAATTTACTAATATGATTGTTTTTCCCACGGAACTTGCCCCCAACAATGGATCTATTCTGTCCGTGCTTCTTTTTTATCCATTCAAGATCTTCCTTCTAATAGTTTCCTCTATATCCAGCTTCTTGGTTACTTATAGATGGTCCAATGTGTATCCGGAAGCTGGTTGGAGGTGCAACTTCTGCTGCATAATTTTTTCTTTGTTTGGCAGGTTATTGGTTGTAAACCACCTTAGCCTTTCCTTTTTAAGCAGCAGTATATCTTTGGGCTTGTGGTTGCCTGCTGACCTCTTTTACCTTTTGGTTAGAGGGATTTGGATATCCTTTGGCAGCATGATATTGAATTTTTGATGTAGCCTTCCCTGGATTTCTCCTTCTTTGTGGGGAATTGATTTCCATCGAGGTTCCTCCTTTATCAGTGCTATTTCTCTATCCAACCCAATCAGATTTGCACTCAACATTTGTGCTTGATTTTTTAGGTAATTCTCATCCACTTCATCAATGTGCTTCGTTGTTCTTATCAAGTTGACATCTTCTGCCAAGGCTTCATTATCCTTAGCAATTTTCAACACTTTTCTTCTTAAAGACTTGATTGCTTCTGCATTCTTCTTCACACTCTTGATCACAATAGATAGAGCTCTAGCAAGGTCAAAATTAGAAGCAAAGTTAGAATAAGAGTTTACCTCAGTGTTTGCTGTCTTTGATTCTGATTCTTTGACTTGTATTGTATCTTGCTTAAAGGCATTCTTCCCATATTGCTCTGCTTTCGGATCACTCAGTGCCACGAATGCATAGTTGGTAGTCTCTTCTTATTCTTCTATTGAAGATGAACTGCTACTTTCCTCACTATTGCTCTAGGTAGCCACCATTGCCTTCTTTTTAAACTTCCTAGTTTTCTAAAGCTTGGGGCATTTTGTTCTGAAATGACCTTTCTCTCCATATTCAAAGCAGGTAGCTTCTTTTTCCAGATCCTTCTTTTCTTTCGGATTCTTTCTAGGTATGTCTCTTCTGGATGTGCCTTCTCTTGGTTTCTGGGATTCATACTTTCTTGATTTCCTTCTATCTTTCTTTTGTATGAACCTATTGAGCTTTCTAGTTAATAGGGCAAGTTGTTCTTTGGTGCTTAGTGATTCAGTGATTTACTCTTCTTCTCCGAATGAAGCTGATCCTGTGGATTCTACCTTTAGTGCAATAGCTTTCTTCTTTTCTTCAGGCTTCTTCTCCTATTGGCTATATCTCTCCAGGGATAGCTCTTAAGTGAAAATATTGCCAATAAGTTCATTATAACTGTAAACATTTAAGTCATAAGCTTCCTCAATAGCAGTCTTTTTGTTATCCCACTCCTTGGTGAGACTCCGGAGCACCTTTTTCACCATTTCTACTCCAGAGACTTCCTTTCCGAGCCTCTTCATCTTATTCACTAGATTGGTATATCTAGTGTTCATGCTACTGATGTATTCTTTTGGCTCCATCTTGAAGGATTCGAGTTTTTGCTGGAGTAGATCAATCTTTGCTTCTTTCACTTTACTTGTTCCTTCATAAGTTACCTCTAGATTCTCCCAGATCTCTTTTACAGTCTCATTTCCAGATATCTTGTTCAATTCTATTGCACTAAGAGCATAATGAAGCATGTTAATAGCATTTGCATTTTCACGCAACTTTTTAAAATCATTTTCATCCCATAAGTGTGATGGCTTTCGGGTGATCATACCCTCTACTTCATAAGTAGGCTCATATAGGCCATCCTGGATGACCAACCATGCTTGCATGCATTATGCTTGAATGAAGTTCTTCATTTGGTTTTTCCAGAACGTGTAGTGTTTGCCGGTGAAGAGTGGAGGCCGGGTAATGGACATACCTCGGGAAGGAGTTGTGAGTTTTGAAAACTCATTTTGATATTTGAATTAAAATTTTGGACCTTTAGCTCAAGATTGTTAGATCTCTAGTGTTGAGTACTTACTTTGATACCACTTGTTTATCTCTATGAGGGTCTTTATAAGGGTAGCGGGGGGTGAATGATCCTTTTTGCGGAATAAACAGACTTTGAAAAGTCTTAGTGTAGCGTGTTTGATTATGATCTGGATGATGCAGATATGACAATATAATGCAATAAATAAAGAGTTAAAGAAATCAAATATAAAGGAGTTTATCCTAGTTCGGCCTCGCCTACCAGTCTCCGGAGTTTCCTTCCTCCGAGCTTTTCCACTAGTGGATTCCTATCCAACTGGCAGAAATTAAGCCTAACAATTTATCTTTGGATAATACCCCCTTCCGGATGTAGGATATACTACTAGAAGCACCAACTCCTAGCTGAGTCCTTTAGCCTTTAGCAGGATATACCACTTAGACTTCTACCTCGAATCTAAGCTGAGTCCTATAAGGAGATCCCACTTAAAGAACCAGCTTTAAGTTGTATCCTAATCTCACAACTCACCCAAGTTGGAGATCCTTACACTCTTGTTTTCATAAAGATTTTGGTTTTAGATTTCCTTAAGTTTATAACTCACTTAGGAATCCTTACAATAGATTTGGAATTGTTTGATTCTTGGAGGGATTGTGATTACTGATTGCATGAGCAAATGTTCTAGTGAATAGCTTTTTCAAATCAACCAGCCAACCTTCTTAATGTATGAAGCCTCCTTTTTATAGGCTTCTATCATAAATGTAGCCGTTGAGGGTAGTTGAGCTTGAATTTAATCTTCACGCTTAATCAGGTTGTATGTAGCGCTTCTGGAGTTATTGATCAATCTATTAGACAGTAATATGACCCATTTGAATCCTTGGGATTAGGCTGAAAAAATGTCAGTGATCGTTTTCCTTGTGTTTTAGTGACACACCAAGTTTTATAAAACTTACCTTTTGGTGTGAACTCCATGCGCCTCCTTATTGGTCTAGGTGGAAAAGGTTGTTAGCTTTTTCTGTCCGGTGTCAGTCCTTTTATCCTTTTTCTAAAAAGTGCAAGCTGCCACTTTTTTCTTGTTTATGGGGAAAGGATCTTTGACTTTGTAGACCAAAAGGTGGAGGGAAAAGCTATCTTTGAAACTTTTCCCATTGTCTTCAAGCATGTGTTTTCCGGATGTCTTCAGACTCATTATCTTCGGATCTACTTTCTTCCAGAGCTAGTGCAATCAGTTCTTCCAGATGCTGATCTTGAAGGATTAAAGTTTGTTTCCTTTCTAAACTTTATCCTGATAGTTCTGGTATATACTTAGGTACTTGATGTCTTCAATGCATGACCTTATAGTTGGATCTTGTCTCGATGTTTCCACTTAGATTTAGGAGTTTAAGTTTTTATTTCTTTCAAACTTGATCCGAATATTTTAGTTCAATTTTATGATCCAGATCATTATTTCCCAACATCGTTATCTTCAGTGATGATAAAACCATATCTATTAGGACCCTTATGAACACGACGTAATCTTCGCAATATTTGTGTTTTGACAGGTTGTTTTTGAATCACACTTTCTTGTGTATCTGGAACGAGGTCAATCAGCTGATTGTCTGTTTCTTCCTCTTGAACCTCCAGTTCAAAATTGCTCCCACTGACTTTGCAAGTAAGTGTTCTTTTTCAAGAAAATGTGCATTCCGAGATACAAATACCTTTTGCATTTCGGGTTGGTAGAATAAATACCTAATTGTTTCCTTTGGATGTCCAATGAACAGACATTTATCAAATTTAGCATTTAGCTTATCTGACACTATCCTCAATATCATAGCAGGACATGCCCATACTCTTAGGTGACTTAGAGATGACCTTTTATTACACCATCTTTTGTAAGGTATAAAATCAACAGATTTAGAGGGCACTCTATTTAATACATAAACCGCGCTCTCTAGCGCATACCCCCAAAAGCATTTACTAAGATCTGCATGGCTCATCATAGGTCGAACCATTTCTAATAAAGTCCAATTCCTCCTTTTAGACACTCCATTGTGTCGGGGCGTATAAGGAGGGGTCCACTAGGGAACTATCCCATGTTCCTTTAGATAATCCTGAAACTCCTAACTTAAGTATTCTCTACCTCAATCTGATCGAAAAGTTTTAATACTTTCCTCAAGTTGTTTCTCTACTTCATTTCTGAATTGTTTGAATTTTTCAAAACTTTCATACTTGTGCTTCATTAAGTATAAGTAACTGTATTGTGAATAATCATCAATGAAGGTTATGAAGTAGGAGTATCCTCCTGGTGCCTGAACACTCATTGGACCACACACATCAGTGTGTATAAGTTCCAATGTACTCATGGCTCATTCACCCTTTCCTTTAAAGGATAACTTTGTCATTTTCCCTCTTAAACAAGGTTCGCAATCACCATAAGAATCTAAGTCTATTGGGCCCAAGTTGCCACGCTTATACAACTTGGTTAAGCGATTTTTGTTTATATGGCCTAAACAACAATGCCATAAGTAGAAGGATTTCTCATTATCTAATTTTCTCTTAGCAATGTTTATATTTGAGAATATGATTTTGTAATTACGAAATATCATTTGTCATATTACAATAAAATATCATTCATAACTTTGATAATACCTTTTATCGAATTGGAATAAAATTCCATCTGTTGTGAAGCATGAAACAATATTTCACAATGATAATTGAATTTTGTTCTTTTACAAATTTTAGCAAACAGGAAATTTCAAGTTCCTACATTAATAGCAGCCATCAATCTCTAATGATTTTCCGCAGGTACAACTCTCCTTTTTGCCAAACCTCTACTTCTTAATAATATCTATACCTTCGTATGGATATGTGATTCTCATCAAGTATCCCATACCAATTTAGAATTCCCTTCAGATATAGAATTTCTCAATATCAAACATCTTGAAGTGGAAGCTTTAGGCCTCCTCTTTTCATGCTATGAGACTATAGCCATTTTGATCTTATTTCCAATATCCCATATCGAAATGAAGATCTTGTTTCCAATATTTTATGTTGAAAACAATCATTTTGTCTACTAGATAAAATTCTCAGTATTCTTTTGCTTTTCTCTTTATTCTGCTCTATCCTGCTTTAATACTAGACATAATGTGTCCCTTTACTTCTTTAAGATATGAACCATTTAAATTTCTAACTAACTGGTCCACCAATCTTCCATCAAAAATATTTTGGTTCAAATTTTCCACCATAGGAAATCCTTTCTCTAAGATGAAAAGATATAGACTTTCAGGTCCATGATTTTATGATGCCCTTGTAGCTAAGGTAACATGGATCCTAACATCTGACTTGATGTTTATCCTTGTCTCCTGCCAACTACTTACATAAGGTAACATGGATTTTAACAACCTCCAAGGTGTTGTATCCTAGTTTCCTTTATTTATTTGATGCTTATCTATTTCAAGCAGAATTATTTGCATCATGATGTTTAGATTCGGGCTTATACAAAGTACACGCCTAGCCCAAGGCTTTGAGGACTATGCTCACATTTCTAAACAAACCCTTTGAAGTTAGAGCCAATCAAAATTAGTTATCAATGCGAACTTTTGTATTTAAATAAAGATTTCAACCTAAGATATAAGAAAAGAAAAATTGTTCAGATATTAGTTTTAGTACATGTATTTACTATAAGGTCTTTTAAATAAATACATTTATCCTACTATTTTTCAAAATTTACAATAGCTCATTCTATTAAATTCGGGAATTCTAGCCTAGCTAAATTTCCAAGTAGGTAGCATTTACAACTAGTCTAATATGACCCCCATTTTTATGAGTCAAGCCATATCAGTAATTTGTAGTTGAAATCCCATTCCATTTTCATCATATGCAATTGCTAGTTCATTCAAGTTCCCTAATCCAAAGGGACGTGTGCTCTTATTTTAGCATATCCTTGAATACGTCTCAATTCTGAGGCTAGCTCCCAATTTTATGGTGGACTACCCCAATCCTGTTAAGCCAGACCCTATACCAATTTTATAACCAATCAATGTAGACTTAGAAGGAATGCTTTGCGCAACAATTTGATAGCCCAAATAGACCGTATTATAAATTCGGGTAAGGAAGACTGTAACTTGCCTTAATATATTTACTTTGGGATTTTATTGGTGTTATGCGTCTCACCTAATCTAGGATTTTATCTAGGGTTATAAATGAGACAAGCCGTTCATGAACAGCTCGGTGTTTGGCTCGATAAAAGCTTGACTCGACTCGACTCGATTTTTAAATGAGCAGTTCATGAACATGATTTTGGGCTCGAAAAGTAAATGAGCTGAACATGAACAAGTCCTAGGTCCACCCAATAACCCGCGAACAAACTCAATTAAAGGCTCATGAACAAGTTCATAAACATGCTCGATAAAAGCTTATGAGCCAACCCATTTATAATTTTCACATAATAAAATATTTACCAACTATAATAAAACATCTTTTTTAAAATGGTTGGTAAAATAATTTTCATTTATTATAATATACTCACATAGTCCATAATCTAATTTATGGCCTATATTAATTAACATTACTCGCTGACCTATATTATGCATGATGAATTAATTCATGCTATAAAGTGAAATTAGGGTAATATATCTCCCTATTTTGTATCCCAGTCTCCACAGGGGTATTTGATATTTTTGAACTTAAATCTTAATAGCATTGTATTCGTTTGGTACATCATCCCTCATCTTCATATTATTGTAAGTTTCTCTCCATTTAAGTATATTATGTTATTAATTTCGTATTTTGTTGCTGAGATATTATGATATGGAGAACTTACTCTTTCAAATTTTCTTATTAATTTCATTCTTGAACAAAAATAAACAAGCTCATTCACGAAAAAATTAACGAACTGTTTATCGAACAAAATAACTGAGTTGTTCATGAACAAACGAGCTGAGCACGAACAAGATTTTGAGCTCGATTCTATCTCGGCTCGACCCATGTTTGATTAAAAATTAAATGAGCTGAACATGAACAAGCCATAACTCGGCTCGACTCGGCTCATTTACAGCCCTAATTTTATTAGATGGACATATTTATAATAATTTATATTAATTCAGGGAATTTAAGAATTAGTTTATAAGGTCCAACCTTAGGTGGATTCAAGCTCGTTATTATATATATTCCATCGACCTAAATTATATGTAAAATAATTAACACTTTTATTTGTTGTATTTATATTGCATTTCCTTTAACCTTTTATTCAATAATTTAATTATTACTTTGTTTTAGAAACATATAAAAGCACCATCTTATATACTAGAAATTGATTAGTCTATTTTTATCTCCCAAGTCTATTCGAGTTGCACCGATATAGGTTCCCAGATAGGAGAGGTGCTCTTGAAGTGAATAGACATCAAGTCCAATCCTTAATTAGAACAAATACGGGCACAGACTCGAAGACCAATGATCCTTTTGAACTAATAAATTTCATTCTTACAATTCATGTATATTGAAAGCATCATGTAAATTGAAAGCATCTATGACCTATGTAATTTATATAACTTATTGAGTCTTTTATAATTTGAGTAAGTTGTGCAAACTTATTCAAAATTATTCATAATCATTTTCTCACCTTGAAATGAAAAGCCAAGTTCATGTATATTGGTCCAAACAATTCAACAAGCAATTAATCATTTCATATAGAAAATAAAATTCAGTTTGCTTTTAACTAAATTATGCATTAAAAAACCTGGCTCTGATACCACTGCTAGGAACTGACAGTCACTTTGAACATGCATAGTAGGCATGTCAGAAATTCAAAATTTTGTCCCTTGTCCCTAGGAACTCCTGTCAATTGCATATAAATTAAATAAAGCCTTAACTAAATAAATTCTCTACTTAGGCTAGCATGCAAAGACTAGGCATACCATAATTCTAAATTATATTCTAGCATAAATATTTTATACTAAGCATGTTATAACTCTAAGCTATAACCTAAGCATAAAATAAACTACATATGCAAAACAACTTAAGCATAATTATTAAGTCTAAAAACACTTAAAGAAAAAGACATAATAATTAAATAAGAAAGAAAAAGACTTACCAGTTGAAGCGTGCTTTAGCAAAACCTCCTTGAACAAGCCTCCAATTGTAGAATAGCCTCTATGAGTATCCGTACAAACCCTACCAACCAGAACCTCCCCGAGAGGAAGAACAAAAGAGCCTTGAGTAGTTGTTAGACCACTCCAAAAGCCCCACCCGAAAATATATACTACAGGTGCCCTAATAAATTCAGGCTCCTTAAAAAGAACTTGCTCAAATGACCCGAGATATTTATCTTTGCGAATCTTAACTTGGGATTTGTGCTTGAACTTGGTGCAATTTGAAAGGGGGGAATTGAGTGCCTATTTATAGGCTTGGGGGAGAAAAAATGCTCCCCCATTTCCGATGTGGGATGTGCAAAAATGCACATCCCATGCGGGTTATGCCCACTGGTCATAATGACCGGTGGGCATAGCCCGTCCATACAGCCTACTTTGCACGCTTTATGCGTTACTGCAAGGCAACACGCGAGCTGGGCCTCGTGGCCCATGCTGGGAGCCTAACCTGCGGTGCGCCATTGGGAAGCCCATTTTCATGGGCTGCCGCGAGCAATGCCCACTGTTATTCGTGCACCTTTCGGTGCACTCTCACGCACCTGAGCCTGTACAAAATACATTTTGTACTCTCGTTCCAATTTAACTCGCCAAGGTAAAATTCCCTTTTAATCCTTTTCAAATATATATTTATTTTATAACCCTAATAAATTAGTTACCAATCAAAAAATAAATCCTTGGTCTAACCATATAATAATCTAAATATTATCACGTTATTTTTTTTAATAGAATAAATCTATTAATTCTTTACTCAATCCGATGAAGGTCCAATGTGTGTAACCTTATAGGATCCAAAGTATTGAGCTTTTTAGGCTTAACCAACCCTTGTTCTAATGGAACCATTGGCTTGAGGTTCTAGACCGTGAATAGAACTCGATTACCTTAAATGACTGTAGTACGCCTCTAGCAAGGGTCTACCATCTCCCATTACTCAGAACGTCATTTGTGCTTATGACTTAATCCCAGTTAATGCAATAGTTATCTAATGCGTTGAACTCCTTCCATTCTTTAATATTAGTACCATCTAGTTTATTGGGTTCAGTCAAAGTGTAAACCTACTAATAGCGAGGTTGCTCCAAGCTATCCCAGTTATTTACTTGTTACTGAAGTATATTTCCTTTTACCATAATCTGTTTGACTAGAAACTATTTCTATCAAACACATACTCTGATCAAAGGTTTATAGCAATCATCACTTCAACAAGTGGCCAGGTACAACTCCTTAATATATCCGGAGCGATGGATTCTTTCCGACTACATAGCTTACCAATACCTGTGATCACCCGTATCACCCTAAATTAATGAGTGCATAGGTATGACCCAAAGTATAATGATGGCACCACACAAGGCAACTAGCATATCAAGTATGAGGATATTCGCAAAGCTTATTGCATGAAGATAAAACACTAACACGTTTTCACCAAGTGTTTACCTCACTACGATCTCCAATATATCTCCCAGATCTAACCATGTGTCAAACTTAAGGCACCACCTTCAGTCCTTAAGAGATTGACTGCTTGGATCCTTTCCAAGAAAGTTGACCACATGCTAGTCTTTCTACTTCATCAATATCCTTTCTTGATGAAACTATGACTAGGGATAGTTTAGACCTAATAATAATTGCACATGAAGCAGGTCTCACTAAATATAGTCCAACTATAATTGCTCTAACTCCATGCTATGATACGTCAAGGACTTTTGTATAGATACATCAATGAATATATTTTAACCAGTCATAATATATTTATAAACACATCGATATAAACAAAAGATCAAATGCCTTTATTAATTAAACAAATTATTCATACTATTATATAATTAAAATATATCGCCCTAATTGCCTTAAGCGAATACATCATATCTAACAATTGTCTCCCTCCTCAGGTATCACTATGCATGAGGAGTGTCCCTCGGTGTTAGGCTGCAAGTATATACGAAGAGTTCTCCTCCTTGATGGATTGATTTCATCCTTTTCGTCTCTATCATGGTTATAGTTATGGTCTTCATTAAGTTCAGGTTTTTGAGGTTATTGTACCTTATCATCCCCGTTGGGGTTAGGATTTCTTGCTTTATCCATTGCTTATCTTGTGCGAGCTCTTTCTACTGCTCCACTAAGTCTTCTGCAGGTTCTTTCGATTTTTGGATCCAAAGGAAAAGTAGGGGGTAGACCAGCACTTCTTTGCATGCAAAGAGTTCTTCTTAAACTAACATGTACCTGAAACACATAATGGACAAAAGAGGGTGAAAAGCACCTATTTACAGTTAAAATGCTAAGGCTCATTTAGCGTCAGTCCCCGGCAAAGGCGCCAAAAACTTGTCGAGCCTAAAGGGCACCTAGCAAGTATACTAGGGTCTAGATTGTGTACATTAGCAAGAACAAGTGTCGAATCCACAAGGAGCGTGTAAAGTGCCTAGAGTTCTTCCTAGTAAACGGGGCTAAACAGTCTTCTATAATTTTGGGGTGAATTTTGTGTAAACATAAAACAGAAAGTAAATGATAAAATTAATAATATTAAAAGATTCCAGGCTTGTCAACTTCAGCAAAATAGTCATAGAGTTCTTTCAATAGCAACATAACATGCATAATCAATAAGCAGTATAAAGATCTCCTAAGTATCTCAACGAAGGTAATCAAAGCATTCCCTTCAGTCATAATAGTCACTAAAGTTATTCAACCTAAATATCTTCTCAGACTCAATATGCAAATAACAATGCATTAAATGTAGTTGAGCATTTAGATAAAATCTAAAACCTTAGGCTTACAATCAATCTCCTTTCAGACTCAAGAATCATAAGTGTGTGTTTGGGTCAATTATAAAAGTCCCTTGCGGACTTATACATGTAAGTCTATGTGAATTGGATCCAAGATCTATAAGGAATAGGCATACAAACACAGCAAGAATTATTAAGCCTAAAGAGTTAAATACATTGCATAGCTGCTTAAGAGATCTCCTTCTACTGCCTTCCTAAGCAGACTCACCAGGAGAAGGACTACTCACTCATGATTTTGAACAAAATACTTGCCATTCAAAGGGAAAAGAAATTACAATTAGCTTTTGGGTAACTAAAGCTTACTCCCCAATGAAGAAGATGCCATTAATATAGGCACTAAACCTCAAAGGAGAGAGAAAATATCCCAAAATAAAATATTATAATAAAAGCAAAATATCTCGATATTTTTTCCTAAATAACATTAAACAAATCCCCACTAGTGAAAAGGCTTCTAGAAAGGGGCAAAAATAGAAAAGATTAAAACTAGTCAAAATCTACTTTTTTCACTTTTTCTTCTCTCTCTCTCTCTGACAAAAGTCAAATCAGCCACCATCCATCATGCTACTACAGTAATCTCCATTATTGGCAGGGTTTTTAAGCTATTTTTATCCTTTTGGCAGCAACACGATGGAGATCCCCTTCTCTACAAAAACCTATAAATCTATGGAGAACCCCATAGAAATTGATTCTTTTTAAACAAATTGTTAGTTCAAAATGCATGATTTTTGTAGCATAATTTGAATGCATCACTATTGGAGGAGAAATTATATATGATACCGGGTATTTGATACGCTTCCTTGATCCAATAGTTGAGTATTTATTAGAGAATATTTAATTAAGATAAAAGATTGTTTAATTAGGACATAATAAATACTTAACCATTGGATTGGAGAAGGGTACTAAATAATAAATACTCAAATATTCTCAAATAAATAGGGTACTAAATACCCGGTACCATATACAATTCCCCTATTGGAGATGCTATTATATGTACCATATTAAAGTGAAATGTTGATTTGGCACTATTGACTCAAAACCTGTTGATCTTGACGTTTCCAAGCTTGAAACACAGGATTCGGTTGATTATTTACTAATACATCAATTGGTATAACAATGGTTCCATCAACGTGTTTGATGAGGTCACATCCGTCGAGCATCAGGATAATAAGCGTTTTCCACAGAACATAAGTGCTTGAACCAAAGGCAGCTGGTGCAAAATTGATGGGGTTATAGTAGCTGAGGTTTTGGATGTAGTGGAAGAGAGGGATAACGATAAAGGCGAAGAAGAAGGTCCAGAGGAGATAAAGTTGACATTGTGATTAAAAATAGAAGAGAAGAATAATTGTGTTTGAAAATTAATAGAACCACGCTGATGGTAGTTTTGCCTTAACAACTCTGATGCCATGTAAGGCAAACTAGGGTTTGAGAAAATTCACCTACACACTATGCGTGTTGTATTGTATTCATCATATAGGACTTTTAACTATACAGAGTTTTTTTTAAGAAAGCAAGGGATTGGAATAAAAGAGCGAGGGTGGCATTGCATCATTAATGATCCACCGTTTACATTAGCTCACCCGAAGGGAGAAGACAAGATGAACCACCACGAGGGACGCCGCCCTTCCCCACTCCTCTAAACAACCCTCCCCCCTCCCACTTCATATGTATAAATATAAAGAAAATGCCTTGATCTCAAGGTGAGATCAAGTAAGAGTCAGTTACAGGAAAGTAATAAGTTTGGGCAGTTGAAAACATCCGATACTAAAAAATGTAATTGTCGTTTCCTACATTTAAAGATAAACCAGCACAAATAAATACTCGAAACAAGGTGATCTTCTGAGCTTAAAACACCTTTAAAAATGAATTTATTTCTTCTCTTCCATAATGCCCACGCTATATAGAACCATAGGGAAGTCTCGAACTCGAGGTATGGACCAGCCAAGAAATGATTGCGACAAAGATCCAAAAACTGATAGCCTATTAGTGGCATAGTCACCGAGATTCCAAATAGCCTGAAAGCTTACACCTATACATGATAACTTCCTGGGCAATGAAAAATTGCATGCTCTGTCATCTCCACTCCATCGCAAAATGGGCATTTACTATACATAATAGCTTGACATCCTCGATCGAAGAGAAACAAATTCGTCGACAATCGTTTATGGAAAATTAAGCAAGTAAAAAACTGAACCTTGGGTAAAACGCATGCTCTCCAAATTATCATGAAATCAACTCCAGGTTTCAGCCATGGGGGGTTCTGTAGAACCCAATGCTAAATGACGAAGCAGAATACTTCCTTTGTTCACCGATTTCCCACAAGAATCTATCAGCTCCCTGCGAAAATAGCACCTAACTTAGCCGTCCAATGCCGAATAACGCCTCATCAATAGAAAATAGTGCATGGAGGCATTGAGTTATCCAATTTCTCAGTTGAATGCATCTCTCCTAGCTCAAAATTCTTAAATTCCTCTTCCAAAAGGGTCTCTGAATCGCAACAGCCCCAAAAAGAAAGAAGCAACTCTGTTGCACTGAGCAAAATTTACAGTTACAGATATGATAAAGATCAGGAAACAGATATTCAAGGCAATTCTATACAAGCTAGGAAAGAAATCATTCTAAATTTATTACATTAATATACACTGCTATCAAAAAGATCATCCATTAGTTCATGTATGATAATGGGCAAAAATGAAGTTCGTATAACAAATTGAGGCTCTGTTCTCTTGGATTACAATTCAATTCAGTTTAGTTCAGACCACTTCAGTTCAGTTCAGACCACTTTAGTTTAGTTCAGCTATGTGTAGTTATAAATTGGAAAGTTATTGGATTTGTCCCACTTGGGCAAAATAATTTCAGCCCAACTTTATCCTAATTACCCAACGCGCACATTATGTTTCTAATTAACATGTATAAACAATAATACATCAAAATATTATTATATTAATAATAACAATAATCTATAATACTTTAAATACTACTATATTATAATAAAATTAATTATTAATTATTGAGTATTAAAACTGAACTGAAACTTATCTGAAACTGAACAGAACTAAACTGAATGAATTATAAGTTGAAAAGAACATGGCCTAGCTCCTCCTAAATTTTGTTATTTCTTGTTTTACCATTCACTTTTTTTTTGTTATTACCATTTGAGCCACATTAAATGAGAGTATAAAAAAGTTATTTTTATAAAATTATAAAGGTATTTAATATTTAAACATTATTATTCAAAAATATCAAATTCGGTAGAACCATTGGTAATATCGCTAAAATCAGTAACACTGCATACCATTAGGCCCACCGATATAATGTCCAGTACGGTATTGATAACATTGGTATAATCAAGCAAAGTGGTTCTTTTGATTGTGGCACATAGACCTATTCGCGGGTCGGGCTACCCATAGGGCCCGGCCCGAGCCCGCTCCCATGGGCCGAGCTTAGACACCTTTTTTTACTAAGCCCAAAGTTTTAAGGGTCGGGCTTGGTTTTTATATAAATACCCAAGCCCGGCCCGATGAATAATACTTATATATATATATTAGATGAACGGACCGAATAATAATTAAATAATTAAATAATTAGCAGCAGATTATTATGCAGTAGTCAATTTATAAAAATTACCGATTAATATTGACAAAGATAAAATTAAATAAAAAAAAGATATCAAAGAAAACTTATGTCTTAGAGACGTTTACTGAAACCGGAAACTAGGCCGGAATAGTAAAGACGGTGGTCGGAGACGGAGGTCGGAGATGGAGGTCGGAGCTTGAGAGCTTCTCTCTCTTATTTCTCTCTCTTGATTGTATTTCTCGGTGTGTGTCTAAAATGAGAGACTCAAGCCTTTTAAAGGCATAAAATTACTGTTTTAAACAGTACTAGTAATGAGTGACGGGAGCTGTCGATAGCCGGTTAAAGGAAACGGGAGCCGCCAGTAGCCGATTTGTTTTACTGTAGCTAGTGATGCTTTTAGCAATTCCTACTTGGGAGGATTTTGTAATAATTCTTCAAAGTCTCCCATAGGAATATCATCAATATCAAGATCATCGTCTGCTAGGTCTTGTGCTTCTTAAAATAAGACTTCAAACATATTAGAAGCCTTTTCTTTCCCTTTGCTTGAGGAAGCCGATGAAGTTTTTTTCCTTTTAGGAGGGGATACATCCATGAAGGCAGCAAATTCATACTTCCTTTTAGGAGAGGCATTGTCTAGAATTATTATTCCCTTTTACGGCTATTTTAAAGGGACTTCTTGAGAGGAAAGAGTTTTATCCTTCTCTAGAAAGGCTTGTATTTGAGCTTTCAGCTCATCTTTAGACATTTGTGTTAGAAGAGACTCAAATATGTCTTTAGAGGATGGTATGGATGCAGGTGGTTCTGGGTGTATGAATTGTATGAGGTTATGGGATAAAAAAACTGAGGGTAGTTCGAAGAATTCAAAACGGTCCCACCATTTTATGGCAATTTGCCGTGCTAACCAAGGCACAGAAATTTCACTTTCAGGAAGTTTGGACAATTTGTCTCTTACTTTATGAGCAATAATATAATCCCATTTTATTATCCATGGGATATGGTATAGGATAGTAAATTGTAATCTCGTAGCTTCACTGAAGCTGTTGTATTCACAAAACTAATCAAAAATCTCTCTTACCCTTTTAGGGAGGCAGATAAGGAGCAGACCCCATTACTGGAACCAATTATGGAACCAATTAGGGAAAGTTTTAGTAGGTTTTACCAACTGATACTGTAGGAACCAACTAAATTTCCTGAAGCTGTTATCATAAAGTAATGCTTGTGACCAAGCATCAATGTAATCAAAGTAGCTATAAACTACCTTATTACCTTTGTGCAAGAGAAATAAGTCTTTGTCCCAATCTTCTGGGAATATAACCTTTAAGATAGTGAGTTTGGCGAAAGCCCACTCATTATTGCTACATTTCATTGGCTCAAATTTTACTGAACCAGTTTCTTCCAATATGGAAAGGTAAAAATTATAGTCCCTTGGAAGGAAAGGAACTGTAGTGTAGTTGCGAGTGTAGAAGGTGGCAATTTGAATGGCTCGAGATGGCCATATTTTTGTTCTACCGGGTAGATAAATTATGTCTCGGTAGGGAGGAAGGGCCACTTTTTCTCTTTAAGAGATTCTGGTTCTAACGCTATTTGATAGGCGACGTTATCATAAGAATCATCTATACTTTCTTTTGAAAGATTTTCAATCGGTTGTCTCCTTTGGGGAGTTCTTCTTGGTTGACTAATTGATCTTTGTGAGTTTCTTTCAGAAACTTGGCTGGAAGATCCTTCAAATCTTTTTAACTTGAGGTTGTTTTTCTTTGAATTCATTTCCTGCAAGGAATTCTCACGTTAGGAAATTAGGAAGTGAGTTTTCAACTCCATTGATAAATTCAATATCAAAATCAAACAAAGATAAGATGGCTTGCCATCTAGCAAATATTTTTTTTGAAGCTATATTTTTAACATCTTTAACTAATATATCTTTAGCAGATTTATAATCAAACCTAAGTAAGAATTTTTTATTTATTAAATTTGATTTGAATTTCTGGATACAGAGGACTATAGCCAGAATTTCCTTCTTAATAGTGGAATAGTTAGTACGAGCACCAACCCAAACTCCACTAGTAAATCAGACTAAGGACTCAATTTCATTGATCCTTTGTTTTAGAATTCCCCCGTAATCGAGGTCTGATGCATCAATTTCAACGATCTTAAAAGCATCAGGATGTGGTATGGCTAAACAAGGTAGAACCTTGACGCGAAGTTTAATTCGTTGTACTGCTAGAGTGTGACTTTTAGTCCATTCAGGAGGATTTTTCTTTAATCTTTCGAAGAGAGGCTTCACATCGTAAGAAAGATCTTTATAAAAGGCTGCTACGTAATTTAAACTTCCTAAAAATCTTTGTAATTGATTTTTATTTCTGATTTCATCAAGGAATTTGCTACCAAATTTGATAGCTCTATCTATTGGAATACAAGTACCATTTTCAATGGTATGACCTAGAAATCTAATGCTGGTTTGAAAAAGTTTAATATTTTTAGTAGAAAAAACCAAACTATTGCGTTTAACAACTTCAAAAAATATTTTTAAATGCTTAAAATGTTGTTTTATATTTTTTGAAAATATAAGAACATCATCAATGTAAACAATTGCAAATGAGGAATAAGCATTGAAAATATCATTCATAATTTTTTGGTATTCAGAAGGGGCATTTTTAAGCCCAAAAGGTATTACGTTCCATTCATAATGTCTAAAAGGAACTGTAAATGCAGTTTTATATTTATCTTCTTCATCAATCTGGATTTGCCAAAAACCAGATTTCATGTCAAATTTTGAAAAAATCTTTGCTTCAAATAATCTATTTAACAGATCTCGTTTATTTGGTAGTGGATATCTTATCCATCTAAGCACCTTATTAAGGGGCTTGTAGTTTATAACTAATCTAGGAACTCCTCGTTCTAACTCAGCTGCGTTTTCAACATAAAATGCTGGACAACTCCATGGACTATTGCTTTTCCTAATCAGAACCTTTTTTAAAAGATCCTCAATTTCTATTTTACAGATTTTTAGATGCCTTGGAGACATCGCAATAGGTCTAGCTTTAGTAGGAATTAATTGTTCAATGAAATCTGGTTCATAAGGAAGTTTAACAACATGCCTTTTACGTTCCCAAAATGCAGAGGGAAGGTCTGAACAGATTTCTTTAATCATTAATTGCTACATATCATCAATCCTTTTCTTTAAGATGGGATTATCAAGTTTGGAATTCAAAACCTTGAAATCTACTTCATCTTTAAGTGAAGCAAGAAATTTCTCTTTGCTTGAAAGCAAATGTCTTAGAACATTTAAGTTCTTTTCTTTAGGTCGAGAAATAAATTTAAAAATTATTTCTTTACCAGATATTTCAGTAGAGATTCCTCTTTCAGAGATATTACAGGGAAATAAACTATACAAAAAAGGATTTCCCAAAATAATTGTTCGATTTAATCCTTTTACCATTATAAATGGTATCTTTAAACAAAATCCTTGATTACAAATGGCTGCACTATTGAGTTTAAAATTTATAGGTAGTCGTTCGCCATTTGCGATATGCAGTTCCTCAAGGGCTTTTGTAAAGTATTTAGAGGGAACTAACCCTTCATTGATGTAGTTTAAGTCCGCACTAGAGTCAATAAGGGCTATGGTAGTTACAAAGAATTCTTCATTAATGACTAAAGTAATCTTTGTATGCCACTTATAAGTGGTGACCTTATTGACTAAATCAATGTATTGAAAGCTTTTAGTTTTCTCAGATATTATTAATTCATTAACACTTTCAGTGTTTTGGTTGGAACTTTTATTAATACTTTCAGTATTTTGATTAGAACTCTTAAGTTCTAAATCTAGGTTATCACTTGTATTCTCTGAGTCTGAATCATTGCCCATTTCAAGACTGGTGACTCTTTCTTGGAGATTTTTAATCTCTTTTTTCATGTTATTAATTTCTGCCTTTAAATCGGCAATAGTTGGTTCTTTGCTTTTAGTAGTCTTAAACCTATCAATAATATCTTTAAGATTATATGTTACTGTCTTATCATTTAATTATTTTTCTATTTTTGTGGATTTAGTACTTGAAGTACTAGCCTCGGAATTATTCTTGACTAGTTCAAAATATTGCTCTAAGTGTTTTCTTTTTTCAGAAGGATCTTGAATTTGTTCTATTAGAGTTAATATCATGTCTTCACTCTTGGTGAGAACCATTAGCCCATTTAATGAGCACAAGGATTTGTAATAATCACATTGACCATCACAACCCATTTCAGAACTATTATCCGAGTTTGACTCAGAAGTATAATCGTTATCATTTTCAATAATAACATCTTCCTTTTCAGAGTCTGTTTCCATAAGCAGAACTTTTAGCAAAGAATCCTTTAGATTTTTATCTAAAGATAGAGATTTAGTATGCTGTTTAACTTTACATTTATTAGAATAGTGACCCAGTTTGCCACATTTATAACAAACTACACTTTTATAGGTTTTTTAGAAGATGAAGCATTTTTAAAATGTTTCTTCTTATGAAATTTTGTTTTCGAAAACTTAGAAAGCTTTTGATCCTTTTGGTCATGCTTGAAAAATCTTTTACCTTTATGAATAGGTTTTTTAGGTTTACCTTTAACTGGATTAAAACCCAATTGTTCGCAAAAGGTTCCTAAAATTCTTTTGCCCGAAAATCTTTCAGATTGAGCTTGTTTGTGAATTTTTAATTAGTTGCAGAGTTGTAATCCTTCTGTATTAATTTCAGAAGAGATTTCTCCATATGTTAAAGAAGAATAAGGAATAGTTCCATTACGTTTATGCCTTATCCTTTCCCTAACTCGATCTACAAAAAGCCTAGGAAGACCAGAATTAAATTTTTCTTTCCAAAAATCCTGGGTACAGTCATCGCGAATAAAGACAGCACTTAGAAAAACATCTTTGTACCATTTAAACTCACTCAAATCCCTATAGCGCATATTTATATGTTGCTCTGTAGTTTGTTCAAAAAACGAAGATGAAGATCCAAGAAAATACAAGATTAGGGTATAAACCAAAACATTTACTGCATCTGCATCTTGTCTGTTTCCTTCTATTTTAATAGAATTAAGGATATAATTTTTAGATTCTGAAGATAAATAAAAATCCCACCAACCTTTAAGTTGGCCAGTAAAGCCAGCTATAATGGCTTCGGCAATGATTTTATCATTGTTTCCATGTATCCTAGAAGCAGAGGCATACATAAGGATGTACTGAATAACATTTTTTATTTGATATTCAGATAACCCATCAATGTTCCATTCCTTTATAGACCTTCCATCATAAGAGACAAGAGATGGTCTAGTCTAAATTCCTCATACTGAAGATTAACAGGTGAGGGTCTAGGATAATATGGTTTATCAGAGGTTTCTTTAGAATGGTAAATTTTATTTACCCGGTTAACATTATTGTCTAATTTCATTTATGAAAAAGACTTTGTAATTCATCAATTATCTTTGTTAATATTAATCTATAATTTTTATAAATTGACTACTGTATAATAATCTACTGCTAATTATTTAATTATTTAATTATTATTCGGTCTGTTCACTCTTGGTATCTGAGCCATTTGTTATTTTATATTACTAGTAGAATACTACTCAAAAAATATTCTAAATAAATCTTGTATAAGTTCTGTGAAACCCCAAGTCTCGTAGTCGTGAAGCCATTTGAGCCGTGTGATAGGCGTTGTTGGCATTGACATAAATCGTTGACAGTGATCAGACTTATGGAAGCATTATTTGGAAAATTTACTGGCCGTACTTCTAATAGTAATAAGAGAAATAATAAATGTAAAAACAAAGAAATATTATTAGAAAGTAATATAGAAAATGATCTACATAACTGGAGTCAACCTCCCTCAAGTGCTAAAATAAATCTAAGAGTAATTTCCTGATAAAATCATATTATATTGTGAAGACTGTAGAATAGTCTGTTTCAATTGATGATAACATCAATTCGTTTAATCTATTAACTAAAAGTTTAATAGATAAATATACAGAATTATATTCCTTTATACATATAGGTACGATTCAAGTAGCGGTAAAACCAGCTACTCGACTAGGCCTACCACCAGTCACTGCATTAGTCTATCTAAGAGACAAGCAGAACTTCAAGTTCACTGACTCCTTACTAGGAGCTATAGAGTCTTCCTTAACGGATGGACCCATTTATTTTACTTGTTATCCGAACCTTACTGTACCTCTAGATTGTCCTCATATTATGGACATTGCTTCATTAGATATCAAAACTGAAGGTTTTGAAATGAAGCCAGGATCAAAGAATTTGATTCTGATCTACAGGATACACTATAAGGTTATGAACTCTACTGTGCCTAATCTAAAAGATGATGCAAGTAAATTATTAAATACACCAAAAGGTGTAACAACTCTATTTTTAACAGATCTATCAAAAGGAAATTTTGTTGTTCCTAGGCCTATCCCTTGGGATCAATTAAATTTTCCAGATTCATGGAAGATAGAGGATGCTATCCCTTTGAAAAAGGAAGAAAATATGCAATTAGATTATCTCCTTGAAGAGTCTGATGGTAGTGTCATTTTAAAATTTGGCAAAGAAAGATCTTTATCTTCTAGGAGATCTTTCACTAGGAGCATAAAAACTCCTACCTATCTACCACCAAGATCTTCTACTTCATCCATTCCAATAAAATAGGAAAATGAGGTAACGGCAACTGAAAGAATGCCTGACAATGTGGTTAAACCTGTCTATGAACGCCCAAGTAGTCCGACTATGTCTGATATGGGTTATCATTCTTTTTTTGTTCTTACAAAAGAACTTTCCACATTTGAAAAATGGTTTATGATAACCTTCACTGAAAGTGAAAAATTCAAATGGATTAAATTATATGAAAAATTTCTTGCCAAAAACGGCTCATGGGACTTTCCTGAATTTTTACAACATCAGTTAAAAATTAGAAGAAAGAAAACGGTAATTAAATTCCCAGATTTTGAAAACTTAAAGTTTTTAGAATATTTAGAAATGTCCTACAAGACATTTACTACTTCTAATGGTGAAACCATCATAAGTTTACACCCTCCTTTGGCTTATGTAAGTTATAAAATCACACCAGATGTCAAAATTGAATCCAGTACTTTTATTACCGGTTCAGATGCTATTATTAAACAAGCAAATTTCACTAATTTAACTCTTCATACTATGTCTGAACAATTAATTCGGATTGAAAATACAATGCTTAAAGCAACTGCACCTACTTTAAAAGTGGGGGAGGAAATGGTTATAAAACCAACTCCTAGTGAAAAACTAGAACTCAAATTCGCTAAACCTCAAGACGATTTGATAGATGAAATCACAAAACGTATAGCAGCTCTTCCTATAGATTGCAAACAAAAGGGTATTCAAATAAATGAATCAAAGCAGATTGCTCCTCTTACCCAAGAAAACGAAGAAATTGAAAATTTCACTGAAATAAAAACTGAAAGTTCAGAAAGTCTTAAAGATACTGAAATTGATGAATTACACAGTCTTTTTCATAAAATGAAATTAGACAATAATGTTAACCAGGTAAATAAAATTTACCATTCTAAAGAAACCTCTGATAAACCATATTATCCTAGACCCTCACCTGTTAATCTTCAGTATGAGGAATTTAGACCATCTCTTGTCTCTTATGATGGAAGGTCTATAGAGGAATGGAACATTGATGGGTTATCTGAATATCAAATAAAAAATATTATTCAGTACATCCTTATGTATGTTCTTGCTTCTAGGATACATGGAAACAATGATAAAATCATTGCCGAAGCCATTATAGCTGGCTTTACTGGCCAACTTAAAGGTTGGTGGGATTTTTATTTATCTTCAGAATCTAAAAATTCTATCCTTAATTCTGTTAAAACAGAAGGAAACAGACAAGATGCAGATGCAGTAAATATATTGGTTTATACCTTAATCTTGTATTTTCTTGAATCTTCGTCTTCGTTTTTTGAACAAACTACACAGCAACTTATAAATTTGCGAGCTGATGTCTCTCAAGAGTAGTCCTTCGCTGGATGTCATTTATTACTCCCCATGGAGTATGTATCTGTTGATTTTTCTAAATACGCTGCAGGTCCTTGAAATGAATAATGTTTCTGTTTTTTACTGGTTTTTGTTTTCAGTACGTTGAGTATGACTTCTGCTCTCTATTGTGAAATTAGAGTTTCTGTAAATGTCTTATTTTCCTTTTTTATATTTATATAATGAATTTTTAAATTTGATTACAATAAACAAAAATAAATATAAAAAATTATTTACGGACCATGGGCCGGGCTTGGGAATGACCTCATAAGCTCGGGCTCAAGCCTGAAGTTCTAAAGTGTGGGTCGGGCTAAACTTGGGTTGATATTTTTAATCAAAAATCCGACCAAGCCAGGCCCGAGCCCGGGCCCGCCCAACCAACAGGTCCACGCACAACGTCGTACTTCAACTAACATCCATAAATATTATTTTGCTACCAAATCTATAATAATAATAATAATAATAATAATAATAATAATAATAATAATTTCAGTCAAAAAAAATAATAATAATTAATAAATAGTTAATAACTAATTCTTTTTTACTTATTTAAGCTTTTTTTAGTCATTTATTGTTTTTTTATTATATTTGAAAAACACATTCAGTAAAAAAAAAACACATACAATTTATTACTGTTTTATGTGAAAAAATGTTGAAAAGTCAAGTACAAGACGAATTGTGCAGTAAAATCATCTTGTAGATCAAACTTTTGATATGCAGAACGCTGCTGTTATTTCATTGATAAGTCATACACAATTGAAATGTACATTTTGAGTTCTTTTTTGTACTGAATACAACAGTTAACTAGCTGATCACATAATTATAACCAACAGTTAACTAGCTGATCACATAATTATAACCAACTACAACAAACTTTAGCGCAAAAAATTAACTGATCAATGTGAAGACATTACCAGATCCAATTCCAAGTGGACAAATTTCATGAGATTATAGCTAATATTTGATTTGGAAAGAAGGAATGTGTTTGAATTTTGTCTTTACTTGAATAACACAGACGGCCATCGGCAATATTTGGTCATATATGTTGAATGCCACACTTTTTGCTTTTATGTGATTTTGAATTTTATAGTTAATATTTTCTTAGATAGTAACCTTTTGTGCTCTTATTAGTCTAATATGAATTTGGAGAAAGCACTTGCTTAAATAGATATTTGTTGGGTTTGGTTTTCTTTGGTAGTGAATCTGCAGAACTTTTTTATGTACTTGTAATAGTGATATTGCAAATTTTATTTTTGGTATTTTCTTTAGCTTGTGAAAAACAGAGTTATTTACTTTTACTTAAAGTTTCAGCATTGTAGCTTCTGGAAGGATTAATATGTACAATTGAAGAATTTATGACATTCAGTCGCAATGATACTTGAAGTGTGAAGCCCTAAAATGAAAAGCTTCATATTGTTCTTAGCATGCTTGCTTTTAATCTGATAATTTGCTTGGAAATTAGAGTAAATGGTTCTAACAAAGTTGCTTCAAAATAAGAAACAAGAGAGTGCAACTATGATGTGCAATAAAGAACATAGAACTTATGTCGTAAGAAAATTTAAGCATGTTTTCGTATGAACATGTGCTATTTTGATCTTCATATACATATTGTTCTAGTAAACTTATTATGATGTGGAATAAAAATCTAATGTCATGGAATTTGAATAATAGGAGGGTGAAACTTCATTAGAAGATGTTCATGATGTTTTAGATATGTAGTGACTTTATAAGTTAGATAGCGACAGAGAGACATTGCAAAATGAGGGTGTGTGTGATTTATTATTGGATTGACCAGGCTTTTTCTATATGGTGAGATATGAGATACTTTACACCTAAACATAACCGCCCATTTTAACCCCATTGACGTGTCATTTTCTGATTGCACCACTCCTCTAATTGGTTCTTGAATTGTTATACCTGTTAATTGGTTGGATGGTTTGGGTTTGATGTTTCGGCCATAAGTTGGTATTGTTGGGTTTCTCCTAAGAAAGTCAACATCTTTACGGTTACCGTCAACTAATGTCACCTCTAAAAGAATTCAAATTGTGTGGATTAATAAAATCGATAAAATGCCCTGTATTATTAAAAAATATTCGTTTTTGGTTTTTATTAAATGCTTTTATATCGGGCTTTTATGCTATGCAAGTAGCTCATTCATAATTTAAAGAAATTGTCCAATATGACTCATTTATCCAAAATATATACCAAAATAACTCAACCATAAAATTATATATTTCCTGCATTTTAAGTTTCATTTAATATCTTCATATGCTCATAAACAGTTATGCAATTAGGAAAGGCTTTTTTTATTTTTTTGGCTTATTTTGTATTTATCTCTCAAACCGTTCATTTTTTCGACATGCCGCTTTAGAGTTTTTTTGTTCGTCTCATTTTTTTCTTCGAAACTTCATACATTGTGATATACTTTTTCCAAATTTTTTTCGACCTGTTACAAATCTAATATATTTCTCTTACAAATCTGATATAAAACTTGTAACAGACTTATAGCAGATATATAATAGATATATATCAGTTCAATGGACATTGCAAATATAAAGAGACTTATATTAGACTTATAAGGGATTTATATTACACACACATACACACATATATATAGTAGACATATAACAGTTCAATGAGCATTACAAATACAAATAGTCTTATATTAGAATTATAACAAATATATATCAGACATGTATCAGATATATTTCTGATATGTTTCTGTTATAATTCTAGTATATGACAGATTTGTAGTAGATGTATAAGAGATTGCTGGGAAACAATGATCAGGAAGAAACAAATTCAAGAACAATCTGGATCAAATTTGAAGAAAACAAAAACATAAAGCCCGAAGTAAACAAGACATGTATTCAATTAAAGTAAACAAATTGAAGACTTCAGATACCTAAGCATTTAAAGAAAACATCCAATTAGAGTTTGTAAAGGAAACAAATTGCTAACTCCTTCAAAAACAGCATCTGGAGAAAGACTGATTGAAGAACATTCGGATATATTGAGTCTGAAGACATCTGGAAGACTCAATTATCAAGACAAAGGGAATGTTTTGAAAGTTACATTTCCCTCCACTTTTTGGTCCAAACTTCAAAGATATTTTTCCTTTTTGACAGACAAAATAACAGCTAGCACGTATTCTAGAAAAAGGACAAAAGGATTGACATAGAAAAGAGAAAAGGTAACAACCTTTTTAACCTAGACCAATAGGAAAGGCACGTAGAGCTCACACACCGGACTACTGGCATAAAAGTTGGTGAATCGCTAAAATATAAGGAAAACGATCACTGACAACTTTTCAGCCTCAATCCCAAGGATTCAAATGGGTCATTTACTCAGTCTAATGGAATGATCAACGGCTCTAGAAGCTCCACTTACCTTATCAATGGTGGAGATTGATGAACTATCCAACGGTTCCAAACGGCTACATTTATGACAGAAGCCTATAAAAGAGAAGCTCTCCACATTGAGAATGTATTGGTTGATTTATAAAAGCAAGTAACAAAAGAAATTAGCAATTCAATCGGTAATCAAATCTCTCCGAGAAACAAACAATTCCAATCTACTTGTAAGAACCTTCAAAGTGAAATTATAAACTTGAAGTGTTTAAAATCAAAACCTTTGACAAAAACAAAGTGTAAAAAATCTCATACTTGGGTGAGTATTGAGATTGGGACTCAGCTTAGAGTTGGTGCTTTAAGTGGTATATCCCTTTAGGACTGAGCTTAGGATTTGGTAGATTCTAAGTGGTATATCCTGCTAAAGAGAAATGACTCAGCTAAGAGTTGGTGCTTCTGGTCGTATATCCTACATCCGAAAGAAGGTATCTGTCCGGAGACAAATTGTAAGGCTTGATTTCTGCTAGTTGGAAAGAAATCACACTAGTGGAAAAAGCTTTGAGGAAGGAAACTCTGGGGACTAGAGTAGGCGGGGCTGAACCAGGATAAATTTTTGTGTTTGATTTCTTTTAACATTTTAGTTATTTGCATAATTTTATATTTTTGCATCATCCAGATCCTATCCATCTGGAACATATCAAACATGTTACACAAGACTTTTTAAAGTTTGTGAATTCCACGAAAAAGGTCATTCACCCCCCTCCAACCTTATAAACATAAGCATATAGGGACCAACAAGTGGTTATAGAGCTTGTGCTCATAACTAGAGACCTAACAATCACGAGCTAAAGGTCCATTTTTTATTCAAAAATCAAAGTGAGTTTTAACAACTCACAGCTTCTTCCCAAGGGTATGTCCATTACACATCCTCCACTCTTTACTAGTGAACACTACGCGTTCTTGAAAAATCGAATGAAGAATTTCATTCAGGCCCAAAGCATGCAAGCTTGGATGACCATTAAAGATGGTCCATATGTTCTAACTGTAGAAGTTGAGGGTATCACTACCCTTCCCTCAAATCTGTGGGATGAGAATGATTATAAAAAATTGCATGAAAACACATATGCTATTAATATGCTTCATTGTGCTCTTAGTGCAGTAGAATTCAACAGGGTATCAGGATGTGAAACTACACAAGAGATCTGGCAGAAACTTGAGGTGACTTATGAAGGAACCACCAAAGTCAAGGAAGCTAAGATAGGACTCATCCAACAAAAGCTTGAGAACTTCAAGATGGAGCAAAAAGAATCAATCAACAACATGAACATCGGATACACCAATCTAGTCAATTAGATGAAGAGGCTTGGCAAACAAATCACTAAGACAGAAATGGTTAAGAAAATTCTCAGAAGTCTCTGCAAGGAATGGGACAGCAAAAAGATAGCCATTGAGGAGGCCCATGACTTGAATTTTTACAGTTATAATGAACTCATTGGTAATCTTCTAACTCAAGAACTATCCTTGGAGAGATACTGCCAACATGAAAAGAAGCCTGTAGAAAAGAAGAAAGCAATTGCTCTCAAAGCAGAGTTATCCGAATCAAAATCTTCTGGAATAGAAAAATACTCAAAAAGGTCCTCCTGTTTTAAAGAAGACATGGTCATGCTAGCCAAGCAGTTCAACAGATTCATGAAGATGGAAGCTAGGAGAGGATCCAAAAGATTTGATTCCAGAAGAAGGAAGGAAAGCTCTTCCAAGAAGGAGAAGTTTAGAAAAGCTCCGGAAGAAAAGAAGGATCGGGAAAAAGAAGTCTCCTACTTTGAATGTGTTGAGAAAGGGCATTACAAATCAAAATGTCCTAAGCTCAATAAGGACAAAAGACATAAGAAGAAAGCAATTGTGGCTACTTTGAGTGAAAGTGAAGAAAGTTGTAACTTATCTTCCACAAAAGAAGAGGAGATTGCTAACGGTGCATTTTTGGCAATATCTAATTCGGAAGCAGATAAATCTGGAAGAAAAAACTCTGTACAAGTCACTGAGCAAATGGAAGAATCAGAGTCTCAAATAGCTGAACTGAGGTAAACTCTCACTCTAAATCTTTATCTAACTTTGATCTTGCTAGAGCTTTAGGGATTGTGATCAACAATGTGAGAAAGAACACCAAGACTATCAAGCCCATTAAGAGACAAGTAATGGAGCTAACTGAAGACGTTAAAGCAATGACTCAAGATATCAACTTGATTATAGCAATAAAACACATTGATGTTGTTGAACAAAAGTTCCTGAAAAATCAAGTTCAGATTCTCAATGCCAATGTGATTGGACTAGATAGAGAAATAAATCTGATGAAGGAACCTGCCAAAAAAAGGCCAAAACCTAAAGCTCCAAAGAGAGATCATCAGACTTTTGCCCAGAAAGGATATCAAAATCCATTCAATCCCAGAAAAAGAAATGTGAACAGACAACCTCAAGCACAGAAGTTTGCAGCTCCTTAAAGGCAAATATTCACAGCTGTAGAAAAAGGAAAAGGAGTGATGAGGGAACCACCTCAAGTGGAAAATCCCTTCTTGATCCAAATGGAACAGGAACGAAGATCTACTTGTTAGATATGATGTATGCCCTTAAGGCAATTAGGGCGATATATCTTAATTATGTAATAGTACGAATATTTTATTTAATTAATAAAGGCATTTAATCTTTTGTTTATATCAATGTATTTATAAATATATTATGGCTGGTTAAAATATAATCATTGATGTATGCATACAAAAGTTCTTGATGTATCATAGCATGAAGTCAGAGAAATTATAGTTGGACTATATTTAGTGAGACCTGCTTCATGTGCAATTAAGATTATGTATAAACTATCCCTAGTCATAGTTTCATCAAGAAAGGATATTGATGAAGCGATAAGACTAGCTTATGATCAACTTTCTTGGAAAGGGTCCAAGCAGCCAATCTTCTAAGGACTGAAGGGGGGTATCTTAAGTTTCACACAAGGATATATCTGGAAGATATATTGAAGACCGCAGTAAGATAAATACTTGGTGTATATATATCAATGTGTTAGTGTTTATCTTCATGTAATAAGCTTTGCAAATATCCTCATACTTGAGATACTAGTTACCTTGTGTGGTACTATTGCTATACTTTGGGTTATTCCCACACACTATTAATTTAGGGTGTTACGGGTGGTTACAGGTATAGTGATGACAGCACGTTGGTAAGCTGAGTAGTCAGAAAGAATCCATCGCTCTGGATATATTAAGGAGTTGTACCTGGCCGCTTGTTGAAGTGATGATTGCTATAAACCTCTAATCAGAGTATATGTTTGATAGAAATAGTTTCTAGTGAAACACACTATGGTAAAAGGCAATATACTTCGGTAACAAGTTAATAACTGGGATAGCTTAAAGCAACCTTGTTATTAGTGGGTTAATACTTTAACCAAACCCTATGAACCAGATGGTACTAATATTAAAGAATGGAAGGAGTTCATCGCAATGGACAACTATTGCATTAACTAGGATTAAGTCATAAGCACAAATGAGGTTTCGAGTAATGGGGGATGGTAGACCCTTATTAGAGGCATACTACAGTCATTTAAGGTAATCAAGTTCTATTCATGGACTAGAACTTTGAGCCAATGGTTCCATTGGAACAAGGGTTGGTTAAGCCTGAACAACTCAATACTTCGGGATCCTATAAGGTCACACACATTAGACCTTCATCGGACTGAGTAAAGAATTAATAGATTTATTCTATTACGAAAATATAAAATAATAATAATTGGATTATTATTTAATTGGTTAAATATGATTAGATCATTTTAGATAAACTAAGAATTTATTTTTTAACCGGCAACAAATTTATTGGGGTCATAAAATCAATATTTATTTTGAATTGGAGAAAGAGCTAGAACTGTAAAATTGAGGGTTGGACCTTTTACAAATAGGACCCGCAAGCTCGAAGGCTTTGTGGGTCCTACGCGAGCCCACTCGAGTGCCAAAGGCACTCGTGGGCTGCAGGTAGTGTAAGCTAGGCTTGCGTTGGCCTGCAGCAAGGCCACCGGCGAGCTAGGCTTGCGAGAATTCCCGCGAGGTCCAGCCTGCCTTGTACAACCTTTGCCACCCGTGAGCGGGGCTTGCAGGAGAGCCTATGAGGCCTAGCCCGCGGGACAAGGCAGGCTAGCAAGAGCATTCCTTGTATGGCAAAGGACCTGACTTGTGGAGCATGTAGGGTTACCGTGGGCATCACACGGATCCTATAGGATTTGCGTGTTTGCCAAGGGCAAGGATGGGATTTTTCCCATCCCGCATTAAATATGGGGAGCCCTTCCTCCCCTTATAAATTGAGCCCTATTTTCTCATTTTAAAATGTACTAATTCAAGTCATGAATCCAACGAGTAAGGTAAACTTGAACAATATATTTTCGGGATGGATTTTAATGTGGCCTAGCAGCTACTCAAGGTTCTTCGGTTCTTCCTCATTGGGAGGTTTCGGTTGGTGGGGTTCGTGTGGATACTCATAGAGGCTATCCTACACTTGGAAGCTAGTGCAAGGAGGTTCTGCTAAAGTACGCTTCAACTGGCATATTTTAATTTTCTCTTTTAATTATTAGGTCTTTTTCTTTAAGCATTTTAGAATTAATAATTATTATGCTTAGGTTATAACGCATGCTTAATTTATTTTGTATTAAAATTATAACTTAGAGTTATAACATGTTTAATATAAAATATTTATGATAGGATATAATTTAAAGTTATGGTACGCCTAGCCTATGCATGCTAACCTAGATAAATAATTATTTAGTTAAGGCTTTATTTAATTTATATGTAACTAATAGGAGTTCCCGGGGACAAGGACAAAATTTTGAATTTCCGTCGTGCCTGTTATGCATGTTCAAATTAATTATCAGTTCCCAAAAGTAGTATCAGAGCCTGCCTATCTAGTGTATAATTAAGTTAGAAGCGAAATAAATTTTATTTTCTATATGAAATGATTTGTTGTTTATTTAATTGTTTGGAATAATATATATAAACTTGGTTTTTCATTTCAACGTTAGAAAATGGTTATGAATAATTTTGAGTAAGCTTGCTCAACTTACTCAAATTATATAAGTTTCAATAATTTATATCAATTACATGGGTTATAGATGCTTCTAATTTACATGAATTGAAAGAACGAAAGTTATTAGTGCAAGAGAATCCATTAGTCTTTAAGTTTGTGCCCATATTTGTTCTAGCTAAGGATTGGACTTGGTGTCTACTCACTTCAAAGGCACCTCTCCTACCTGGTAACCTATATCGGTGCAGCTTGAATTGACCAATCGGGGGATTAAATATGGACTAATTTATTTCTAGTATATAAGATGGTGCTTATATACGTTTCTATAACAAAGTAAAAATTAAATCTATTGAATAAAAGATTAAAGGAAATGCAATATAAATATAACAAATAAAAGTGTTAATTATTTTGCATATAATCTAGGTTGATGGGATAATTATAATAAAGAGCTTGAACCCACCTATGGTTGGACCTTATAAATTAATTCTAAAAATCCCAGAATTAATATAAATAATTATAAATATGTCCATTTGATAAAATCCTAGATTGGGTGAGACGTTTAACACCAATATGATCCCAAAGTAAATATATTAAGGCATTTTATAGTCTTCCTTACCCAAATTTATAATACGGTCTCTTTGGGCTATCAAAGTTTTATGCAAAGCTTTCCTTCTAGTCCACATTGATTAGTTGTAAAGTTTGGGATAGGGTCTACCTTGACGGAACTGGGGTAGTCCACCATAAAGTTGGGTGCTAGGTCCAGATCTAAGATAAATTCAAGGAGTCGATAATATAAGAGCACACGTCCCTTGGGATTAGGGAGCTTGAATGTATTAGCAATTACATACGACACAAATGGAATGGGATGCCAACTATAACTTACTATTGTAACTTGACTCATAATATTGGGGGTCATAATGGACTAGTTATAGATGCTACCTACTAGGAAATTTAGCTGGGCTAAATTCCTGAATTCAGTAGAATGGGCTATTGTAAATTTTGAAGAAAATAGTAGGACAAATGTATTTAATTAAAAGACCTTATATTAAATGCATGTACTTAAACTAATATCTGAACTCCTTTTCTTATCTTATATCTTAGGTTGAAAATGACTTCCAACGTTAATCTCCGTCTGTTACTTGACACCAAACTGAATGGCTCGAATTTTTCTGATTGGTTCCGAGCTGTGAGAATTATTCTCATATCCGAGGGAATAGCCTATGTTCTAAATGAAATTTTCCCTGTTGAACCTGATGTTGAGGATCATGTAGAACATGAGGCCCAATTGAAGCACAGGAAAGATTGTGAGATTGCCATGTGTATTATGTTAGGGTCCATGAATACTGAGCTTCAGAAATAACATGAGAACATGCCCTTAGAGGACATGGTTCTCCATCTTGAAGAGCTCTTTTTGGAGCGGGAAAGGACAGAGAGGTATGGGACCTCTAAGCTCCTTTTTGGAACCAAGATGCTGGCTGGCACCTCTGCCTCTCAGCATGTACTGAAACTCTTGGGATACCTTGAGAAGCTAAATTGATTGGGATTCGAGATGAATCATGACTTGAGCATCGACCTTGTGTTGATGTCCTCGACAGATAGTTACTCAGGCTTCATGACTAACTATTATATGAACAAGATTAATTCGACTATCCCTGAATTAATCAATATGCTGAAGACAGTAGAACCTCATATCAAGGAAGATCGGAAACCACTACTATTGGTTGAGAAAGGCAAGGCTTCTAAGAAAAAGAAGCAAGCACTAGGTGCTAAGAAAAGAATCAGTAAGAAGAAGAAAGTAAATTAGACGTCTAAGTATGTCTACTTCCAATGTGGGAAATTGGGACATTGGAAGAGGGGATTGCAAAGCTCCTGCTTTTGAACATTTGAAGAAGAAGCCTGCAGAGGCATCTACTTCAAGTATGTTTATGATTGAAATCTATGCTACTTTTCCTCGTGGATCCACTTGGGTATTAGATATATGTTGTGGTTCCCATATTTGTACTTTTGTGTAGGGACTAAGGAATAGTATAGGACTTGCAAAAGGGGAGATGGACCTACGTGTGAGAAATAGAGCCCGAGTTGCTGCATTAGCCGTAGGAAGCTTTAATCATATTTTGCCAAGTAGACTGGTTTTAGTTTTGAATAATTGTTACTACATTCCGAGTTTTACTAAGAATATTATATCTATTGCATGTTTAGCAGCAGAAGGATTTGAAAT
The DNA here is from genome assembly GCA_947683365.1 of Euphorbia pulcherrima. Taxonomy (NCBI): domain Eukaryota; kingdom Viridiplantae; phylum Streptophyta; class Magnoliopsida; order Malpighiales; family Euphorbiaceae; genus Euphorbia; species Euphorbia pulcherrima. The sequence goes on from CANTUS010000004.1 coordinate 75,377,787, forward strand.
TTTATTTTTGAATTAATTATCAGATTCGCTTGAATAATGTTCTTTATGGTTACGGGATATTGAATGGTGGCATTTATGTTCTTGATACTAAAATAGAAGTTTTTAATATAAACAATGTGAAGAAAGTTAAATTAGATAATGAGAATTCCTTCTCCTTATGGTATTGTCGTTTAGGCCACATAAACAAAGATTGCTTAACCAAGTTGCATAAGCGTGGAGACTTGGGCCCACTAGACTTGGAGTCTTATGGTGATTACAAACCTTGTTTAAGAGGAAAAATGATAAATTTACCCTCTCAAGGAAAGGGTGAATGGGCCACAAAGACATTGGAACTTATACATAATGATGTTTGTGGTCCAATGAGTGTTCGGGCACTAGGAGTATACTCCTACTTTATAACCTTTATTGATTATTATTCACAATACGGTTATTTGTACTTAATGAAGCACAAGTTTGAATGTTTTGAAAATTTCAAACTATTCAGAGCTGAAGTGGAGAGATAGCTTGAGAAAAGTATTTACGCACTTCAATTGGATTGAGGTGGAGAATACTTAAGTCAGGAGATTCAGGATTATCTAAAGAAAAATGGGATAGTTCCTCAGTGGACCCCTCCTTATACGCCCCAACACAATGGAGTGTCAGAAAGAAGGAATCAGACTTTATATGATATGGTTCGGTCCATGATGAGCCATGTAGATCTCAGTAAATCCTTTTGGGGATATGCACAAGAGAGTGCATTTTATGTATTAAAAAGAATGCCCTCTAAATTAGTTGATTTTACACCTTACAAAAGATGGTGTGATAAAAAGCCATCTCTAAGTCACTTAAGAGTATGGGGCTATCCAGCTATAGTAAAGAGGATAGCGTCAGATAAGCTGAACGCTAAATCTGACAAATGTCTGTTCATTGGATGTCCAAAGGAAACTGTAGGATATCTATTTTACCAACCTGAAGCACAAAAGGTATTTGTGTCACGGAATGCTCACATTTTGGAAAAGGAACACTTATTTACAAAAGTTAGTGGGAGCAACATTGAACTGGAGGTTCAAGAGGAAGAAACAAACAATCAGCTAATTGACCCCCGATCTAGATACACAAGAAAGTGAGATCCAAGAATGACCTTTCAAAAGATAAGCATTGCGAAGGTCAGGTCATGTTCATAAAGGTCCCGATAAATATTGTTTTATCATCACTGATGATAAGGAACTATATCTCTTGAAGGATGATGAACCAAGGACATATGATGAGGCAATGAAAAGCTCAGATTCTGATAAATGGCTAAAAGCAATGAAATGGGTTGATGCACCACAAGATGTTAGATCGATCAGGTGCAAATGGGTATTCAAGAAGAAGACTGACATGGACGATAATGTAATTACCTATAAAGTAAGGTTAGTTGTGAAAGGTTATAGTCAACGTGAAGGTATTGACTATGATGGAACTTTCTCACCTATAGCCATGCTTAAATCTATAAGGATAATCCTCACCATTGCTACTCATTGTGATTATAAGTTCTGGCAAATTGATGTTAAAATAGCATTCCTGAATGGGGATTTAGACAGGGATGTGTATATGACACAACCTGAGGATTTTACATCTCAGAATGGCTCGAAGGTATGCAAGCTATAAAGGCCCATTTATGGACTTAAATAGGCATCCAGGAGTTGGAATATAAGTTTTGATTAGATAATCCATGAACTGGATTTCTTTCCAAACATTAACAAGCCTCGTATTTATAAGAAGGTTAGTGAGAGTGCAGTCGTTTTCTTAGTATTGTATGTAGATGACATTCTACTAATAGGAAATGATATTTCTCTTCTTCAAAATCTTAATGTATTGTTGTCAAGAAAATTCTACATGAAAGACCTTGGTGAAGCAGCATTTATACTAGGTATAAAGATCTATAGGGATAGATCTAAGAGGCTGTTAGGTCATTCTCAAAGTACATATATAGACAAGGTATTGAATAGTTTCAACCTTGAGCATTCGAAGAAAGGTTATCTCTCAATGACAAAGGGGATTAACCTATCTAAGACTGAGTGTTCGAAGACAGTTCAGGAGAGAATGTGCATGAAGGATATACTCTATGCATCCGCAACAGGATCCATCATGTATACTATGACATGTACTAGACCAGATGTCTCTGAGGCTCTGAGCTTTATGAGCAGATATCAGTCATATCCCGGTGAAAAGCACTGGATGGTCATCAAGGCAATTCTTAAGTACTTGAGAAGGACTAAGGATAAGTTCTTGATTTATGGGGAAAGTGGCCTCACAATTAGAGGTTAACACTGATGTGAGTTTTCAATCCGACAAGGATGAATTTAAGTCTTAGTCAAGTTTTGTGTATGTGTTAAATGGAGGGGCGGTATACTGGAAGAGTTCCAAGCAAGAAACTACTGCTGATTCAACCACGGAATCTGAATACATTGCTGCATCCAAAGCAACAAAAGAAGCTATTTGGTTAAAAGAATTTATTGGTGATCTCGGTGTGGTGTGTGAGACCGTTGATCCAATTACTTTGTATTATGACAACAACGGTGCCATAGCTTGGGCGAAGGAACCATGGTCTCATCAGAAAAATATACATGTATCCAGAAAGTATCATATAATCAGGGAGATTGTTGATGCTAAGATAAAAAAGACTAGAATATGTACCCACTGATCAGAACCTCGCGGATGGTCTGACGAAGCCATTGACTCAAGTCAAACATTACCAGCATGTTAAAGCATATGGATTAAGACATATGGCTAATTGGCCTTAATGTAAGTGGGAGTTTGTTGGGTATGATGTATGCTCTTAAGGAAATTAGGGCGATATATCTTAATTATGTAATAGTACGAATATTTGGTTTAATTAATAAAGGCATTTAATCTTTTGTTTATATTGATGTGTGTATAAATATATTATGGCTTGTTAAAATATATTCATTGATGTATGAATACAAAAGTCCTTGACGTATCATAGCATGAAGTCAGAGAAATTATAGTTGGACTATATTTAGTGAGACCTGCTTCATGTGCAATTATGATTATGTCTAAACTATCCCTAGTCATAGTTTCAGCAAGAAAGGGTACTGATGAAGCGGTACGACTAGCTTGTGGTCAACTTTCTTGGAAAGGGTCCAAGTAGTCAATCTCTTAAGGACTGAAGGTGGTGCCTTAAGTTTGATACATGGATATATCTGGGAGATATTTTGGAGACCGCAGTAAGATAAACACTTGGTGTATATATATCAATGTGTTAGTGTTTATCGTCATGCAATAACCTTTGCGAATATCCTTATACTTGAAATACTAGTTACCTTGTGTGGAACCATTGCTATACTTTGGGTCATTCCCACACACACATTAATTTAGGGTGTTACGGGTGATTACGGGTATAGTCATAACAACACATTGGTAAGCTGAGTAGTCGAAAAGAATCCATCGCTCCGGATATATTAAGGAGTTGTACCCGACCGCTTTGTTGAAGTGATGATTGCTATAAACCTATGATTAGAGTATGTATTTGATAAAAAATAGTTTCTAATCAAACACACTATGGTAAAAGGTAATATGCTTTGGTAACAAGTTAATAACTGGGATAGCTTGGAGCAACCTTGCTATTAGTGGGTTAACACTTTAACCGAACCCTATAAACCAGATGGTACTAATATTAAAGAATGGGAGGAGTTCATCGTGCTAGAAAACTGTTGAATTAACTGAGATTAAGTCATATGCACAAATGACATTCCGAGTAATGGGGGATGGTAGACCCTTGCTAGAGGCATACTACAGTCGTTTAGGGTAATCGAGCTCTATTCACGGTCTAGAACTTCGAGCCAATGGTTCCATTAGAACAAGGGTTGGTTAAGCCTTGACAGCTTATTACTTCATGATCCTATAAGGTCACACACATTGGACCTTCATCGGACTGAGTAAAGAATTAATAGATTTATTCTATTACTAAAATATAAATAATAATAATAATAATTGGATTATTATTTAATTAGTTAAATATTATTAGATCATTTTGGATAAACTAAGCAATTTATTTTCTGAGTGGCAACTAATTTATTAGGGTGATAAAATAAATATTTATTTTGAATTAGAGAAAGAGCTAGAGCTGCAAAATTGAGGGTTGGACCCTTTGCAAATAGGCCCCGCAGCCCGAAGGCTTTGCTGGACCTACACAAGCCCACACGAGTTCTAAAGGCACTTGTGGGCTACAGGCAGTGCAAGCTAGGCTTGCACCGGCCTGCAGCAAGGCCACCTATGAGTTGGGCTCGCGGGAAGTCCCGCGAGGTCCAGCCCGTGGGACAAGGCAGGCTCGCAAGAGCCTGCCTTGTGCAGCCTTTACCACCTGCAAGCTGGGCTCACGAGAGAGCCCGCGAGGCCCAGCCAGTGGGATAAGGCAGGCTCATAAGAGCCTTCCTTATATGGCAAAGGAACCAACTTGTGGAGCGAGTCAGGTTCGCATGGGCAGCACGCGGATCCTATAGGATCCACGTGTTTGCCAAGGACAGGGTTGGGATTTTTCCCATCCCGCATTAAATACTGAGAGCCCTTCTCCCCCTATAAATTGAGCCCTATTTCCTCATTTCAAAATGTACCAATTCAAGTTATGAATCCTACGAGTAAGGTAAACTTGAGCAATATAATTTTGGGTGGGATTTTAGAGTTTCCTAGCAGCTACTCAAGGTTCTTCGGTTCTTCATCATAGGGCGGTTTCGGTTGGTGGGTTTCGTGTAGATACTCATAGAGGCTATCCTACTATTGGAAGCTAATGTAAGGAGGTTCTGCTAAAGCATGCTTCAACTGGTGTGTTTCAATTTTCTCTTTTAATTATTAGGTCTTTTTCTTTAAGCTTTTTAGACTTAATAATTATTATGCTTAGGTTATAACGCATGCTTAATTTATTTTGTATTTAAATTATAACTTAGAGTTATAACATGTTTAATATAAAAATATTTGTGCTATGATATAATTTAGAGTTATGGTATGTCTAGCATATGCATGCTAACATAGATAGATAATTATTTAGTTAAGGCTTTATTTAATTTATATGCAACTAATAGGAGTTCCTGGGGTAAGGACAAAATTTTGAATTTCCATCGTGCCAGTTGTGCATGTTCAAATTGACTGTCAGTTCCCAACATTGGTATCGGAGCCTGTCTATTTAGTGTATAATTAAGTTAGACGCGAACTATATTTTATTTTCTATATGAAATGAGTTGTTGTTTATTTAATTGTTTGGAACAATATATATAAACTTGGTTTTTATTTCAAGGTTAGAAAATGGTTATGAATAATTTTGAACAAGCTTGCTCAACTTACTCAAATTATACAAGTTTGAATAATTTATATAAATTACATGGGTTATAGATGCTTCCAATTTACATGAATTGAAAGAACAAAATTTATTAGTTTAAGAGAATCCATTGGTCTTCAAGTTTGTGCCCATATTTGTTCTAGCTAAGGATTGAACTTGGTGTCTAATCACTTCAAGGGCACCTCTCCTACCCGGGAACCTATAGCGGTGCAACTTGAATTGACCAACTGGGGGATTTAATATGGACTAATTTGTTTCTGTTATATAAGATGATGCTTATATATGTTTCTATAACAAAGTAAAAATTAAATCTATTGGATAAAAGCTTAAAGGAAATGCAATATAAATATAACAAATAAAAGTGTTAATTATTTTGCATATAATCTAAGTTGATAGAATAATTATAATAAAGAGCTTGAAACCACCTAAGGTTGGACCTTATAAATTAATTCTAAAATCCCCTGAATTAATATAAATAATTAGAAATAATTAATAGAATCCATTGGTCTTCAAGTTTGTGCCCATTGATTAGTTCTAGCTAAGGATTGAACTTGGTGTCTAATCACTTCAAGGGCACCTCTACAAGGCATGTTATAGTCTTCCGTACCCAAATTTATAATACGATCTCTTTGGGCTATCAAAGTGTTACGTAAAGCGTTCCTTCTAGTCTGCATTGATTACTTGTAAAGTTTGGGATTGGGTCTTCCTTAACAGAACTGGGGTAGTCCACCATAAAATTGGAGGCTATGTCCATATCTGAGGCAAATTCATGGAGTTGCTAATATAACAGCACACGTCCCTTGGGATTAGGGAAGTTGAATGTATTAGCAATTACATACGATGCAAATGGAATGAGATTCCAACTATAACTTACTATTGTGACTTGACTCATAAAATTGGGGATCATAATGGACTAGTTATAGATGCTACCTACTAGGAAATTTAGCTGGGCTAAAATTCCCGAATTCAATAGAATGGGCTATTATAAATTTTGAAGAAAATAGTAGGACAAATGTATTTTTATTAAAAGACCTTATATTAAATGCATGTACTTAAACTAATATATGAACTCCTTTTCTTATCTTATATCTTAGGTTGAAAATGACTTCTAACGTTAATCTCCGTATGTTACTTGACACAAAACTGAATGGCCGAGCTTTTCTGATTGGTTCCTAGCTGTGAGAATTTATCTCAGATCCGAGGGAATAGCCTATGTTCTAAATGAAATTTTCCTTGTTAAACCTGATGTTAAGGATCATGTGGAACATGAGGCCTGGATAAAGCATAGGAAAGATTGTGAGACTGCCATGTGTATCATGTTGGGGTCCATGAATCCTGAGCTTCAGAAACAACATGAGAACATGTCCTTAGAGGACATGGTTTTCCATCTTGAAGAGATCTTTTCGGAGTGGGAAAGGACTGAGAGGTATGAGACCTCCAAGCTCCTTTTCAGTACCAAGATACATGCTAGCACCTCTTCCTCTTAGAATATACTAAAACTCTTGGGATACCTTGAGATGCTGAATCAATTGGGATTCGAGATGAATCATGACTTAAGCATCAACCTTGTGTTGATGTCCTTGACAGATAGTTACTCAGGCTTTGTGAATAACTATTACATGAACAAGATTAATTCTACTATCCCTAAATTAATCAACATGCTGAAAATAGTAGAACCTCATATCAAGAAAGATCAGAAACTACTACTGTTGGTTGAGAAAGGCAAGGCTTCTAAGAAAAAGAAGCAAGCACTAGGTGCCAAGAAAAGAATCAGTAAGAAGAAGAAAGAAAAGAAGACATCTAAGTATGTCTACTTCCAATGTGGGAAACTGGGACATTGGAAAAGGGGATTGGAAAACTCCTGCTTCTGAACATTTGAAGAAGAAGCCTGCAGAGGCATCTACTTCAGGTATGTTTGTAATTGAAAACTATGCTACTTTTCCTCGTGAATCCACTTAGGTATTAGATACTGCTTGTGGTTCTCAGATCTATACTTCTGTGCAGGGACTAAGTAATAGTATAAGACTTGCAAAAGGGGAGATGGACCTGCGTGTGGGAAATGAAGCCTGAGTTGCTGCATTAGCCGTAGGAAGCTTTAATCTTATTTTGCCAAGTAGACTTATTTTAGTTTCGAATAATTGTTACTACATTCCGAGTGTTACTAAGAATATTATATCTATTGCATGTTTAGCAGCAGGAGGATTTGAAATTTTATTTTTGAATAATAATTGTCAGATTCGATTAAATAATGTTCTTTATGGTTATGGGATGTTGAATGGTGGCATTTATGTTCTTGATACTAAAAAAGAAGTTTTTAATATAAAGAATGTGAAGAAAGTTAAATTAGATAATGAGAATTCCTTCTACTTATGGCATTGTCGTTTAGGCCATATAAACAAAGATCGCTTAACCTAGTTGCATAAGCGTGGAGACTTGGTCCCAATAGACCTTGAGTCTTATGGTGATTGCAAACCTTGTTTATGAGGAAAAATGACAAAGTTACCCTTTCAAGGAAAGGGTGAATGGGCCATGAGTACATTGGAACTTATACATAATGATGTTTGCGGTCTAATGATTGTTCAGGCACTAGGAGGATACTCCTACTTTTTAACCTTTATTGATGATTATTCACGATATGATTATTTGTACTTAATGAAGCACAAGTCTAAAAATTTTAAAAAGTTCAAACTATTCAGAGATGAAGTAGAGAAACAGCTTGAGAAATGTATTAAACTACTCCGATCGGATCGAGATGGAGAATACTGAAGTCAAGAGTTTCAGGATTATCTAAAGGAAAATAGGATAGTTCCCTGGTGGACCCCTCCTTACACGCCCCAACACAATGGAGTGTCGGAAAGGAGGAATCATACTTTATAAGATATGGTTCGGTCCATGATAAGCCATGAAGATCTTAGTAAATCCTTTTGGGGATATGCACTAGAGGGCACGGTTTATGTATTAAAAAGAGTGCCCTCTAAATTAATTGATTTTACACCTTACTAAAGATGGAGTAATAAAAAGCCATCTCTACGTCACTTAAGAGTATGGGGCTATCTTGCTATGGTAAAAAGGATAGCGTTAGATAAGCTGAATGCCAAATTTGACAAATGTCTGTTCATTGGATATCCAAAGGAAACTGTAGGATATCTATTTTACTAACCTGAAGCACAAAAGGTATTTGTGTCACAGAATGCTCACTTTTTGGAAAAGGAACACTTACTTGCAAAAGACAGTGGGAGAAATATTGAACTGGAGGTTCAAGAGGAAGAAACAAACAATCAGCTAATTGACCCCGTTCTAGATACACAAGAAAGTGAGATCCAAGAACGACCTATCGAAACACAAGCATTGTGAAGATCAGGTCGTGTTCATAAAGGTCCGGATAGATATGGTTTTATCATCACTGATGATAAGAAACTATATCTCTTAGAGGCTGATGAACCAAGGACAAATGATGAGGCATGAAAAGCTCAGATTCTAATAAATGGCTAAAAGCAATGAAATGAGAAATGGATTCCATGCATGAGAACCAAGTTTGGAATTTGGTTGATGCACCACAAGAGGTTAGATCGATCAGGTGCAAATGGGTCTTCAAGAAGAATTCTAACATGGACGGTAATGTAATTACCTATAAAATAAGGTTGGTTGGGAAAGGCTATAGTCAACGTGAAGGTATCGACTATGATGAAACTTTCTCACCAGTAGCCATTCTAAAATCTATAAGGATACTCCTTGCCATTACTGCTTATTATCTTTATGAGATCTGGCAAATGGATGTTAAAATAGCATTCCTAAATGTGGATTTAGATAGGGATGTGTATATGACACAACCTGAGGGTTTTACATCTCAGAATGGCTCAAAGGTATGCAAGCTACAAAGGTCTATTTATAGACTTAAGTAGGGATCTAGGAGATGGATTATAAGGTTTGATCAGATAATCCGTGAATTAGATTTCTATCCAAACATTAATGAGCCTTGTGTTTACAAGAAGGTTAGTGGGAGTGCAGTCATTTTCTTAGTATTGTATGTCGATGACATTCTACTAATAGGAAACAATATTTCTCTTCTTCAAAATGTTAAAGTATGGTTGTCAAGAAAATTCTCCATGAAAGACCTTGTTGAAGCAGCATATATACTAGGTATAAAGATCTGTAGGGATAGATCTAAGAGGGTGTTAGGTCTTTCTCAAAGTATATATATAGATAAGGTATTGAATAGATTCAACCTTGAGCATTCGAAGAAAGGTTATCTCTAGATGATAAAGGGGATTAACCTATCTAAGGTTGAGTGTCCGAAGACAGCTCAGGCGAGAATGCGCATGAAGGATATACCCTATGCATCCGTAATAGGATCCATCATGTATGCTATAATATGTACTAGGCCAGATGTCTCTCAGGCTTTGATCTTTACTAGTAGATATCAGTCAGATCCCAGTGAAAAGCACTAGATGGTTGTCAAGGCAATTCTTAAGTACTTGAGATGGACTAAGCATGAGTTCTTGATTTTATGGGGAAAGTGACCTCATAATTAGAGGTTAACACTAACGCGAGTTTTCAATCCGACAAGGATGACGTTAAGTCTCAGTCGAGTTTTGTGTATTTGTTAAATGAAGGGGTGGTATGCTGGAAGAGTTAAGGCAAGAAACTACTGTTGATTCAACCATGGAATCTGAATACATTACTGCATACGAAGCAGCAAAAGAAGCTGTCTGGTTAAAGGGATTTATTGGTGATCACGGTATGGTTTGTGAGACTATTGATCTAATTACTTTGTATTGTGATAACAATGGTAGCATAGCTCAGGCAAAGGAAGCATGATCACATTGGAAAAATAGATATGTATCCAGAAAGTATCATATAATCAGGGAGATTGTTGATGCTAAGATAATAAGACTAGAATATGTACCCATTGATCAGAACCTCGTGGATAGTCTGACGAAGCCATTGACTCAAGTCAAACATGACTAGCATGTTAAAGCATATAGATTAAGACATATGGCTAATTAGCCGTAGTGCAAGTGGGAGTTTGTTGGATATGATGTATGCCCTTAAGGCAATTAGGGCGATATATCTTAATTATGTAATAGTACGAATATTTCGTTTAATTAATAAAGGCACTTAATCTTTTTTTATATCAATGTGTTTATAAATATGTTATAGCTGGTTAAAATATATTCATTGATGTATGCATACAAAAGTCCTTGATGTATCTTAGCATGAAGTCAGAGAAATTAGAGTTCGACTATATTTAGTGAGACCAGCTTCATGTGCAATTATGATTATGTCTAAACTATCCTTAGTCATAGTTTCATCAAGAAAGGATATTGATGAAGTGGTACAACTAGCTTATGGTCAACTTTCTTGGAAAGGGTCCAAGCAGTCAATCTCCTAAGGACTGAAGGTAGTGCCTTAAGTTTGACACATGGATATATTTGGGAGATATATTAGAGACCGCAGTAAGATAAACACTTGGTGTGTATATATCAATGTATTAGTGTTTATATTCACGCAATAAGCTTTGCAAATATCCACATACTTTAGATACTAGTTACCCTGTATGGTACTATTGCTATAATTTGGGTCATTCCCACACACGCATTAATTTAGGGCGTTACAGGTGATTACGGATATAGTGATAACAACACGTTGGTAAGCTGAGTAGTCAAAAAGAATCCATCGCTCTGGATATATTAAGGAGTTGTACCTGGCCGCTTATTGAAGTAATGACTACTATAAACCTCTGATCAGAGTATGTGTTTGATAGAAATAATTTCTATTCAAGCACACTATGGTAAAAGGCAATATACTTTGGTAACAAGTTAATAACTGGGATAGCTTGGAGCAACCTTGCTAATAGTGGGTTAACACTTTAACCGAAACCTATAAACCAGATGGTACTAATATTAAAGAATGGAAGAAGTTCATCGCACTGGACATCTATTGCATTAACTGGGATTAAGTCATAAGCACAAATGACGTTTCGAGTAATGGGGGATGGCAGACCCTTGCTAGAGGCGTACTACAGTCATTTGAGGTAATCAAGTTCTATCCACGGTCTAGAACTTCGAGCCAATGGTTCCATTAGGACAAGGGTTGGTTAAGCGTTAACAGCTCAATACTTCGGGATCCTATAAGTTCACACACATTAGACCTTCATCGGATTGAGTAAAGAATTAATAGATTTATTCTTTTACGAAAATATAAAATAATAATAATTGGATTATTATTTAATTGGTTAAATATGATTAGATCATTTTGGATAATCCAAGGAATTTATTTTCTGACCGACAACTAATTTATTAGGGTCATAAAATAAATATTTATGTTGAATTGGAGAAAGAGCTAGAATTGCAAAATTGAGGGTTGGACCCTTTACAAATATGACCCACAAGCCCGAAGGCTTTGAGAGACCTATGCGAGCCCGTACGAGTCCCAAAGGCACTCATGGGCTGCAGGCAGTGCAAGCTAGGCTTGTGTTGGCCTGCAGCAAGGCAACCCATGAGCTCGACTCGTGGGAAGTCCCACGAGGCCTAGTGTGTGGGATAAGGCAGGATCGCAAGAGCCTACCTTTGTGCAGCCTATGCCACCCATGAGCTGGGCTTACGGGAGAGCCCATGAGGCTGAGCCCGCGGGATAAGGCAGGCTCGAAAGAGCCTACCTTGTATGGTAAAGGACCCGACTTGTGGAGCAAGTCGGGTTAGCATGGGCAGCACGTGGATCCTATAGGATCCGCGAGTTTGCCAAGGGCAGATATGGGATTTTTCCCATCCTGCATTAAATTCAGGGAGCCCTTGCTCCCCCTATAAATTGAGCCCCAATTTCTCATTTCAAAATTTACCTATTCAAGATGTGAATCCTACGAGTAAGGTAAACTTGATCAATATATTTTTGGGTGGAATTTTAGAGTGACCTAGCAGCTACTCAAGGTTCTTCTGTTCTTCCTCATTGGGAGGTTTTGGTTGGTAGGGTTAATGTGGATACTCATAGAGGCTATCCTACACTTGGAAGCTAGTACAAGGAGGTTCTGCTAAACCACGCTTCAAGTGATATGTTTTAATTTTCTCTTTTAATTATTAGGTCTTTTTCTTTAAGCATTTTAGACTTAATAATTATTATGCTTAGGTGATAACGCAAGCTTAATTTATTTTGTATTTAAATTATTACTTAGAGTTATAACATGTTTAATATAAAATATTAAACCTAGGATATAATTTAGAGTTATGATACGCCTAGCCCATGCATGCTAACCTAGATAGAGAATTATTTAGTTAAGGATTTATTTAATTTATATGCAACTAATAAGAGTTCCTGGGGACAGGGACAAAATTTTGAATTTCTGTTGTGCCTGTTATGCATGTTCAAATTGACTGTCAGTTCCCGACACTACTATCATCCCATGTCCAAACAAAGGGAGAATCATAGGACAGAGGTCACTCCTCCTGCCACCTACATGATCCAAAAGGAGAAAGGAGAGTCATCACTTTCCAAAGCCGGATATTCTGGAGGATATAGAAAAGATCTCCGGAAGATTGAGGAAAAGTTCAAATAGAACAAACCCTTCTATGGATGTAGGTTTTGTGGTAGAAATAACCATATAACAAAAATGTGTAGATTTAAAAATGGTTATTATAACAGTCATCAATGGCCTGAAGAGGGTAATAACCCGAGAGGACCCAATTTTATTTGGGTACCCAAACCCACTTAATATGTTTTGCAAGTATGCCTTAGATCGACAGAAGATCAACAAATGTGGTACATTGATAGTGGATGCTCAAGGCACATGACTGGAGATGAGAAAGCTTTCATCACATTAAACCGGAAGAAGGGTGGAAAAGTAAGCTTTGGAGGCAATCAAAAGGGACAGATTATAGGGCATGGAACTATTGGATCTGAACTGAAGATAGAAGATATCTCACTAGTTGATGGACTGAAATTCAACTTGCTAAGTGTTGCACAACTCTGTGATAAAGGGAGAAAAGTCATCTTTGACTCTGGAGGTTGCTCAATCATTGATAGTAAGTCAAATCAACTCATTCTTTTTGCACCTAGAGTAAGCAATGTCTATTCTATAAACATTAAAAATGAGAAAAAGAATTTATGCTTGGTGTCTAAAGAAGAAGAATCATGGCTTTGGCACAAGAGGTTAGGACATGTAAGCATGAACCTCCTGTCTAAATTAGCCAAAAAGGAATTGGTTCTGGGTTTTCCTAAGGTTTCTTTTGATAAGGATCACATATGCGCTGCATGTCAATTAGGTAAACAATATAGAAAAAGTTTCCCTTCTATCCAGTACATACCATCCGGAAGAGTTCTTGAACTACTTCATGTTGACCTCTTTTGTCCAATCAAACCACTAAGCTTAGGTAGAAGAGAATACACAATGATCATTGTGGATGATTATTCTCGCTATACCTGGGTAACCTTGCTTGCAAGCAAAGATGAGGCCTTTGAACACTTCTCTAAAGTATTCATTAGAATAGAAGTAGAATAGGGAATAAGCATTGCATGCATCCGGAGTGATAATGGAGGAGAATTAAAAAATAAGCATTTTACTGAATTCTGTAAATCCAAGGGCATTGAACACAACTTCTCTACTTCTCATACACCTCAAAAAAATGGGGTTATAGAAAGGAAAAACAGAACTATAGTTGAGATGGCTTGCATAATGATAAGTGAGAATAATCTGCCAAAATATTTCTGGGGAGAGGTCGTAAATACAGCATGGTATATTTTAAATAGAGCTCTCACTAGAAAGACCATAGAGAAGACCCCCTATGAAATCTAGAAGGGAAGAAACCCCAAAATTGGGTATTTCGGAGCCTTTGGATGTAAATGCTACATCATAAATGATAGAGAGCAAATAGGAAATTTTGATCCTAAGTCTGATGAAGCAATTTTCCTTGGGTACTCACTATATAGCAAAGCTTATAGAGTCTATAACAAAAGGACCAAAACTATGATAGAGTCATTGCATGTAGATTTCGTTGAGACTAACCATGTAGGAAAAAGAAGCTCTAATCCGGAAGACTTAACTCCGGAAGTTGAAAATGCTATAGTAAAAGAAGTGCAGATTCTGGATTCCTTTCAAATCAAGCATTACAAAGAAGAAGATGAAGGAATCAACTTCAATGCTGACCTACCATGAGAGAATCTCAACAATCATGAGATTGATTTTAGTGATGCTCAAGGAGTGAAAGCTGAAGCAGCAGTAGAACAGACTCAACCTCAACATTAAGGACTTCAAGAGAAATCCAGGCTCACAGAGATAATCTAGTTGATGCCATTTTGAATAATGTTCAAAATCCATTTAGAACCAGAGGCCAACTCAACTGAATGATGAGTCAAGCCACCTTTGTCTCTCTTATTAAGCCAAAGAAGTTTCAAGATACAAAAGGGGATGAAAGCTGGATGATGGCCATGCAAGAAGAACTAGATCAATTCACCAAAAATGATGTCTGGGATCTAGTGCCACTTCCTAAAGGAAAATCAATCATTGGAACTAAATGGGTGTTCCATAATAAGCTTGATGAATTCGGAGTTGTAGTGAGAAAAAAAGCAAGATTAGTTACTCAAGGCTACAATCAGTAAGAAGGCATTGACTTTGAAGAAACCTTTTCACCAGTAGCAAGGATGGAAGCAATCAGGATCTTATGTGCTTTTGCATCATTCATGGGATTCACATTGTTCCAAATGGATGTCAAAAGTGCATTTCTAAATGGAGTCATTAAAGAAGAAGTCTATGTTGAACAACCACCTGGGTTTGAAGACTCAAAGCATCCAGAGCATGTGTATAAGTTAAAGAAGCCTCTCTATAGATTGAAGTAAGCACCAAGAGCTTGGTATGAGAGACTTACCTCATTTCTCATATCCAAGGGGTACATCCGAGGCAGGGTAGATACAAAACTCTTCATCAAGAAGAAAAAGGGTGATGTTATTCTAGTCCAAATACATGTGGATGACATCATCTTTAGATCAACTGATTAGAAGATGTGTGAAGAATTTAGCACTTAAATGCAGAAGGAATTTGAGATGTCTATGATGGGATAACTCAGTTTCTTCTTTGGTCTTCAAATAAAGTAGAGTCCGGATGGGATCTTCATCAATCAATCAATCCAAATACACCAAGGAGATTCTGAAGAAGTTTGAAATGGACAAGAGCAAGCCTATATCCACTCTTATGGGGTCTGATATAGTCCTCTTAAAGGATTGTGAAGGAGAAGATGTTGATCAAAAGCTTTACATAGGGATGAATTGATCTCTGCTATACTTAATAGCTAGCAAGCCTAACATACATTATGCAGTCTGTTAACATACAAGGTATCAAGCCAATCCAAAAGATTCTCATCTCAAGGTTGTGAAAAGAGTGCTCAGATACTTACTGGGAATAACTGAAGTTGGGTTATGGTATCCCAGCAATGGAGAATTCACTTTGCAATGGTACACTAATGCAGACCATAGCAGAGATACACTTGAAAGAAAAAGTACATCGAAAGGCTGTCATTTCCTTAGAGATTTCATAGTATCTTGGTACAGAAAGAAGTAAACTTTAGTTGCATAATCAACCACTGAAGCAGAATATATGGCTGCAGGAAGCTGTGTTGCACAACTCCTATAGATTAAACAACAATTAGAAGATTATGGTGTTCGATTCGGATGTGTAGAAGTAATGTGTGACAACAAAAGTGCTATTGATGTGTCTAAGAATCCAGTGCTATATAGCAGGATGAAGCATGTCAATATCAGGCACCATTTCATCAGGGATCATGTCATGAAGAGGATGTAACTTTGGTTTACATTCCAATTAATGAGCAAAGGGCAGATATCTTTACCACACCATTATGTAAAGATCAGTTAAACAAGCTAGGGAATCCATTGGAATGTCAAATCCAATTTGAAGGAAGGTCTGGTAGATAAATAGCAGTCATCTTGGACTTACAGAAGCCAAGAAACTTGAAAATGAAGAAAAATGATTCAACTCTAGATCCGGAAGGAAAAATGCCAGCTTAGCATACAAGAATGACAAATGGCAGAAAAAGCGCAGAAAAGTAATTGTACACGTTTTTGAATTTCAAACATTTTATTGGTCATTCCATGCGCGGCAAGAGTTACAACAGCTATTAAAATTAAACCATTCTAATTCTCCGGTTTAAACGCCATTAACCTCTCTCATCAATTTTAACTGCCATGTCACCGATCCAGTTAACTTTCATTGCATTCGGAATACCATTCTACCCTCACCTTGGGAATTCTATAAAAAGCCCCTAAATCCCTCTTCTTCCTCATGCGAGCAACAATCTTACTATTACTTTGCAATTTTTGCTTCAGAACCATAATTCCCAAACTTTCCTTCTTAAAATTTCTCAAATGGCCAACATGAACACTTAAATGAAAACCACTCTTCCTCCTACAAACATCTTCTAAGTGGAAGACCTTCACAATTCTAATTTCATTCCGATGAAGAAAGTTATCTCTGACACAGTAATCTCATCTGATTATCTAGGGGATGATTATCCATTTTCAACATACCCTTTTAATCAACTTCTCAGAGACTAAGTGTTAGAAACCTTCCTCAAAATGCATAACCCAACCTACCCTATCTTTCTCAAAGCCCACAACTACTACGACGCTCTCTAGACCACGGAAGATGGCAAGGAGATAACTTTGACTCCGGAGTTCTTTGTAACTCATCTGAACATCAAGAATGATGGAGTAGTGCTAAAGACGGATGGAGATGAACTAGAAGTATAGTAAGAGCCCATAAAATGGCTTCCAGTCTACTACTTTGGAGATAAATTCGCCACCTACTGGCCAGAGACTCCAAGATTGCTCCAGTTTGTATTAGCCAAATTTGTGGTAATCCGGAAGGGCTCCCTCCCCACAGTCTCCACGTTTCAACATTATGTCCTCCAGTACTGAGCTAAAAGTGTAGTGATCAATATGCTAGTGCTCCTAATCCACTTCATTAGATAACACAAATATTCTCATGGAGGTCTTATCACCAGAATCCTAATTGAAAATGGGATTGACGTAACTAAAGAGGAATCCATGGATGGAAAGGCAATCCTGGAGAAGAATTTCAAGAACCTATCTTTTGGAGAGACATGGGATGAAGAAAAAGCTCTTAGATAGAAAAGACAAAAGCAGGAGAAGAGCAGAGCCTGGAAGGATGGACATATAATAGAAGCTCTGGTGGCTAAAAGAGCAAGAACAACCAGATCTAGAGCCCAGAAAAAATTAGAACTAGTCCCAGTAGAAGAAGTCAATGAGGATGCCCTAACCCTTAACCAATTATTAAAACAAGCTTTGGAGAAGCCTAAGAGAGGAAGGCTCATCAAGGCTAAAGCTAAGAAGCCAAAATACTTTGAGTATAGCAGAAAAGGATGCAACTGAAACAATTTCCATTGATGCTGCTGCTCTAATATCCGGAAGAGAGAAAGGGAAGGATAGTACCCTAGAAGAAATCATGGCAGAAGATAACTCAGATAGTGAGGAAATAGGGGATGAAGCTTGGGAACAAAAAAGAAGATAGTTCATCCGGAAGGGATCGACTTAAGATGAAGCTATGAAAGCATAAAAAGCTAAGTAAAAGGAAAGCAAGCCTGCTACTGGAATTGTAAACAAAGAGCAAGGCTCCAAGCTCCCTACAAAAGAAGAATTGGCTAAGGCCAGGAAGTCTAAAGGTAAAAATGTGCCCGGAGCAACTGAGAAAATTATCCCTGAGGATCCTTAGTTTGAGAAGATGATGGAAGTTGTTCAAGATAATCTCAAGGTTAATTAGCTTACCATAGAAGGACCCGAAGGCTCATCTGGAGTAATTATTACTGGAGGTTCTTCAAGAACTAAACCTACTGCTCGCATCCAATCCATCCTCACTTCTCCCAAGGATTTAGAGCTTCTCAAGGAAAGTCAATATCCTAAAGAAGAACTCTATATATTCAAGGCTTGAACTGAACCTATTCCGGAGAACCTATTGAATGTAAATACCGAGGTTGTAGAAGTTGAAAGTCTTGTAAAGGTAATTGGAGAGCATGTTGAGGACACTACCAATATTACTAGGGAAGTGAGGAGTGTAAGCCCTGAAAAGGCACTTGAAGGGGAGAATGAGGACATTTCCATTCTTCAGGAAACTGAGGTTAAAAAGTCAGTATAAAATTTAGAGCCAACCACTTTGGCAATCCTTAATCCCAGCTTTGATATTAATGATGATGCTAATGCTGTGGTGATTATTGATACAGAGGATGAAAACCAAGGCAACTTCAATGCAGAAACCCAAACTGCATCTAAGGAAGATGAGCCTATCCTGGAGCAAAAAGCTCCGGAGGAGGGAACATGTCTGGGTTCCAATGAGCACACTCCTGAAGTGGACTCAATGTGGATGCCATTCTAAAGGAAAGAAAGGAAGATAAAGAAGAAGAAAAGGAAGATGATGAAAGTAGTAAGAAGAAGGAAGAAGAAGAATCTTCTAGTTCTGAGGAGTCCGGAAGTAGTTCCGGGTCAGAAGAAACATCCTCCTCTGGTGATAAAAAGAAGTCAGTTAAGCCTAAACCTCTTCTGGACTACAATGTCTCAAGAAATGAGAAGATCCGTATGGGGTTAACTTTATTAGAAGAAGCTGCATTAGAAGGATAAAGAGATGATGAGTTCAAACCTTTGCTTCAGAACATCTGTGCACATTTGAGATCCGTAGAGAATTTAATGAAGAATAGATCCATGACTCCAGATCTCAAGGAAGAGTTGGGTGAGAATAAAACCACTGTGAAGATTATTAAGGAGAATGTGGATCTTTTGCCAACCGCTAATCAAGTTGTAGAAACCTCCTTGTCCAAGATCACTCCTAAAATAACCCAACTCTTAACTGCAATCATATCAGTAAATAGAATAGCCACTCAACCAGCAACCGGATCAGACAATAACTGTGCTACTATACTTGGCTAGATTACCTCCTCTTCTACTAAGTTGAAGGCTGAATTGAAAGAGTATATAGATAGCAAGTTTGAAAGATTGGAAAAATTCATTCCTTAAACCTTCACTAAATCCACCAAGGATATCTCCTCCGGACTCACTCTGCTCAACGAGGAACAATAAGTAGCTCAGGAATTACTCTACAACTTTTTAGATGAAGAGCTACCTAAACTTTTGGCAAAACACATGGAAGATGTTAGTCAAGACTTCCAGAGTGCTCTCGCCGAAACTGAAAAGATCATAAATGATTGGAAGGCAAATTTCAATAAGGAAATGTGAGATCTCAATACAACCATCCATAACTGTCAAAGGGACATAGTCCAAGAAGTTGCACATCTCAAATCCGGCATGTCTTAACTATCAATTTCTTCTCCCTTAACATTCGAACCTATAATTCCGGAAAGCCTTCTCCTCCCAATTATCCAAGAACTGGTCCAGTAGATTAGGGACACATGATTCTTTGGCTACAAGAGCAATATAACTCTCCTCAAGGCATTATTTCCCTATTTTGTGAGGCAGATAGGGAACATGTTTTGACAATCACTCCAAACCAAATAAAGTCCTACAAGAAGCTCCAGAAGATCATACGACCACTCCATCTTACCCCTGCCACCGTGGACACAATTATTAAGCGACGAGTGCAAGGCAACATTGACTAATCCATCTACTCCAGAGCTTGGCAGAAAAACTATGATGGCAGAACCTACATGGTTATTAACCCAGAAGTTGATGAAACCGAAAAGGGGGAGAAAGGCAAAGCTAAGGAAGGAGAATCTTCTAAGAAAGGGGAAGACTAGAGTATAGATAATTTTTTGTTTAGAATAGCTATTTTTAATGTACAAATCTATAATACCTAGTTCTATGTAAGTTTCACTTATATATTTCTGTACTTGTAATCCGAAACTTCAATGATGTTAACCATTGATAATAGCAGAAGTATATAGTTAAAAATATTCTATGCAAAAAATGCTTCTAAGTACAACCATCAATTGTACTTCAAAGACTTGGAAGCTAGAATGATAAAATAATGGGGGAGTTAGAATGCTTAAATGATGGGGGAGTAATTTGTAAATGACTAAGTATCAAGAATCATACTTAGCTAATGACACCCTAATATTAAATGCTTTATTGACTTAGGTTTTTATTTTCATCAAATAGGGGAGATTGTTGGGAAACAATGATCCGAAAGAAACAAATTCAAGAACAATCCGGATCAAGTTTGAAGAAAACAAAAACATAAACCCTGAAGTAAACAAGACATGTATTTAATTAAAGTAAACAAATTGAAGACTTTAGATACCTAAGCATTTAAGGAAAGCATCCAGTTAGAGTTTGGAAAGGAAACAAATTGCAAACTCCTTCAAAGACAGCATTCGGAGGAAGACTGATTGAAGAGGATCCGGATACATTGAGTCTGAAGACATCCAGAAGACTTAATTATCAAGACAAAGGGAATGTTTTGAAAGTTACATTTCCCTCCACTTTTTGGTCTAAAAGTCAAAGATCCTTTCCCCTTTTGAAAGATAAAATAACAGCTTGCACGTATTCCAAAAAAAGGACAAAAGGACTAATATAAGAAAGAGAAAAGGTAACAACCTTTTTAACCTAGAACAATAGGCAAGGCGCGTGGAGCTCACACACCGAACTACTGGAATAAAAGTTAGTGAATCGCTAAAATACAAGGAAAACGATCACTGATAACTTTTCAACCTCAATCCCAAGGATTCAAATGGGTCATTTACTCAATCTAATGGAATGATCAATGGCTCCGGAAGTGCCACATATTACCTTATCAACGGTGGAGATTGATGACTTATCCAACGGTTCCAAACGACTACATTTATGATGGAAGCCTATAAAAGAGAAGCTCTCCAC
This sequence comes from Euphorbia pulcherrima, assembly GCA_947683365.1. NCBI lineage: Eukaryota > Viridiplantae > Streptophyta > Magnoliopsida > Malpighiales > Euphorbiaceae > Euphorbia > Euphorbia pulcherrima. The sequence goes on from CANTUS010000004.1 coordinate 75,398,938, forward strand.
ATTGAGAAGGTGCTGATTGATTTATAAAAGGAAGTAACAAAAGAAATTAGCAATTCAATCAGTAATCAAATCCCTCTGAGAAACAAATAATTCCAATCTATTTGTAAGAACCTTCAAAGTGAAATTATAAACTTGAAGTGTTCAAAATCAAAACCTTTGATAAAAACAAAGTGTAAAAAGTCTCATACTTGGGTGAGTATTGAGATTGGGACTCAGCTTAGAGTTGGTGCTTTAAGTGGTATATCCCTGTAGGACTCAACTTAGGATTGTGTAGATTCTAAGTGGTATATCCAGCTAAAGAGAAATGACTCAGCTAGGAGTTGGTGCTTCTGGTGGTATATCCTACATTCGGAAGAAGGTATCTATCCGGAGACAAATTGTAAGGCTTGATTTCTGCCAGTTGGAAAGAAATCGCACTAGTAGAAAAAGCTCAAAGGAAGGAAACTCTGGGGACTGGAGTAGGCGGGGCCAAACCAGGATAAATCATTGTGCTTGATTTCTTTTAACCTTTTACTTATTTGCATAATTTTATATTTTTGCATCATCCGGATCCTATCCATCCGAAACATATCAAACACGTACACAAGACTTTTTAAAGTCTGTGAATTCCGCGAAAAAGGTCATTCACCCCCCCCCCCTCTATCCTTATAAATATAAGCACAGGGACCAACGCAAATTTGTAGTAGATATATAATAGATGTATAACAGATACAAAAGAACATCCAAATCAGTGTTGAAAAAAAACACAGCAGAAACAAATATATATCAGATATGTAGTAGATATATAACAGTTTAATGAGCATTGCAAATACAAAGAGACTTATATTAGACTTATAACAAATCTATATCAGAAATATATTAGATATGTATCTGATATTTTCTGATATATGACAAATTTGTAGTAGATGTGTCATGTTCCCAAACTCAAGATCAGCATCATCTCTACAAACAACCTACAGCATCAGCACGAAAGTAAGTTTCAGATGTCTCCTAACAGTAGGTTCTCTTATTCTTCACAAAGTTTTATTGTGCATTTTCTTCAAATTCATCTTGTAGAACTAGAACCCAAGCTGTTGTAAATTTTGGAGTGAACTAGTGCAAATCTTTCTCAACTTCCAACTCTTCCAATCTTTCTTTTCTTTTACTAGCAAGAAATTCAAAATCATTTCCCTCATATTATGACTTCGTATTCAATACTAGAATCCAAGTTCCTAAGAAACCTTATGTAACATAGTTTTTCTTTCCCTTTATAACCTGTGAAAGACATAAATGGATCATTTGGATTCACTAATCAGTTCTATTATACTTATATTAGGTTTATAATAGATACATAATACATTTATACTACATTTATAACAGATATATAGTACTTTTATATTAGATGAAGACGTACTTATTGATTATGTCAAACACTTTTATAATAGTGTTATGTAGTACAACACTATTATAAATCTGATATATATTTACCAAACACTTTGATCAGACATTTATCAGCACTCTAGCAGATGTATAACAGAATTATATTAGTTTTGTATTAGATACGCAACAGATTCAAACAAACAAACATAAATCACTTTAGATCCATAAAATAACTAAAAAATTACCTTCTAAACATTGATGGAGAGCTTTTGATTATTTCCGCAGAAGACGGATTATAGAAGGGATTATAGAAGGAAATCGATAATAAATAAAGGATTCGGGATGAAAAAACGCAAAATCGAAGAACTACGATCTCTATTAGGGAGAAAACGAGATAGAATTTTGATTTGGAATGACTGCGATCGAGTTGGAGAGGGAGAGCAAGTGGACAGAGACACGATGAGAGCAAGGTAGGAGAATCCAGAGAAGACAATTCCTTGTTTATATATAAAGCGTATTTCGGTTAATTAGATTTTGAAAAATTCTAGATTGATGACATGCGTTTTTTGAGTTTTTTTTAATTATTTTGAACAATTATTACATTTAGGTACTTTTAAACTTTGAATTTCCTACTTTATGTAAATCTCTAGATTGGAATATCTTGTATATATGTACATGTATACAGCCTTTTATTTATTTACCAAAAATAAAAATACAGCCTTTTATTTCTATTTTATACACGTTTAGTTGAAGGAATTATTTCACAGCTTTGGTTGAGGGTTAGGGACTTAGGTCGTTTGCAGATACTAATTTCACCTCCGATTTAGCTCGCAATTAATTCAATTGGAGTGATCAGAATGTGGGACGATTTGCCTTCCGATGTCCTGGTAAGAATTCTTGTTAATCTCCTTGTCAAAGATGTCATTCGTTCTACTTTGTTACACAAATCTATCTACACTCTTGTTCATTCCAAATTCTTCATTAATGCATACAATCAACACTCCCTCCTTTACGGAATTAATCCTCCATTAATCTTCCTCCAATTCCTTGATCGTCCTATTCATAAACCGGAATTCTCTTTGCGATTCTACAGCGCTGGATTAGATGAATACATGCCTCTCCACTTCCCGTTCCAGGACCGCTGGCTAGCCATTAGTAATTTTTGTAATTCCTTAGTCTGCCTGTTTGACGACTGTAATTCATCTAAGCCGTTTATCCTCTGGAACCCTTACATTCGAAAAACCCTAACCCTCCCCCAACCAAATCATGGATTGGGTTTTGCGAGTTTTCTTGGTTTGGGCTTTGTGGATGAGTCCTCTGACTACAGGGTTTTAATGGTTAACAGTAGAAGACAGGCTGAGCTCTACTCTCTCCAACATAACTCTTGGAAGATTGTTGCTCATCCCGGGCCTGGTGAGGTTGTCCCTAGGGAAAACACTCCTAATACGCTGAATCCTGTTTATGTTAAGGGTTCATTGTATTGGATCAGAGCAATATCTGAAAAGCTTGTTGTGGGAGTATTTGACTTTAAAGATGAAATCTTTAGTGATATTAGCTTACCAGACAATTGGGATTCTGCTTACTTTTTGGGTTTAAGAGTTCATACCCAGTCGTCAATTGCTGTTGTTAGGGATGTTGGTTCTGTTTTTCATATACAAATAATGGATGTGAATGCAAAGGAGTGGAACAAGCATGCCACTGTGGCCCCACCGGGTTGCAGAGTGACGGATATTATAGGTTTTAACAAGGAAGGTGATGAGATAGTCGAATGTGAAAGGTACAATAAGGAAAGGGAAAGGATAAAAAGAATAGGTATACATCGAAATGGAGAGTGTTTGAATGTCATAGACAATGCTCATTGTATAAAGATTTCTAATAACTACGTATGCAATTTAGCATTACTCGATATAGTTGGAGAGAATCATTAACCAGCATTACTCGATATATGTCTAAATGATCAGCAAATGTTAGAAAGACATCTCCATATTTGAAGACATGGTCAGATCCAATTCCCCATGGACAAATTCTGATGAGATTATAGTCAAGCTTTGATTTAGAAACACTCGATGCTAAACAATTGGCCATCTATGTTGAATATTGTGATGGTTAGTTAAGCTTTTGTGCTTGTACTGTAATTTCAGTTTAAAGGTGCTTGAATAGATATTTGTTGTGTTCGGTTTTCTTTTTAAGACAGAACTTTGTTGTCTACTTATAATTGTGATATTTCAAATTGGTATTATGTGCATACTTGTTATTTTGCGATCGGAGTAAGAATGTGGGATGATTTGCCTTCAGATGTCCTGGCAAGAATCCTTTCAAAACTCCCTATCAAAGATGTTATACGTTCTACTTTGTTAAAGAAATCAATCTACTCTCTTGTCCATTCTAGATTCTTCATTAATACTTACAATCAACACTCCCTCCTTTACGGAATTAATCCTCCATTAGTCATCCTCCGATTCTTTAATCATATCAGATTTCTTAGCAACACAGGATTACACAAATGCCTGCCTCTCCACTTCCCATTCCAGCAGGCCAAGAACAGTTCGATTCAGATTAGTAATTGTTGTAATTCCCTGGTATGCCTGTTCCACCCGTTCAATTCTAAGCCTTTTATCCTCCGGAACCGACACATTCGAAAAACCCTAACACTCCCTAAACCAAATATCGAATATGGATTTTCCAAGGTTTCTCGGTTTGGGCTTTGTTAGTGAGTCCTCTGATTACAAGGTCTTAATCATTGACGACAGAAATCAGGCTGAGCTTCACTCTCTTCAACATAGTTCTTGAAAGATTATTGCTCATCCTGGACCTAGTACTCGCAACCACAACTACGTTTGAAGAATCCAGTTTATGTTAAGGGTTCATTGTACTGGATCAGAACAATATCTGACAAGAGAGTTGTGGGAGTATTTGACTTTAAAGATGAAGTTTTTAGTGATGTTAACTTACTAGACAGTTTGGATTCTATAAACTCAATCTCAATTATTTTGAGAGTACATACCAAGTTGTCAATTGCTGTTGTTAGGAATACTGGTTATGTTTTTGATATTACAATGGATGTGAAAGGAAAGAAGTGGAACAAGTGTTTCATAGCAGGATCACTGATCTTAGTTGCTGGGTGGAGCGTATTCTAGGTTTTTTTTATTGTCCATCTGGTTCACCAAAGCTTTGCTCCGACTATGTCCAAATCCGACCCGGGTCGTGCACATGGGCTGTGGTGGGTGAGTCTCCTAGTAAGGATTTTCTGCATTCACTAGGACTCGAACTCGAGACCTTGCTTAAGCGATGTCAAGTGACTTACCACTTGGACCAACCCTTATTAGTACCAGTACTTTATTTAGAAAGAAGGAATGAGTTTGAATATTGTGTGAATATCAAATCCCTCTGCAATTTTCGGCCATATATGTTGAATATGATGGTTTATATTAGTAAATTTGAAATTTTGCGTAGCAGTTACGGGTTATGACATGATTTAGCTTCTTAGTACTAAGCTTTTGTGCTGTTATTGTAATATGAATTTAGGAGAAAATGTTTGCTTGAATATTTATATTCGTTGTGCTTGGTTTTCTTTTGTAAATAATATGTGCGACAGCTTACTTATATTAGTGATATTGCAAATGGCATTTTGTGCATAAATGATATATGCAATTGAAGAATAAATGATACTTTTGTGTATCAACCAACACTTAGATGTCATGTGAAATTGACCTTAAAAGCTGATAATATGCTAGTTTACTATGTCCAAATTTCATGTCTTGGTCACGAAACATACATTAATTTATGACAAATGCTTGACTTCTCATAACATTCTAAATTCTAATTTGGCAGACTAACACTACATAACATTCTAAATTCTAACCTGATAACAACTTCTATCCATAACCAGAAGCTCTTTTCCTAGATCAATTGTTGAGCCGGTTATCTTGTAATCTGCATCATTTTTCACGGGTTGAACAAAATTCTTTCTGGAATTTTCTTCCAACGAATAGAAGAAGAAAGAAAAAGAAAAAAATACTCCAACTTTCTTATTTTCTTAGACTTTTCTCTTTTTATTTTTTTTTTCAATTATTTTTCAACCTTATTTTTTCTTTCCTATTCTTGGCTTGGACTTGAACAAAACATTTTCTTGTGTGAATCGTGAACCCAACTCGACCCGCCCATTGGACATGTTTATATATCTATAACACATGGCCATGGATCAAATGACTAAATGAGATATAGTGCATGGCCAAAAATATTTCGATACAGTATTTTATAAAAAGCAAACTTAAAAATGATTGTTTGATCAATGGACTATTTCAATGCTTAAAATATAGGGCCATTTACATAAAACCTCTATTGGATAAACAAATATGACACGTCAGCTAAAGGAAATGAGATTCATGGGGACATGAACATGAAGAATGTATTCATTAATATGAGGAATTTTAGGGTAAAGTACCAGAGAAAATCCATAAATGCTCATCTCAAAGGGTACAATATCATACAATTGTTGAAATTTATGCTGTCTTCAATCTGCAACAAACCTCATGTCTGTTAAATATTGATGTTACATACATCAATTAGAATTGATGTCCATTGATAACTCTTTTACATTCATTTGTAATGTATGTAACCCTCCATCATTTACTTGTATTTATCTATGTAACTTGTGTCTTTACAAGTTCATAGAGTTTGCCTATAAATATAGGCTTATTGTATGTCATACACAATGAGAATGAATAATAGAATTACATATTACTTCCCTCCATCTTTCACATATTCTTCTTTTACATTTGTTCTTCCATACCACAATATTTCTAACACGTTATCAGCACGAGTTTGTTCTTTTGATCAATACAACAAGAATATTATACAATTGATGTGATGAAAAGAAATGTTATGGTGATGGATTTTCAAAGGAACGATGTTTCGTGCAAGAATGGATTGCAATCGCTCATTCGAACTCATCAAGATTCGGTTATGTATATTTTATGAGTTTTTTTTTGTATTATTTATTTGTTTAAATTTGAGTTACAAAAGTTTGTTGTATGTTTATTATAAAAGGTATTAGAATTATTATAGTCGACTATAAAAGATCCAGCAAATCTTTTGTGAAAAATTATTATATACGTGCTAGTGATTTCCATCTGAAGTGGAAAATTACAAATGATGAACAATTTTATACCAGAAGTCGAAAAATTAAAATTGATGAATAATTTTCCCCGAAGTGGAAAAATAAAATTGTGATTAATTTCCACCCAAAGTGGAAAATAAAATTAAGGCCTAATAACCACAAGAAGTGGAAATGGAATTGATATTTTCAATCGAATGAAATGAAAATTTTCTAATATTAATTGACGTCAAAGAAAATAAAGCCATTTTATATATTAAAAAATGTCAAATATTATTATAATGTTACCACAATATCGAGTAATGCGAAAAATTTGGAACAAGGGGAAACAAATTTTTGAATGCTCTGAAAGAGCCAACATAATGTACGAGAAATATAAAATTGTTGATTGCTCCAGAAGAGCTAGTGTTAATATGTACCATGGTAAAAAACTGTTGAATGGCCAAGAAGAGCGAAAAATAATGAATCAAAGGATACACTTAAAAAATGTATCCAAGGATACAAATATATTCATTATTCTCACATGAATTTATTGATTTTTAAATATATTCATAGAAATGAATATATATTATGTTGAAAATGTAATTGAAGACATTAAAGAATGTCTTGATGTTACAAATATATTTTCAAGTCAAGATAAACTATAAACCAGAAGTTTATAGATTCAGATGCTAAACAAAATTTGACACAATCGACTAGGAATTCCTGTTCGATATTGATGAGAAAAATTATCGAAATGGAACATGGACACAAGTTAAAGAACTAGAAGTTTCTTCAGAATAATGAATTAATTTTGTGTTGAATATTCGCAAGGATATTGAAGATCTCCGAAAGGACATATTTCGATTTGTAGTGGAATATCAAATTGATGATACTAATCGCCACTAGAAGTGGAATATCAAATTGAAATTTTTGATAAAAGGAAATGAACATTTCCTGGTATTAATTGATGTCAATGCTAATAAAGCAAATATTATAATCCGGATATAAGTTAAATGAATATTATTATAATATTGGTAACACAACATTATTGAATGCTCCTGAAGAGCCATTATTAATGTATCAAGGGGATAAAATTTGACAAAAGCTCAAGAAGAAGCTAAATATTTTTTTACTCAAAATATGAGTAGTACAAAAGTTAACCATTATATCTGATATTACAAATATAATACAAGGCTCTATAAGAGTTGATATTTTATTACAAAGGGGAACAAAAATTATAATAGGAAATGCATTCTTTCCCTGAATTCTCACAGAATTTTATTCATGAAAATTAGCTGTGAAAGAAGACATTAAAAGCATGTCTTAAAACCAGATTTTGTGATCAAAATATATGGATTTATACACGTGTAAAATTAGATAATCCTGGTTCGAAAATGATGAGATAAATTTAGAAAAATGCACATGGGCATCAATTGAAGAACCTAACATTTCTTCAAAGTAATAAATTATTATGTGTTGCTTGTTCGCAATGAAAATTGATAATAAAACCTTCCAAAAGTAAGGTTGGAATTAATCTCTATTCTTACAATGTGATATATGTGGACCAGTTAATCCACAATGTGAATTTTTAGTTATTAAGTACACTTCCTGAAGAAGTGGAAACACATGTTCAATGAGACGTCACATGTATGCTGGAGAATTACATTCCATTCTTTTAATGATTTGCATATAAATTGGGATAAAGGTTGAAAATCTAATAGCATATATTCAAACTCAAAATGATCTGGCAAAATCATTTATTAAACGTTTGCAATTAATTGCATGAGCGTTAATTATGTGAACAAATATCCCAACTGTAGTTTAGGGTTATGCAGTATTGCATGCAACAAATCTTATATGTTTAAGACCAACAAGTTATCAAGAGTTTTCCCCATTAAAATTAACTTTTGGTTATAAGCCCGATATTTCTCATCTTAGAGATTTTGGTTGTGAAATATATGTGTTTATTGCTTCATCATAAAGGACTAAAATAAGTCCACAAAGGAGATTAGAAATATATATTGACTGTAAATCTCTCCTTCAATAATTAAATATAATTGAGTCATTAAATGATAATATGTTTACTGCATGATTTGCAGAATGTTATTTTTGATGGCACTTTCCCAAAATTAGGGGGAGATAATAGAAATATAATTTTGGAAAAGAAAATAATATGGAATACTCCATCACTTTCTCATATAGATTCAAAATGAGTATTGAGCTTTCATATACTAGTAAATGCATTAATTCATATTGAATTTTATGAAAAACCAATTAATAAAGCACTTTGTCATGCCTGAAGCATGATTGACCAATTGGTTAAAGGATAAAAATCCTCGAAAAGAAAATTGTCGATAATAAAAATATTCGTGTTGAAGATAAAGCTATATTTAATTGCTTTCCATTTCAGTATATTATTATTATTATTATTATTATTATTATTATTATTATTATTATTATTATTATTTATGTTCTTACATATTCATATTCATATTCATATTCATATTCATATTTCATTTATAGTTTATTATAAATAAATGTACTAATATAAATACACTTCTTGTAGAAGTACTAGCACTTAAAGTGAGAGTACCTGAAGTGCAAACACCTGAAGTTGTTGAAAATGAAGAAATTCAAATAAATTATATTAGTATAGAAAAAGATGAAATCGAGACAAATTGGTTGTCGATCATATTTTTGCATATAATATTGCAACGAATATTGAGAATCAAAATATGGATCATGAATCACAATTCGCTCAAGATTGTTAAATAAGAAATGATTGGCCAAAATGGAGGGATGCAATTCAAACAAAATTAAATCCTCCTGAAAAATGCAAAGTTTTCGGACCATTTGTTCGAACACCAGAAGGTGTAAAACTTGTGGGGTATAAATGGATTTTTGAAAGAAAGAGAAATGAGAAAAATGAAGCTGTGAGATATAAAGCGAGGCTTGTTGCATAGTGTTTTTACCAAAGACCTGTAATTGATTATTAGGAGATATATTCTCCGGTAGTAGATGCGGTAACATTTCGTTATCTTATCTATTTGGCAGTGCAACAAAATTTATAAATACATTTAATGGATGTTGTTACAGCTTACTTATATGGTTTGCTTGATAAACGACATTTACATAAAAATCCCTGGATGATTGAAATTGCCAGAAAAATATGGCAAACGAGAACTTTTTCAATAAAGTTGCAAAGATCTCTATATGGATTAAAACAGTCTGGCCGCATGTGGTATAATTGCCTAAGTGAATATTTATTGAAAGATGGTTATAAGAATGATCTTATTTGTCCGTGTGTTTTCATAAATAAAGGATGATCTGAATTCACCATCTCAATTTATGTTTATGATTTGAAATCATCGGAACTCCTGAAGATATTCCTTGAAAAGAGAATTTGAGATAAAAGATCTTGGAAAAACAATGTTTTGTCTTGGTTTACAAATTGAGCATCTAGATAAAGGAATTTTGGTAATTATACACAAAATGTGTTGAAACGATTTAACATGGACAAAGCATATCCATTGAGCAATCCAATGGTTGTAAGATCACTTGATGTAAAAAATGATAATTTTCGTCCTCGAGATGATAATGAAGAAATTCTTGGTCCTGAAGTAATATATCTCAGTACAATAGGTGTATTAATGTACCTTGCTAACAATACAAGGCCTGATATTACATTTGCTGTTAATTTATTGTCAAGATATTGTACTACTCCAACTTGAAGACATTGGAATTATATTAAACGTATAATGTGTTATCTTCGAGGAACCATTGATTTGGGTTTGTTTTATTCATATGAAAATAAACCTGAATTAGTTGGGTATGCAGCTGCGGGCTTTTATCCTACCCATATAAAACTCACTCTCAAATGAGTTATTTATTCACATATAGAAGTACGGCTATATCTTGGCAATCAACGAAGCAACCTCTTATCGCTACTTCATCAAATCATGCACAATTAATAGCAATTCATGAGGTTAGTCATGAATGTGTATAATTGAGATCATTAACAAGGCATATTCGAGATGCATGTGGAAAGTGAAAGACTAAAGAAGATCCAACAATGATATATGAATACAATACAACTTGTATCGCTCAACTGAAGGAAGGTTACATAAAGGAGACATAAGTAAGCATATTCCACCAAAAATTTTATTCACTCATGATCTTGAGAAGAATGGTGAAATCAGTATTCAACAAATTCACTCATGTTCACCAAAGCATTTCCTACTGCAACTTTCAAGAAGTTATTTTACAACATTGGAATACATCGTCTCAAGGATCTTCAACATTTTTGCGAACAGAGGGAGTAAACACTGTACTCTTTTTCCCTTAATCAAATTTTTTATCCCACATGGTTTTTCTTTGGTAATGTTTTTAACGAGGCAGTGTCCCGTTCGCAATAATGGACATCAAAGGGGAGTGTTAAATATCGATGATACATACATCAAATAGAATTAATGTCCATTGATAACTCTTTTACATTCATTTGTAACACCTCCCTCATTTACTTGTATTTATCTATGTAACTTGTGTCTTTACAAATTCATAGAATTTACCTATAAATATAGGCTTATGGTATGTCATACACAATAACAATGAATAATAAAATTATATATTACTTCCCTCCATCTTTCTCATATTCTTTTTTTATATTTGTTCTTCCATACCACAATATTTCTAACAATGTCTTTATTTTATAAAATGTGATTTATTGAAAATGTCAAATTGTAATACCAAGAAAATTAATTCCAAAAATTGTGAAGATTGAGGACAAAGTTGTAAATAGACATATGAAGCCCAAAAATGTGGTCGTGCGTGATTAGTTTAGTCACAGATTATACAGGAGCTTTTACAAAATATGACAAATTCTACAAAAAAAAAAAAAAAATAATTTGGGGCCACATGCCTCAAACAAAGAAAAATAATTACATATGTTTTATCCTTCCAAAAACCCCTTTCACACGTGCTGTTTATGTTCTGTTTAATTATATTTATCTTCCAAATCGTTATTTTTTTTAACTTGCTATTATAGAGTTTTTTATTCGTCTCTATTTTATCTTTGAAACGACATCCATTGTAATATTTTTTTTTTTAAATTATTTTTTAAACTATCAGATATCCAATGGATATCTAATAGAAGTCCAATAGATTTCAATAAAACTAGAAGATCTTGGATTCAAAATACTATATAGATTTTTAATAGATCATAGCTTTAAAATAGACTTTTACAAATTTCTAAATATCAACTTCAAACTAAATTTTCTAATAGAAATGTTGTAGATGTTCAATAAATTTTCGATAGATGTCCAGAAAATGAGAAAACACAAGTTAAACTCAATTTATCTCATAAATACAACAGTTTATGTTTGTAAATTTGAAATTTCGCGTAACAGTTACGGGTTATGACATGATTTAGCTTTTTAGTAGTAAGGTTTTGTGCTCTTATTGTAATATGAATTTAGGAGAAAATGTTTGCTTGAATAGATATATTTGTTGTGCTTGGTTTTCTTTTGTAAATAATATGTGCGACAACGTGCTTATATTAGTGATATTGCAAATGGCATTTTGTGCATAAATGATATATGCAATTGAAGAATAAATGATACTTTCGTGTATCAACCAACATTTAGATGTCACGTGAAATTGACATTAAACGCTGATAATCTGCTAGTTTACTATGTCCAAATTTCATGTCTTGGTCACGAAATATACATTAATTTATGACAAGTGATTGACTTCTCGTAACATTCTAAATTCTAATCTCGCAGACTAACAACACATAACATTCTAAATTCCAACCTGATAATTTTTACTTCTTTCCTAAAAAAATTTATAGACACTTACATGATTTATATACTGTTTCTCTTTACCAATAAGGTGTAACTCAGTTGGCAACTCAAATTAAATAAGTTGGAAGAGAACAAGGTTCAAATTCCACTAAATACACTTGTTGGAATGGGTGAGGAGCCTTAACTATGACTAAGCCTTAGACAATATTATCTCAATGGATATATATATATATATATATATATATATATATATTGTTTCTCTTTTTTCCTCTCATTTTTATTATTTTTCTTACACAATTTTTTCTACATAAATAAAGCTTCTTAAAATGCCATTTCATCTTTGCTTTTGTAAATAAAATTTATAGTTCTATTTAATATATTTCTGTTTTCATTTTTATTGTTTTTTTTCATATTTTTAAGTAATTTTAATATAATATTTTATAAAATTAGAAATTTTGTTTGAAAAATTTCTTAAATATACTTTATAATTCTTTTCCTATAAAACCAACTTAATTCGTAAATTGAAGGCTAATTTTTTAAAAAAAAAATCAATCATTTGCGCTTGTTTTAAGTATAAAAAAAAATCCTCATCACACGATCGAATGTATCTCGAATTTAAGATCTCTAGAGCTTACAAATTCAGTTTTAACCACTCGGCTAATTGATGAGTCGAACTTTGAGATTTTCTCTTTGCCATAAAAAAGTGTTACATTGTTATCGATTCCCCCCTTTTGCGCAAATTCACTATTATTATCGTCGTCGGTTTTCTGCTATCGTCGTCAATCTCTCTGTGGTTAAAATTGTGCCCTACCGAAGTCCAAATTCTGAATACGCCACTACTGATAACAACTTCTATCCATAACTAGAAGGTCTTTTCCTAGATGAATTGTTGAACCGGTTATCTTCTGATCTACATCATTTCCACATGTTGAACAAAATTCATTCTCGAATTTTCTTGGGATGAATAGAAGAAGAAAGAAAAAGAAAAAAACTACTCAAACTTTCTTATTTTCTTAGAATTTTCTCTTTTTATTTTTTTTAAATTATTTTTCTACATATATTTTTTCAACCTTATTTTTTCTTTCCTATTCTCGGCTTCTACTTGAACAAAACATTTTCTTGTGAAACATGAACCCAACTCGGCCCGCCCATTCAACATGTTTATATATCTATAGCACATGAATCAAATGATTAAATGAGCTATAGTAAATATTTCGTTTGCCAGAGTGTAAACAAAAGTTAGAGAGTATTTTATAAAAAAGCAAACCTTAAGATGATAGTTTGATCAATGGACTATTTCAATGTGTAAAATATATGGGTCATTTTCATAAAACCTATTTTGGATAAACAAATATCACACATAAGCTAAAAGAAATGAGATTCATGTGATGTGGATATATACATGAAGAATGTATTCATTGATATGAGGACTTTAAGGGTAAAGTAGGAGCAAATCCATGAAGGCTTATGCACAAAAGGGATGGTATCATACAACTATGGTGATTTGTAGTGTCTCGAGTTTGTAACACCCCCATAACTTTATTTTATACAATGTCATTTATTGAAAATGTCAAATTGTAATACCAAGAAATTTAATTCAAAAAATTCTAAAGATTAAGGACTAAGTTGTAAATAGACATATAAAGCCCGAAAATGATGTCGACGTGATTAGTTTAGTCACAAATTATATAGACATATGCAGGCTCGAAAGTGATGTTATGACTAGAATAAGTGATGTTATGAACTTATGATTAGTTAAGTCACAAATTATTTGCTTTCTCAAATGCAACAAAAGATGCCCTTTATGGGTACCAGCCTCCACTATTTATTTCTTGATCAGAGCTAGGATTAGAGTTTGGGAGCGTTGGGTTGAATGGAAAATGGCAAAAATAAAGCTCATTATTGGGGTATTTTAAAAAGTCCTTCCATTGGCATTTAAACTGACGTTTTGTTCGCAGAATTGTTATTCCATGGAATATAAAAAAATGAATGAAAAAGAGTTAAATATAGTAGAGTTTTTATTTAGAATTTATCATCGGATGTTGTTAGCTATTGCACATCTCATAGAATAACTATTCCTATTTGAAATGATGAATGATAACTTTGTAAAATAAATCTTATTCGTCTAGGTCGTAGAGACTGGGTCAACTTAGGCTAACTGGCCCACGTCTTCAAGAAATAATGGATCTCTTAGTACTTTGGGCCCGGCTCAGACAATATTCTAGTCGATCTTCATTAAGACATGGTCTCGAGTCGGTTCATAGCCGGCTAGAGGTAGAGTTTACCTTGATTTAATATGGATAGAATCTACTCAAAGGTTCCATATTAACTATATATATATTCTTCCTCTGCCTAATTTATGATAAATAGGAAGATTATTCCTTTCCTTGATAAATGAATAAGAAAGATACTCACACAGAGGAAATAAAAGCCTAAATAAGATCCTTAACTAGAAAGGATTCCAACGGCAATATAAAAAATAATCCTATACTGAATAAGGATAATTCTCATATCCATTCCTAATTAAACAAAGATTCCTAATTACTAATTAGGTCAATCCAAACACTATATAAACACCCTTAGGTCCGAATCAAAGGTACACATTCTCTAAAGCTCTTACTAAATTCTATCAAAACCCCTTTATTGACTTAAGCATCGGAGGGTTCCCCACGGGGCAACCACTGATCGCCCCCAAGTTTGTATCTATTTTGCAGGTTCATCACTCGAAAGTTGAAGTTGCAAGACCAGAAAATCTATTCTGAAATATCGGTATTTTGGTACTATATTTTCAGTGGTGCGGTGAACATGGACTAAACTTACTTGCTCAGGCAAGAATTAAAGTTCCTCAAAGGACAAATCTTCTCAGATCTAGTTTTCCGTCGCCAACATGTCTCAGAAAGTTGGCGAATCATTTGTCGATGCTAGTAACAATATCCAAGATGGCGTTGAGCAAACCAGCACTACTTATGACACTTCAATCACACCTGCCAATCCAATTCCTGGAGGGAGTTCCTCCTAAGCGTCACTGATCTCGTTCATGGAGATTGCTCAAAAAGCAGCTCTTACCCCAGAAGAGCAGAAGTAGATGCTTAAATATGCCTTTGAACACTACGCATCATCAGGCCGGCTGGGCTCAACTGAAGAGCTGGACTTTGATGCTATAATTCCTACCGAACAAGGTACTCAAAAGAACCTGCTCCCCCAGTTCAACTCTGTTCCTCAAACACAGACACCTATGCCTCTAGTAACGGAAGGACTAAGGCAATTAGGCCTATCGCGACTGACTAAAATCATGTCGGTACCAACACCGCCGATTACCGTCGGATCTATGCCACTAGACTTAAAACAATTGGCCCTTTTGCAAGGCATTGCAATGATGATACAATGCAGCCTTCTCAGGCCTTCTGGAATCGGTGTAACCCAGAATGGGACATCGGCTCAAATACGAAGCATACAAACCGACTCAATCATGTTACAACTTAATCGAAGGAGAAGGCTCATCGAATACTAAAGGGGAAAAGCGTGTGGAGAAATAGAAAGCACAGATCCCCTTCTTCTTCATCCTCGTCGACAAAAACCAACTTAGATAGCTCTTCGGAAGATAGCGACTCAAAATTCAAAAGTAGATTGAAGAAATATGCCATTTCGTATTAGGAGTCTCTAAACGAAAAGAATATCTCTCCCTTCAAAAAGGGTATTCTGGCACAGAAACTACCAAACTATGTCGTCTCCCCATTATTGACAAATATTATAGGAAAGAGAATCCCAAGGCACATTTGAGTGAATATTGCGATCAAATGGACCTAATCAATGCTCTGAATGCCTATAGATACAGATACCTCTCCAATACTCTGGGTAGAACGGCCAAAAACTGATTCCTCCGACTCCCCCCAAATTCGATCAAAGACTTTGAGCAATTATCGAGAATATTCATGAAACACTTCCTAGGATCCGCAAGGCAATGCTACATCAACCGAAACTTGCAAAACATCTTTCAAAGATCAGATGAGTAACTTAGAAATTACCTAGAAAGGTTTAATGAGGCCTGTGTAGGCATCACTGACCATGATTTTGGAACGAAAAAAGAAGCCCTTATTAGGGGGACCCAAAACGAAAGGCTCAAACAGGAATTGATAGTCCGTAGGCCAGCTCAATACACACAAATGATTGGAATGGCCAAACATTTGATTGAAGTAGATGAGATCACTAAGTCATATAAAAGGAGTTTGGATGATAGAGACTACTCCAGATGGGACGATAGGCGAGGTAAGAAAAGCATAGGTAATGATAGTAGGAGCTCTAGTCAGTGTGGCCTACTTGAAGATGGTGACCCACAATTAAACACTTCTCTAAGTAAAATTTTAGTGGCGATGAATAACGGGCTGGAAAAGAAAAATGTGAAGTTTCCAAGTATCCCAGAAGGGAAAACACTTGGTAGAGACCATAACAAGTTTTGTGAGTTCCATGAAGCCATATGACATCATATAGATGAGTGTAGGGTTCTGGTGGAAGAAGTAAACTCCCTGATCAAAGTCGGTAAGTTCAGCTAGTTTATGAAAGGGGTAGCTAGAAAATCAAATGGAAAGAAGAATGACTCAGATGACTCTGGGGAGAAACTGACTTAAAAGCAGTGGGCCGATATGGAAAAGAAAGTACTAGTGATATATGGCGGCGCAGACAAAGAACTGGCTTGAAAAAAGGCCAGACATCACAATAGTCAGACACATAAGTTAAGAGATAACTCAGAAGCCAACAAGCTCTACAAAAGAGCCACAATGGTGACTAAGCCATGCACTGATCTGCTTGTGATCGAGGCAGTGGTGGAAGGATATGAAGTATACCGAGTTCTTGTAGATACGGGAGCTTGATAAATTTGATAGTGAAATCAGCATTTGAGCAATTGAAAGTAAGTAACAAGAGGGTCCAGCTGGGATACGCCACCCTCTCAGACCAGCGGACACTCTACGGTGTCTCAAGGGGAAGTGAGACTAGAAGTAGAAATTGGGGACAAAGAACACATCTATAGAGCAGAAGTGGACTTCACCATAGCTGAGATCTCAGTCAGCTTCAATATTATTTTGGGGCGCATGTTCCTTTGTGAATCATTTGCCTCAATATCTCCCAACTACTTGGTATTACAAATACTAACTAAAAGGGGGATGCCAGTAGTAATAGGAAACCCCGCTGTGGCCTACGAGACATATGTGGTCGTTCTCAAAAAAGAGGTAGAGCCAACAGATAGAAATAGTAGCGGAGACCTGGACAATTTGAGTCTGAATAAAGATAAAGATAGTCCGATAACAGAGCCAATCGGTGAACAAGAAGTACTGGTGAACAAGAAGTACTCATGGTAGCTCCAAGTAAAACATTAAAAGTGGCAAAAGACTTATTAGTGGAAACCAAGGCAAGCAATAACTCCGTCCTTATAGGCCAACAACACTCATTCTCTTGGTCTTACGATGATATGCTTGGGGTCCAACTAGAGATCATCCAACATAGCCTTAATCTCGACTCGAAGGTGGTACCAGTAGTCCAGGAGAAAAGAAAACATGCTCCGGATAGACATAAAGTGATAGAAGAGGGGGTTGATAAATTGCTGAGAGCAAAATACGTTGATGAAGTACACTATCCTAAATGGTTGGCAAACGTGGTCTTGGTCCAAAAATCAAACGGTAACTACCGGATGTGTGTAGACTTTACTGATTTGAACAAAGCCACTTCAAAGGATAGTTACCTTCTCCCGAGTATAGACCAATTGGTAGACTCCACCGCCGATTTCGCCATCTACTCATTCTTTGATGCCAAATCAAGATATCATCAAATAACCATGGACCCAGTAGATGAAGAAAAGACTTCCTTTATAACTCACAAAGGAACAATAATGCCATTTAGGCTTAAGAATGCCGGAGCCACATACCAACCATTGATGAACAAAATGTTTGAAGATATGATTGAGGAAACTGTGGAAGTTTATATGGATGATATAATTGTAAAAACCAAGAATGAGGAGTCACATGCAAATGACTTAGAGAAAGTTTTTAAAGTATTGCAAGCATACTGGCTCAAACTCAACCCAGAAAAGTGCGTATTTTGGGTGAAAAGTGGAAAGTTCTTTGGTTTATGAAGATTTTGGAGAAAATTATAATTGTATTTCTCTATTATATCATATCAATTAAATTATATAGGTATTTATACTAGTCTAATACTATGGGAGAATAAATACAAAATAAATACAATTTATTGTATTTCCTTACTAGCCTTTTTTCTAATTAGTCAAACTAGGAATACTTGCATAATTAGCAAGTAGCCTCCTTCCTAATCAGTCTTCCTTCTAATTAGCCTAATTAGGAATACTGAATAAAGGTAGCAGCTGTATATTCAACACTCCCCCTTAAGTTGGTGCAAAGATGTTACACATTCCCAACTTGCAAACTAGTGTATGGAAGGCGCACTTGTTGAGACCTTAAACATCTGCTAATTGTTCTTTGGAAGACACGTAAAAAACATCAAGGAGGTTATCCTCAACTTTCTCTTTGATGAAGTGTCAGTCAATTTCAATATGTTTTGTTCAGTCATATTGAAATGGGTTATGAGTAATGTTGATAGCAGCCTTGTTATCATAGTACATAATTTCCCTTTCTCTTGCAACTTCAGATCTTCTAGCAGCTTTTGTATCTAGATAAGTTCATAAATGCCTTGGACCATGGCTCTATATTCTACTTCCACACTTGATCTAGCCACAACACTTTGTTTCTTGCTTCTCCAAGTAACCAGGTTTCCTCCTACCATGGTACAATAATCGGATGCCGATCGCCTATCATCAATAGATCTTGCCCAATAAGCATCTATAAAGGCTTCGATCTTAAGATGACCATGCTTGGTGTGAGGTGTCGATGACGTGAGGGTCTCCCTTGGCGCCTGTGTGAGAGGTGGGGCCCACTGGGGGTTTGGTTGTATTTAGGCGTGACAAAACATATTTAGTTAAAGTTTGCACAATAAGCCAATTTTAATGAATAAACGAATCGAGAACCAAATCTCAATACAATAGATAGAGTCGCCACCCAAGTTGTGTACTTGGGAAAGAGTTTTGGTACGATTCCCTCTAGGGGGGAGACTCATACCTATTGGATCAGAGATTCGGGTATCGAATGAGTCACTTATTTCTCATTTAGTTGATTCAAAATTATATTCACCACGTAAAACTATTTTAGTTTTATTCATTTAGGGAATTATCACAGAAATCCTCTTTCTACACTCTTTCACACTCGTTACATGTGTTTACATATTACAATAAAGCACATGCAATAAATTGGGGAATAAAAATTACAACCGGAGGGAAATGAGGGAAATTGCAAAGAGAACCTATAAATTTATTCTAAGTTATAAAACAAAATGAAAATAAATTCCTCTACATCTACAGACGTTAGCACAATTTATAGCACATCATAAATCAGCATTGCAGTGTATTTTGTTGTGAAAATACATTTTAACTTTTGTGGGTTGAATTACCAGATTATTAGTGAAAATGATCGCATGACAAATGGTGAGTTGGACTGATTTTTAACCAGTTAAAATGAGTTCTAGAATCTGCCTGGGCTGGTACCCGTACGGGTAGGTGGGACTTGTATGACTACTAGGGAGGACTGGTACATGTATGATGTACCCATACGGGTCCTGTCTTATCCAGGTAGAAACTCTATTTAGTTCAGTTTATAGATTAATTGATTAACAGATTAGTGGCAAGAAAATAAAATAAAAAGGGATTTCCTTCCATATGAGTATGGCACATCGAATTGATATCTTTGGGGATATATCGTGCCAACAAGGCTCATACGGGTTAGGACCAGGCCCAAAACAAGAAATGAAAGTAACAGATATAATAGAAGGAATAGATAATAATAATAATGAAATAACTAAGATGTGAGTCTCTTTGAAACTTAAAAGCATTACCTTTGCGGTGTGAATCCATTTTTAGATGATCCCTTTACTGTTGAGAGAGCCCGGC
Source organism: Euphorbia pulcherrima (assembly GCA_947683365.1). Classification (NCBI taxonomy): domain Eukaryota; kingdom Viridiplantae; phylum Streptophyta; class Magnoliopsida; order Malpighiales; family Euphorbiaceae; genus Euphorbia; species Euphorbia pulcherrima. The sequence continues at coordinate 75,419,201 of CANTUS010000004.1, forward strand.
CAAAGTAGATGGTGAAATAGAATTATATAGGTTTGTATGGACAAAACCTTCCCTAAATCCTAATAAAAGAAGTTAGGAATGAATAAAATGTGGACAAAACCTTAAAGGAAGGGTCTTTCCCCTATTTTATACTTCCTACACCCCCACTATACCCTTTCTATACCTATAGAAATTGCTAGAGTTTTAGTATAATTTTCATATAAGATGATGTGTGTGTTCAAAATGTGAGGCCCTATTTAATGGGGAAAGGAGGTATGAACGCAATAAATCGCGTTCATAAACCGCCTTTTCCTAAAATAGGAAAGGATTCCCTTCAAAAAGAGCCTATTTAGGCAATAAGAGGACCTGTATAGGTGGGGACCCACCTATACGGGTCCCCTCAGGCGTATGGAAGGAATGACCCGTACGGGTCCGCCGGTGGATCCGTACCATAAGGCGATACCTATATGGGTCCCTAAGGCTAGGCTAGGTCTCCAAACTTTGGCCAAACTTAACTCTATAGTAGTAGGAACACCTCTAATGGACAACACCTGAAAGACATTGTATCTTATAGCTCTCATCATAGTTTCATGAGAAGGATCATTAAAATCCAGTGCTCACAGACTGCCCCTAGTAGGATCATCATAGATACAGATCTGTATGTTCTCATAATGTGAGCGAGGGTTTAGAGATTACACCTATGGTGATGATATGGGTTGGTTCCTTTCTTGAGGGAAACTTCTTTCCTTCGCTGATACATACCCCTTGTAACTCTATTGGGGGATGTATATCCCTTTCCTGAGGTGGATGGCTTTCCTTTTGCCATTGTGTATATCCCTTTCCTAAGGCAGATGACCTTCCTTTTGCTACCATGCATATCCCTTTCCTGAGGCAGATGACCTCATTTGCAAATGCGTATCCCTTTCTTGCGGCGGATGACTTTCCTTGCCAATGCATATCCCTTTCCTGAGGTGGATGACTTTCCTTGCCAATGCGTATCCCTTTCCTGAGGCAGATGACTTTCCTTTTGCTACCGTGCATATCCTTTTCCTAAGGTGGATGACCTTCCTTTGCCAATGTGTATCCCTTTCCTAAGGCGGATGACTTTCGTTGCCCATGCGTATCCCTTTCTGAAGGCAGATGACTCTCTTTTTGCTGATGACTTCTCTGGGGAAGATGTGGGTATCCCTTTCTTAAGGCGGATCGACTTTCCTGGCTAATGGTATATCCCTTTCCTAAGGCGGATGACTCTCCTAACTGGTGGTGTGTCCCTTTCCTAAGGTGGATTACTCTCCTACTGCCAAATTCTAATAACCTTAAAAGAGACAACAATCAAACATTGAGTTAGTCATTGTCTAAATAGACCCATCTTTATTCTTGATTGACTTTTGTAAAAACAAAAATATTTTTGCCCCTTCAATTAAGAATAAAGATGTGTGGATAGGGGTTAGCCCCTGAAATAAATTGAAAACTAAGTACAAGAACTGTCGGGTTTGGCCTGATCGCTTTGGAATGAAATGCCCCTTGGAAGGGCTCCTCTCAAAGAATGCCCTTTAGAGGGCTCAACAATGGGGGGGATACCCCTAGATTGACTGGTTCCACTAGAGGGGAATGTGAGGAATGCCCCTGGGATCAGATTTCACCACAGGGAAATGGGGGGTGCCCCTTGACTGAATGATTCCGCTACTGGGAAATAGGGAGATGCCCCTAGATTGGCCTAGCGGCTGGGGAGTATAGTAATGCTCTTGTGGTGAATTCTTTTCTGTTAAGAAAATCTCTTCTTGTAAGATTTGTTTGCTAGGGAGAATTTCCTGTGCTTGGGATGGACCTGTAAACAAAAATCATCCTTATTAGTGATCAATTCAAAAATGACTTACCTTGATTCTTGATTGACTTTTGTGAAAACAAAAATATTTTTGCCCCTTCAATCATGGATCAAGGTGAGCTAGGGGGCTTGCCCTGAATATAACTAAAATACAAAGTTTAGGAGAGGTGGGATTGGCCCCAATTCTGGACTAGATGTGCCCCTGTAAAGGTCTTTATAATGTTGTGATACGGGTGGGTTCCTTTCTTGAGCCAAACTCCTTTCCTTCGCGTTCTTATCTTAAGGCAAACATCTCTCCTTTGTTGTGCATATCCCTTTCTTAAGGCGGATGAATTTCCTTTAACTGATGCTAGTGTATCCCTTTCCTAAGGTGGATGACTTCTCCTTATATCCCTTTCTTAAGGCGAATTAACTATCCTGGTTGGTATTACATCCCTTTCCTAAGGCAGATGATTCTCCTACTGATGGTGTTGCATCCCTTTCTTAAGGCGGATGATTCTCCTGCTGCTGGTGTATCCCTTTCCTAAGGTAGATGACTCTCCTACTGATGGTGTATCCTTTACTAAGGCGGATGACTCTCCTGCTGTTGGTTTTGAGCTACCTGCCAAAAAGACAATAAAAATGTTGCGTTAGTTACTGTCAGAAATGATACATCTTAATTCTTAATTGACTTTATGGTAAAAAAAAATATTTGCCCTTTCAATTAAGAATGAAGGTGTGTGGACGGGGGGTAGCCCCTGAATAAACTATAAACTGTGTTTCAAAATGTTGGGTTTGGCCCAACATGAAGCGGGGTGCCCCTAGGAAGCTTACTGCTGAGGAGATTGCTTTTGAATGGCTAGTCTATTTAGACTATTGGGGGAAACTGTACAAGGGCAATTTTACTTATTTAGAGGAAGGTGTTCGTGGGACATCAAAGCTGCTGAGGAGTATCCTTGGAAACCATATCGAGAAAGCTTGACCAGTTAGGGGGTGCCCCTTGGATACTACTCTGACTAGTGGAATGGTTACTTTAACCATCCGGTCATCGGGATAGAGATTGGCTTCTTGTAGGGATAGGGGGATGCCCCTTGAATGTTCTGTCTGCTGGGAACTAACTATCCTGATGTGGATGCTTTTTTGGAGAAAAGGTGCCTCTTTGGTTGGCATTCAGGTTTTGACTTATCTGACCTGCAGGGGAAAAACAAGTTTTATCAGAATATATCCTAAGACGTACCGAGGTTCTACTCCTAATTAACTGTAAAGAGTGAGTGAAGAGATGTTGGGTTGGTCCCAATCTTATTTTGGTATGCCTCTGGAGTGACCTGACTACTGGGGGAAAATAGCCTACGAGTGGCTTAACTACTTAGGAGGAAGTCTCCTAGATGACTTGGATTGCTAGGGGGTGCCCTTGGAAAGAGAAACTTAGCTGCTGGAGGGTTCTCCTAGAAATTGCCTTGGGTGGCTTGACCGGTTGGGGGTATGCCCCTCAAATGGTTAACTTGTTAGGGAACTGATCCCTCCATTGGTCGGGTCATTGGGAATGCTTCTTGGGAAGATGCCCCATGGCTGGTGCCCCTCGGATGGCACATTTGTTGGGTATGTCCTTTGAATGATGCCCCTTGGATGGTAGTGTTGCTGAAGGAATTCCTTCTTTTCCTATAGATACCTCTCCTCAGGTTCATACACATGATATAGGAACTGATCAGTAAAACTTTGATATATGTGGGTCAAGACTTGTCCCGATTAAAGAAAAACTGAGTTTAGTGATGTTGGGTTGGTCCCAACTTAAACCGGGGTGCCCCTAGTATGCATCTTCTACTAGCTGGCATTGCTGGGGAGTGCCCCTAGGGTGTTTGATGATGGGGGGCTACTGTTGGTCCCTATGAGGGTCTGTATAAGGTCAGAGGGGGGGTGAATGACCCTTTTTTACGGAATACATAGACTTTAAAAACTCTTAGTGTAGTGTGTTTGATTATGATCTGGATGATGGATCCGGATGATGGAGTTATGACAATATAATGCAATAAATAAAGATTTAAAGAAATCAAACACAAAGGATTTTATCCTGGTTCGGCCCCGCCTACTCTAGTCCCCAGAGTTTCCTTCCTCTGAGCTTTTCCACTAGTGGATTCCTTTCTAACCTGCAGGAATCAAGCCTTACAATTTGTCTCTGGATGGTAATCCCTTCCAGATGTAGATATACCACTAGAAGCATCAACTCCTAGCTGAGTCCTTTAGTCTTTTGTAGGATATACCACTTAGACTTCTACCTCGAATCTAAGCTGAGTCCCACAGGGAGTTCCTACTCAAAGCACCAACTTTAAGTTATATCCCAATCTCACAACTCACCTAAGTTGGAGATTCTTACACTATTATTTCCACAAAGGATTTAGTTTTTGGATTTCCTTAAGTTTATAACTCACTTAGGAATCCTTAGAACAGATTTGGAATTAATTGATTCTGAGAGGGATTGTAAATTGATTAAATGCTTGTGCTTTGTTACTTGCTTTTGTCAATCAAACAGCTAACCTTCTCAATTGGTGAAGCTTCCCTTTTATAGGCTTTTATCATAAATTTAGTCGTTGTGGGTTGTTGAGCTTGTAATAAATCTTCACCCTTGATCAGGTTGTAGGTGGCACTTTCAGAGCCATTGATCAATCCGTTAGACTATAATTTGACCCTTTTGAATCCTAGGGATTGATGCTGAAAAGTTGTCAGTAATTGATTTACTTTGCTTTTTGTGATGCACCAACTTTTACACCATTAGCTTTTTGGTGTGAGCTCCACGCGCCCCCTTATTAGTCTAGGTGAAAAAGTTTGTTCGCTTTTTCAGTCCAGTGTCAGTCTTTTTGTTCTTTTTACTGAAAAGTGCAAGCTGACTTTTGTCTTGTTCGTGGGGAAAGGATCTTTGACTATGTAGACCAAAAGGTAGATGGGAAAGTTATCTTTAGAAACTTTTCCCATTGTCTTCAAGCATGAGTCTTCTGGATGTCTTCAGACTCATTGTCTCCGGATCTCTGTGCTTCTAGAGTTAGGTTAATTAGTTCTTCCGGATTCTGTTCCTGAGGGATTAAGCTTGTTTTCTTTCTAAGCTTTATTCTGATGATTCCTTATGCTTAGGTACTTTGATGTCTTCAATGGACGACCTTGTAGCTGGATCTTTATCCGGATGTTTCCATTTGGATTTAGGATTTACATAGTTTTAAATTTTTGTTTCTTTCAAACCTGATTCGGATAGATCAGTTTAATTTTGTGATCCGGATCATAGTTTCCCAACAATCTCCCCCATTTGATGGAAACAAAAACTAAGTACAAGGGAATGGAGTATATATGAACTAGGTATAATTCTTGATACTTAGACATTTACAGGTTTTACTCCCCCATAATTCTAGCATCCTAACTCCCCTAATATTTTCAATTCTAGCTTCTAAGTTTGTTTTAGTATAATTGCAGGTTGTACTTTAGAAGCAATTTTTTAGAATCAGATATTTTCACTATATATAATTCTGCTGTTAACAATAGTTAACATCAATAAAGTTTAGATTACAAATTACAGAAACATATAATAGTGAATCTAGTATTACAAGATTTTACAAGATTGCAGAACATAGCTATTCTAATTCCCTCCGGATGGACCTCCTTCCTTTTGTTTCCCTTTGCTTGCTCCTTCCCCTTGTAGACTTATCTCCCCCTTTTTGTTGCTAGGTTAGGGATCAACCACCATGTAGGTCTTGTTATCCCAGGCCTCTTAAGAAGCATTTGAGTAGATTGAGTAATTAGGATTACCTTTGGATCTTTCAGCAATAATATGGTCAATAGTAGGAGGAGTAAGATAGTAAGGCTGAATAGTCTTCTTTCACTGATTATAGGATTGTTTGATGGATGGATGAATGCGCAAGACAAACTCTTAATCCTTTGGATCATAGTGTGGGATGAGGACTTTTAGGAGTGTTGTCATTCCCTTCTGACCAAAGGATCTGGAATCTCCAATTTCTTGAACAGAGCTGGCTTTCCGGAATGGCAGGAGAGGAAGAGGATCCAGATATTGAGAGCTTATTTAAGCTAGTTTGAATGAGAGAGATTTCTTCACTGATTCCTCTCCGAATGTTATGCAGGGATTCTGTTTAGTGAGATATTTCCTTTGTAATTGAAGCTCTCCAATCAGTGATTATCTTTTCAAGTCCGGCCAGACGGCTCTGCATTTCATCACCCATATCATCAAGTATTTTATCTTGGATTTTGGGAATAGTCTTCTTAATGAAATGAACCATCATTTCCTGAAGAACTTGCTGGTTTGCTCCCAGATCACTTATGGTAGGTTTGGGGTCCTTCTCAGCCATGAGTTTTGACAAGTTTTCAAACTTGGTATCCAAATAGGCTTTAATTTATTTTGAGAGCTCAGAGGAGGAGGATGTGACCTTGTTAATTATAGTACCACAGTTATTTGAAGCTAAGGTGCTGGCTTGATCAGCAGTCCAGTTAGCTGTGGAAGCATTTTCTTTAAGCTTGTTTAAAATTGGTGGCATCTGGGAGAGAGAAGCTTTAGTAATAGCTCTTGGAGTGGGGAAATCCAAGACTTTGCCTTCTATGTTCTTTACTGATAGTTTGATCTCACCCAACTCTTTTTTCACATCCCGATCAGAAGCTTGTCTAAGTAATTCCTTTTCAACCCCTCGGAGATGAGTGCAAATAGTCCAGAGGCTCTGTTTGATGTACCCTTCCTCATTCTCCTCTTGAGCAGCCTCTTTTAATAGGTGAAGAGCAGCAGACACTTTAGCCTTTATTGTATTATTGGTCGAAACTCTCATAAATCTAACTTTTAGAGGGAACTATTCTTCAGAGGAGCTCGAGGAGTCAACTCCAAACTAGAGCTGCTTTCGGAGGGTTCATTATCAGCGTTATCATTACTCTCCTCTGAATGGGACTGATTTTGTTCTTCTCTCCTCTCTTTCAACCTTTCCCCTGAATGGCCTTGCCTTTAGAGTCCGCTTTAGAAGCATTCTCTTCAGATCTCAGACCCTGTCTCTCCTCTGGAATGATATCATCTGGGTTAGGCGCTTGTTCCTTAGACACTATTTGAGTTGTAGTGACTAAGTTGTCCGTATTTACAGTTGTTGTAACATCATCAGCTAGATCAGTACAAACATTTAAAGGAGCAATGTTAATGGGTACCTTATTGAATGGCGATGGAATTTGGATGCTTAAGGCTTCTTTTTCTTCACTTCTTCCCACCTCAACCCCCGGATGATAGGAAATGTCCTCTGTCACCCCTTCAAATGCCTTTTCAGGACTTATAATAACTCCCCAAGGCATGTTAGAACTATCCTCAACACCCTCTACATTTGCCTTTACAGGACCTATTTCTATTAGGATTTAGCTTCCAGAAGTAGCAGGTTCTACGGAAGAGGTTCTAAGATGGGTAGGAAGTTGAATGAACTGGATTCTAGAATTTTTGACATCTTAGCCAAAGCAGCCTAATCTATAAAGATTGGTGTAGCAGAGGATCCTCCAGGTCCTTCTATGGCTAGATTGTTAATTCTGTAGTTGTCTGCCATAGAAGCCATCATCTCTTCATACTGAGGATCCTCCAAAAGGATATCCTCATCAGATCCGGGAACATTTTTTCTGTTTGAACTTTTTCCCTTAGCCAACTCCTCCACTACAACCCTCTTAGCAGCCTCCTCATTAATAACTATAGCAGTTGGCTTCTTGGCAGTTTTCTTTTGATGTTTCTGTGTCTTGGCTGCTTTATCAAAAGTACACCCCTTCCGGGTGAATTGCTTCTTTGGCATATGCATTTCATCTTCTATTTCCTCTTCATCAAACCCATTGCCCTCCTTCAGAAATTCTGATGCTATTCTTTTTTAGCCTTTCTGATAGCTCTTTCTTATTATAGCAGCAGCTTCTACAATGGATTCCCTTGCTTTTGGATCATAAACCCGTCTTTTCAACAAATAGGCTGTCTTGATTAGCCTTCCCCTCGATTTTGGCTTTTCAGGGGATTTGTTAAGTAGCTAGGTGATTGTTTATGTATCTTCATTTTCCTCTTCATCCTGAATTATAGTCTGCTTTTTAATTGTCTTGGATTTAGCAATTCGGGCCTTCTTTGGAATTGGAGCCTCTGATGGATCAGTGGTTTTTCTAGCTTTACTTTTCCTGTCATCTCTTTTATTTTTATCCTTTTCTTCATTCCACTTCTCCCCATAGTTTAATTTCTCAAAGTTCTTCTCTAAGATTTCCTTATGAGTGATGGATTCAATTCCGGTGAGGTTGATTTTGTTTACAAGGAGGATCCTGGTGATGAGAGCGTCATGAGAATTCATATGCTGCTTGAGGAAGTGGATGAGCAATACATGCTGGAGGTATCTAGGAATTTGAGGAAAGTATGTGGAGAATTTGACTCCAAAGTAGTTTAGATGCAACCATTGTTTGGTTTCACACGTAACTTTCTATTTATCACTGTCAGTCCGTAGCAGAACACCCTCATTTTTCATGCCCAGATGTTGTTCAAAGAAATCTGGGGTAACAGTAATTTCTTTGCCCTGGACCTTGGTTCAAAGAGTATCAAACTTGGAGTGAAGACTGAGATTTTCATAAAACTCCTTGGCCAAGTCAGGATATGTGGGGCAGTTGATCTTAAGGAAATCCGTGAGATTTTGATCTTCTATGAGTTTAGAGTAAAGATCCGCCTCAAATAAGAAATTGTCCCCTAAATAATCTGTGGGAAGTAAGGAGTCGGAAGGTTTGAAATTTACGGGGATGAAGTCTCCATCTTGAAGATTAGGCTCTTTAAAGATGTTCTGGGTTGGAAGCATTACGGGTCCAGCCTCAGTCATGATTGCTGCCATTTTAAAGAAAGGATTGAAGGAATTAGGGTTTAGGTTTCGATTTTTGCAGAGTAACAATACTTAGTTGCTCACGTAAGGAAGAAGGGTAGGTTTGTGGGGTTTATATAGAATTTTCAAGGTGAGGGTAGTTTGGTAATCCAGAAGCCGGTAGTTTGGCTAGATTGATGACATGGTAACCAAATTTTTAAGAGAGAGGTAAATCTAGTTTAACTGGAGAATGGGAACAGTTTATTTTAAAAATAAACTGTCAAATTTATCGTGCGTGTAATAGCCAATAGACATTTGAAATTAAAAAAGTAACTGTTACCTTTATGTGCTTTTATTGCCACTTGTCAATCCTGTCTGCTGACGTGGCATAGTTTCTTCTTGTATAGAATTTTCTCCAATGTACCTTCTCTTCTGGATTAACTTTTCTTGCCAAGTATCCAGCTTGGTTCCAAGCTGTCTTCCGGATTAACCCTAAATTGGATTGGACATTCCAATTGACTCTTTTAGGTTTCCAAATTGATCCTTACTTAGTGGCTTAGTAAAGATATCTGCTCTTTGCTCATTGGTTGGAATGTATACCAATGCAACATCCTTCTTCATCACATGATCCCTGATGAAATGATGTCTTATGTTGACATGCTTCATCCTGCTGTGGAGTACTAGATTCTTTAACACATCAATAGGACTTTTTTCGTCACACATAACATCTGCACATCCGGATTGAACTCCATAACCTTCAAGTTGTTGCTTGATCCAGAGGAGTTGAGCTACATAACTTCCAGATGCCATGTATTCAGCTTCTGTAGTAGACATGGCAACTAAAGTTTACTTCTTACTATACCATGATACTAAGCAATCTCCAAGGAAATGGCAACCTCCAGATGTACTCTTTCTCTTAAGAGTATCCTTGCCATAGTCTGCATCAGTGAAACCTTGGAGTGTGAAATCTCCATTACTAGGATACCATAACCCAACTTCAGTGGTTCCTAGGAGGTATCTAAGGATCATTTTTACTGCCTTGAGGTGAGAATCCTTAGGATTGGCTTGAAATCATGCACAGTAATAAATTGTATAATGTATGTCAGGTCTGCTAGCTATCAAGTATAGGAGTGAGCCAATCATCCCTCTATAGAGCTTTTGATCAACATCCTCTCCTTCACAATCCTTGGATAGGACTGTATCTGATCCCATTGGAGTGGACATAGGTTTGCTTTTTTCAATTTCAAACTTCTTCGAGATTTCCTTGGTGCACTTTGGCCGGTTAATGAAAATCCCATCTCGACTTTGTTTGATATGTAGACCAAGGAAGAAACTAAGTTCCCCCATTATGGACATCTTAAATTCCTTCTGCATTTAAGAGCTGAATTCTTTACACATCCATTCATCAGTGGCTCCAAATATGATATCATCCACATAGATTTGGACTGGAATGATATCATTTTTCTTCTTCTTAATGAATACTGTGGTGTCTGCTTTACCTCTGATATAACCTTTAGATATAAGGAATGAGGTTAATCTTTCATACCAGGCTCTGGGTGCCTGCTTTAATCCATAAAGAGCCTTCTTCAGCTTGTACACATGATCCAGATGTTTTGGATCTTCAAATTCAGGTGGTTGCTTAACATAGACTTCTTCTTGGATAACACCATTAAAAAATGCACTTTTGACATCCATTTGGTATAGTGTGAACCCCATGAATGATGCAAAAGCATATAGAATCCGGATTGCTTCCAGCCTTGCTATGGGAGAAAAGGTTTTTTCAAAATCAATTCCTTCTTGCTGGTTGTAGCCTTGGGCAACTAATCTTGCCTTGTTTCTCACCACAACTCCAGATTCATCAAGCTTGTTTCGGAACACCCACTTCGTGCCAATGATTTATTTTCCTGTAGGAGGTGGCACTAGATCCCAGACATCATTTTTGGAGAATTGATCTAGTTCTTCCTACATTACCATCATCCTGCTTTCATCACCTTTAGCATCTTGAAATTTCTTTGGCTCAATGATAGAGACAAAAGTAGCATGGGTCTGGATTCTGAACCTCATACAAAAAAATTTCAATGGAATGATCTCTGTGTGTCCGGATCTTCCTTTACGGGCCTTCATGTTGAACTGGGATTTGCTCTATTTCAGCTTCAACCACTCCTTCTTGGCTTTCATTAAAGTCAATCTCTTGATGGTTGAGATTAACTTGTTGTATTTCTGGTTCAAAAGATATTCCTTCATCTTCCTCTTTGTACTTCTTAATATGGAATGAATCAGGAACTTCTGCCTCTTTCTTTTCTCCAGGATTTTCAATTTCCGGAACTAGATCTTCTAGAGTACAACTTTTCTTACCTGCTGGGTTAGTCTCATCGAAATCTACATGTATTAATTCTACTTTAGTTTGGGTTCATTTATTGAAGACTCTGTAAGCCTTACTATGTGTTGAGTAGCCAAGGAAAATTGCTTCATCAGATTTAGGATCAAATTTTTCTAGTTGCTCTCTATAATTGAGGATGTAGCATTTACATCCAAATGCTTTGAAATACCTAATTTTGGGTTTTCTTCCCTTCCAGATTTCATATGGGGTCTTTTCCATGGTCTTTCTAATAACAACTCTGTTTAGAATATAACATGCTATATTCACGGCCTCTCCCCAGAAGTATTTTGGCAAACAATATTCATTGAGCATTATTCTAGCCATCTCAACTATGGTCCTGTTCTTTCTCTCAGCAACTCCATTCTGTTGAGGAATGTGAGGGGCAAAGAAGCTATGTTCAATGCCCTTAGAGTCACAAAAATCAGCAAAATGCTTATTTTTGAATTTTCCACCATTATCACTCCAGATGCGTGCAATACTTATGCCATGTTCTACTTCCATCTGGATGAATTTTTTGAGAATTAGTCAAAGGCCTGTTCTTTGCTTGCTAGCAAGAGCACCCAGGTATATCAAGAATAATCATCCACAATGACCGTGGTGTATTCTCTTCTACCTAAACTTAATGGTTTGATTGGATCAAAGAGATCAATATGCAAGAGCTTAAGTACTCATTTGGAAGGAATGTATGAGATTAAAGGGAAACTTTTCTTATGTTGTTTACCTAATTGACATTCAGTGTATAGATGATCTTTATCAAAAGCAACCTTAGGCAAACCCACTACTAATTCCTTTTTGGCTAGTTTAGACAGGAGGTTCATACTGACAGGTCCTAACCTCCGGTGCCATAGCCATGATTCTTCTTCTTTAGACGCGAAGCAGATATTGTTTTTAACATTTTTAATGTTTACAGAATAGACATGATTTACTCTAGGTGCATAAGAATGAGTTGGTTGGACTTACTATCATAGATTAAGCAGCCTCTGAAATTAAATGTGACTTTTCTTCCTTTGTCACAGAATTAGGCCATACTTAGCAAGTTGAATTTCAGTCCATCAACTAATGAGACATCTTCTATCTTTAACTCAGATCCAATGGTTCCATGACCAATGATCTGTCCCTTTTGATTGTCTCCAAAGCTTACTTTTCCTCCCTTCTTCCGGGTCAATGAGATGAAAGCCTTCTCATCATTTGTCATGTGCCTTGAGCATCCACTATCAATGTACCAAGTGTGTTGATCAATTAGGGATCTCAGGCATACTTGCAAAACAAATCAAGTGGGTTTGGGTACCCAATCAGATTTGGGTCCTCTCGGGTTAATAACCATCTTAAGCCAAGGGTAAACATTATAGTAACCATTTTTTAATCTACATGATTTAGTAATATGATTATTTTTCCCACAAAACATGCACCCTAAAATGGGTTTGTTCTGCTTTTGCTTCTCATTGATCTTCTCCAGATCCTCCTTCCCATAGTTCCTCTTATATCCAGCCTTTTGCATACTAGTGGATGATCCAGTGTGAATCTAGAAAATGGTTGGAGGTGCAACTTCTGCTCCATAATTTCTTCTCTGTTTGATAGGCTATTGGTTGTAAGCCACCTTAGCCTTTCCCTTTTGAGTAGCATTATATCTTTAGGCTTGTGGTTGCCTGCTAACTTCATCATCCTTTGATTAGAGGTCTTTTGGAATCTATTTAGAGCAAGAGGATGATGATCTCTTCTTGGAGTTTTTATCTCTGGCCTCTTCATGGATACTTCCTTTAATAGATTGATTTCTCTATCCAGTCCCATTACATTTGCATTTAGGATTTGAACTTGATTCCTTAGGAAGTTTTCCTCCACAACATCAATATGCTTGGTTGCTCTAACCAGATTGATGTCTTGGGCCATTACTTCAGCGTCTTCTGCTAACTCTATGACTACTTTTTTGAGAGACTTGATTGCTTTTGCATTCTTCTTTACACTCTTGATTACAATAGACAAATCTCTAGCAAGGTCAAAATTAGAAACAGAATTAGAACAAGAATTTACCTCAATGTTTGCTGTTCCCAATTTTGATTCTTTAATTTGCACTATTTCTTGCTTAGAGGCATTTCTTCTGGATTGGTCTGCTTCCTGATATGTTAGAGCTATTAATGCGTAATTGGCAGTTTCCACTTTTTCTGTTGAAGATGAGCTGCTACTTTCTTCACTGTTGCTCTAGGTTGCTACCATTGCCTTCTTTTTTAAGTTCTTGGTTCTCTTAAGCTTGGGACATTTTGTTCTGAAATGGCCTTTTTCTCCACATTCAAAATAGGCAGCTTCTTTTTTCGAATCCTTCTTTTCTTCTGGATTCTTTCTGGGTCTATCCCTTCTGGATGTCCCTTCTTTTGATTTTTGGGATTCATACTTTCTTGACTTCCTTCTATCTTTCTTTTTTATGAATCTGTTGAGTTTTCTGGTCAACAAAGCAAGTTGATCTTTTATGCTCAGTGATTCAATGATTTGCTCTTCTTCTCCGGATGAAGCTGATCCGATGGATTCTACCTTAAGTGCAATGACTTTCTTCTTCTCCTCAGGCTTTTTTTCTTATTGGCTATATATCTCCAAGGACAACTCTTGGGTTAGAAGATTACCAATGAGTTCATCATAACTGTAAAAGTTTAAGTCATGAGCTTCCTCAATGACAGTCTTTTTATTGTCCCATTCTTTGGTGAGACTCCGAAGCACCTTCTTTACCATCTCTACTTTAGAGATTTCTTTTCCCAGCCTTTTCATCTCTTTCACTAGATTGGTGTATCTAGTGTTCATGTTGCTGATTGATTCTTTAGGTTCCATTTTGAAGGATTCAAGCTTTTGCTGGAGTAAGTCAAGTTTGGCTTCTCTTACTTTGGTAGTTCCTTCATAGGTTACCTCCAGCTTCTCCTAAATTTCTTTTACAATTTGACGTCTGGATATTCTATTAAATTCAGCTACACTAAGAGCACAATGAAGCATGTTAATAGCATTTGCATTTTCACGCAACTTCTTAAAATCATTCTCATCCCATATACTTGATGGCTTTCGGGTAGTCATACCCTCTACTTCATAAGTAGGCTCATATGGACCATCTTTAATAACTAACCATGCTTGCATGCTTTGTGACTGGATGAAGTTCTTCATTCAATTTTTCTAGAACGTGTAGTTTTTACCGGTGAAGAGTGGAGGACAGGTAATGGACATACCCTCGGGAAGGAGTTATGAGTTTTGGAAACTAATTTTGATATATGATTCAAAATATATGGACCTTTAGCTTGAGATTGTTAGATCTCTAGTTTGAGTACTCGCTCTAATATCACTTATTGGTCCCTGTAAGGGTTCGTATAAAGTCGGAGGAAGGGGGGGTGAATGACCCTTTTTCACGGAATACACAGACTTTAAAAAGTCTTAGTGTAGTGTGTATAATTATGATTCGGATGATGGATCCAGATGATGCAGTTATGACAATATAATGCAATAAATAAAGAGTTAAAGAAATCAAACACAAAGGATTTTATCCTGGTTTGGCCCCGCCTACTCCAGTCCCCGGAGTTTCCTTCCTCCGAGCTTTTCCACTAGTGAATTCCTTTCCAACTGGCAGGAATCAAGCCTTACAATTTGTCTTCGAATGGTAACCTCTCCCAGATGTAGGACATACCACTAGAAGCATCAACTCCTAGCTGAGTCCTTTAGTCTTTAGTAGGATATACCACTTAGACTTCTACCCCGAATCTAAGCTGAGTCCTACAAGGAGTTCCCACTCAAGGCACCAACTTTAAGTTGTATCCAAATCTCACAACTCACCTAAGTTGGATATCCTTACACTCTTGTTTTCATAAAAGTTTTGGTTTTTGGATTTCCTTAAGTTTATAACTCACTTAGAAATCCTTACAACAGATTTGGAATTAATTGATTCTTGGAGGGATTGTAAATTGATTGAATGCTTGTGCTTTATTACTTGCTTTTGTCAATCAAAGAGCCAACCTTCTCAATTGTTGAAGCTTCCCTTTTATAGGCTTCTATCATAAATGTAGTCATTGTGGGTTGTTGAGCTCGTAATAAATCTTCACCCTTGATCAGATTATAAGTGGCGCTTTCAGAGCAGTTGATCAATATGTTAGATTGTAATTTGACCCGTTTGAATCCTAGGGATTGATGCTGAAAAGTTATTAGTGATCATTTTACTTGGCTTTTTTTATGCGCAAACTTTTACACCATTAGCTTTTTGGTGTAAGCTCCACGCGCCCCCTTATTGGTCTAGGTGAAAAAAGTTTGTTAGCTTTTTCAATCCAGTTTCAGTCTTTTTGTCCTTTTACTAAAAGTGCAAGCTGTCACTTTTGTCATGTTCATCGGGAAAGGATCTTTGACTATGTAGACCAAAAGGTGGAGGGAAACGTTATCTTTGAAAACTTTTCCCATTGTATTCAAGCATGAGTCTTTCGGATGTCTTCAGGCTTATTATCTCTGGATCTCTATGCTTTTAGAGTTAGGTTAATCAGTTCTTCTAGATGCTGTTCCTAAGGGATTAAAGCTTGTTTCATTTCCAAGATTTATTCTGATGATTCCTTGTGCTTAGGTACTTTGATGTCTTCAATGGACGACCATGTAGCTGGATCTTTATCCGAATGTTTCCATTTGGATTTAGGATTTACGTAGTTTAAAGTTTTTGTTTCTTTCAAACCTGATTCGGATAGATTAGTTTAATTTTGTGATCCAGATCATAGTTTCCTAACAGATACTCCTTAATTGTGTCACTTTGGGGAGTGCCCCTAGGATGGGTTCCCCTAGGGTGTTTAATGATGGAGGGATGCCCCTCGATGGTATCCCTTTTGGGGGTTTCCCTAGGGTTTATTCCCCTAGGGTGTTTGATGATGAGGGGATGCCCCTAGACTGTATCCACTACTGGAGAATGGACGGATGCCCCCTAATTGACTTCTTTACTAGAGAGGTGCCTCCCTAGATGATTTTTCTATTAGGTTTCACTTCTAGGATAATTGTTTCTCTTTGATGTTTTGACTACTTCAGGATCTCTTCTAGGTTAACACTTTCTCAGTTCGGGCCAAGATTTCTTGTCTTGAGTGGATTGTTGCCCCTTGATGTTTAGGTAGCTTGGGGATCCTCCCCTCGAATGAACCTTCACATGCAAAGGTATTCACATTAGCAATTGCTTTGACATGGCTTACCTTGATTATTGATTGACTTTGTGTGGACAAAAAGATTTGCCCTTTCAATTAAGGATCAAGGTGAGCTAGGGGTTTAGCCCCTAATTAGTGAAAGACTGGGTTTGAGAAGTGGGGTTTACCCCAATTAGGATTTGATGTGCCTTTGCTACTGAGGAGTTCTAGTTTCACTTGGAAAATTGTTCTAAAATAGGAGGAAGGACCCGTATGGCTAGGTAGGAGCCGTACGTCTGATACTGACCCGTATTGCTCAAGAAGCTATTGGATGGGATGCTTGTGCATGCTGTTTGAGGAATCCTGCTCCCATTTGAAAAATTGCCCCGAAAGGACCTATGCGGGTGGCATTTTGCCCTGGTGGTACTTGTACGGGTAGGATGGATCCATACAGGTCCGTTCTTTAGGGACAAAATGTCTAAAACTAGGTTTTCTGCGACCTTTTTCTGATTTTTTACTTGTCCACTGTATCCAAACCCATTGAACTATTGTTTTGCCTTTATAGTTCCTGTATAAGACTGTGGGAGCCTTGAGCTTTTGTAGAAAGTGGCACGAGGATATTCGAGCTGTCGGCGATTCTGAGCTGCTGGCCCTTATTGGCCCATTCAGGTTTACTGACATCATCAGGGCCATTCCCCAGGCTAGGTTTGCACGAGCAACCTGAGATACCTCACACCATTTCTAGGTGGATGGGGACTTGACAAGGTCAAGCCCTAGCTACAGTGCAGTATAGGGAGTTCCTTCACCAGCTGCGCTCAGGTCAGGTAAACTTCTTCTCTACTAAACCTGCATTTTACATTTCAATAAACCATTAGTCGAAACTGTATTTGTGATACTCACATTGGATTTATTTTGTGTAGGTCATCTAAGACCCGTGGGAGAGGTTGGATATATATAGGGGCATTGAGTGGATGCTGGGTGGCGTAGAATACCGCCGCTTTGTCCTAGAGTCACCACTTTCCTTTGAGTGGTATTTCGGCGAACGGGTCCGAGGGTGAAGGACCAGTGTTATGGTAAAGAGACTGATCCCTCCCCCGATCCTAGTGGGTTGACCATATTTGATGCCGGGTATTAACCAAGGGCTGTATTGGTTCATCTGGGACTTGCTGTTAGCTTAGGACGCACTAGCTTCGGTAACTTTCTTTTACCTGCAAAATTTAACAAACTATGCATACCATGACATTTATATATTTATTCTAATTTCCATTGCATAATTTGTTGGTCATGGAGCATGGTAGGTCCGCTCAAGACCTGGAGGCTGCTGAGGAGAGGGCTAGATTCTTGGAGGAGCAGCTACGGGCCGCAACTGCTAAGGCTGATCAGGCTAGGGCTAAGACTACTCGAGCGAGGGCTGAGATTGAGATGTTGTGGGGTCAGTTGGCACGGATGACTGAGGATAGACAAACACCAGAGCCGCCTTATCTTGTGTCCAAGGAGGACCTTTCTATGTGCTGAGTGGTGCCAGCCTTGACCCAGAGGGGTAGAGACGAGCAGGAGGTGGATTAGCATGCTGGGGGTGCCGTGGGGACCGATGACTATGTGATGATCAACATGGATGACCTGCTGGCGGACTCGCAGTACTATAATCTAGAGGGGCACTCAAGACAAGATTCCCTAGTAGCTTAGACCATGATATACTTTCATTTTCTGGATGTTTGATACTTTTGGGTCCTGTGTGGTGTACTTTTGTTGTGAGCTTGGATTGACACTTATGCCATTTTACTTTTATGTATGTTGAACTTTTCCTTCTATGAATGATGTTCTAATTTTTGCGTAGGCCATTCGGTGTGAGATGACCGATCGAACTTTTATTTGTCCTAATTTTTGCCTGAACTATCCTTGACGGCTTAGCTCAGCAGAGTTTTCTTTTATTTGCTTTAACTTTTGCTTGGACCGCCCTTTTGGGTTGTCAATCTAGCAAGCCTTTTCTTTCTTTTTCTTCTTCATCTTAACTTTTGCCTGGATTTCCCTTTCGAGTTTTCAATCCAGCAGACATTTACTTTCTTTATTTTACTTGTCTGAGTCCTTGATTGATCCTTTGCCCTGAGGATATCATTGTCTTTCCCTTCTTTGATAAAGGATCAAATTGCTGGCGAATTGACTAGTAACCAAACTTTCAAAGCTTTAGATTACTGAGAGACTAGGCTAACTGAGACCGATGAGTATTTCTAAGATTTGGATGAGATCTGTATGCCTGTTGTAGACTCATACATGCTTATATGGATGCTTATACTTATGGCGACTTGATTGGATGAGATTCATTCTTTGCACATTAGGGGAATGTGCCTTTGAGGCATCCAAACTGTAACATGGTGCAAGCTGGATGATGCTAGTGGAAACGCTTAGCACTTCGGATAATGTGTGCTATCGAGTAGGCTCATAGTGGGAAAGCTAAACTAGAGGGTTCCCAACTGTGAAACATTACTATTACAAATGATGCTTGAAGAACAAAAGCAAGTACAAACTACCGGCATTTTGAATTGAGTTCTAACTTTTGCATAGACCGCTTGATGTGATGCGATCTATCAAACTGATTTTTTATTTTTCTTTTCCTAATTTTTTCCTGAATTATCCTGGGTGGCTCAACCTAGTGGACTTTCTCTTTCTTTTCTTTTGTCTTAACTTTTGCCTGAACTATCCTTGGCGGCTCAGTTCAGCAGGCTTTTTTTGACTTTTGCATAGGCCTTATTTTTTTGTGACCTATCGGTATTTTTGTCTTTTGTTGAATGATATGTGCAGTATAGATAATAACAAAGAGTACAAAATATAGAGAAGAAACTGATGTTCACATACTTGCGATAATTTCACCCAAAGACATGCATGCATTCATAAGACCAGGATTCTTAGCAAATTATAACATGTTCATCGATAAAATTAAATTTGAGTGCATAGGCAATGGCAATAGTTTCCAATGGTTAACCCTTACCTGCTTTCTGGTCTTTTTATAGATTTTCTAAAAAGCAGCTGGCGTTTTTTCTCTCGATGCCCTAACTTTTTCGTAAGCCGCCCTTTTCGGGTTTTCAACTTAGCGGGCTTTATTTTTGTTGGAGTACCCTAACTTTTTCCTGACCGATTTGTGGAATATCGATCAGCGGGTTGTACCCAAATTTTTGCCCCAGCAGTAGAGGACCACTCGTTGGTTGTTTATTCTTTATTTCCTTTTTTTATTATGCTTCTTTTTGATGATTTAGTTCTTTTAACCTAGACATGATAGTGCTTAAGCCTTTCTTGATTCACTAGATGCACAAACTC
Source organism: Euphorbia pulcherrima (assembly GCA_947683365.1). Classification (NCBI taxonomy): domain Eukaryota; kingdom Viridiplantae; phylum Streptophyta; class Magnoliopsida; order Malpighiales; family Euphorbiaceae; genus Euphorbia; species Euphorbia pulcherrima. Next base: position 75,438,602 of record CANTUS010000004.1, read on the forward strand.
ATTTCCATCTATATTCCTGAGCTTAATTCCTCCCTTACCAAGGATTTTCTCAACCACGAATGGCCCTTCCTAATTAGGCCTGAACTTACCCCTAGCATCAGTGTTAACTTGGTATAGCTGTTTTGAGAATTAGATCACCTGCCTTAAGGGGTTGCTTTGGGTAAGCTTGGGCCATTTAGTGTTGGAATGAACAGGTTCCTCTCTTTTGTGAAAGAAAGAGGTTATGTTATTATGGGTGCTTAGGATCATTATGTAGGATGAGGATTCTTCTTTCTTTTGAACAAATGAAGAAAGCATTTTTAGAGGGATATTTTGATGGGAATATAGGTCCAAGGGAGATACCTACATTGATAAGAAATACCCATTTGTTGGATGTGATGGTTTACCCTTTTGGAGGTTTTGGAAGAGCGTTAGGTTTAAGCTTGCCTTGATTTTGGATTTGTGTTGTAAGATCTTTTCCTTCAATGGTGTTTTTGATGCGAAGTACGTTTCCTCCTTTCTTTTTCTTTTGGCTTTCTTTCTTAGTGATGTGTATTTTTTCTCCTCTTATGGAAAGAGATGAGCTAAGACCCAAGGCTATCATGTTTGCTGAGCACTTTTTATCTCTCTCTTTTTTTATGGTAAGTTTTAACCATTGGAACCTCATGCCATTGCGATGTTCTCAAATTCAATTTCTTTAATAAACATGATGAAATTTTTAAGAATATTGATTTTATGAGTGCACGATATCTTTAAGAATGAAATGCTCAAACATAATGTGAATGCATTAATTTATTTGCGATATGCTTTATAAGTGGTGTTGTTTGCATCAAAATACCAGCAATGTTAAACGTTACCTCATCCTTGAAATCATCCTCCTGATGTGGAGGGTCTTCATCTTTAATCTCAGTAGGATCCATTGATGAATCGACAGTCTCCCAATACTGAGCTTCTACTTGTATTAGCACTAGTCCTCTTTCTGCTTCATCAATGTACTCTATTCCTCAAATATTTCCCACTTTTTAGTCTTTTTTGGGATGCAATCTTCCCCTCTTATGGCTTAGACCGGAGGTGAAGATTGTTGAGCATTTATAGTCATAGTAAAGGGTAGACCTATTGGATGATAGAAGGACATCCCCTTAGGCATGGCTACACAGTTAGGACCTTGGCTAGATCCCCCAAATTGAAACACTAGTGGCACAAATCCTTGGCTAGGCTGAATAGAATGACTGACAGCTGGCGCGACTGCTATACCCCCTGAATCATATGGACCAACTGAACCCAACTATCTGAACCGACTGGATGATGGATTACTAGGAGATGGAGGCGGAGATTCATCCCTTAATTAAACTGAATTTGGTTGAGTAGAAACTCAAATGTGGAGCAAATGAACTTGAGACAGTTGCCAAACTTTGATTCTTTATTAGGTGAGAACCAAACGATCAATACGTGCATGGGTTTGATTTATGCATGCACAAATTACAATGATGCATGGCTGGGTTAATTACTAGGATACATAACATAGCACATGCAAATCGATTGATTCCGTCCTTATTTCTCCCACTGGTTCTGAGGGTATTCTTCCTTAGTCTAATCTCACATAGAAATCAATACCTAAAAGGTAAAATTCTAAGGCTTTCAATAAGAATGGTGTAGGGACATATCGAAAGTTGATGTAGAAGGTTCCCATCGCATCAAGCCTCTTTTAGAGGGAGATGGCAATGAGTGCTCCACTCACTAAGGTGTCCCCAATATCCCTGGCGGTCATGGCTATCACTATTGTGAGTGTCGCAAAAATAATAGGGCACCTTAACCTAACGCTAGAAGAAGAGCACATCTAACTAAAGAGAGAAGGAGATGAGAAGATATAGTGCGATAATTTTCCCAAATGATGAAAACAAAAGCGGGTTGAATCAAGTAAATGATTTTCGGTGCTTATCTTTTAAGCTTTTAAAACAAACCAACATTCTACAAGTTAAAAGTTTATATCCTCGGTAGAGTCACCACTGTGAGGTGTTGATGACGTGTGGGTCTCCCTTGGCGCCTATATGAGAGGCGGGGCCCACTGAGGGTTTGGTTGGATTTAGCCGTAACAAAACATTTTGAGTTAAAGTTTGCATAATAAGCCAATTTTAATGAATAAATGAATCAAGACCCAAATCTCGATAGTCGTCACCCAAGTTATCTACTTAGGAAAGAGTTTTGGTACGGTTCCCTCTGGGTGGGAGACTCATACCTATTGGATCAGAGATTCGGGTATCAGAGGAGTCACTTATTTCTCGTTTAGTTGATTCAAAATTACATTCACGGCATAAAACCATTTTAGTTTTCATCATTTAAGGAATTATCACAGAAATCCTATTTCTACACTCTTTCACACTCGTTACATATATTTACATATTACAATAAAAGCACAAGCAATAAATGGGGGAATAAAAATTACAACCGAGGGAAATGGGGGAAATTACAAAGAGAACCTATACATTTGTTCTAAGTTATAAAACAAAATGAAAATAAATTTCCCTGCATCCACAGATGTTAGCACAATTTATAGCATATCATAAATCAGCACTTCAGCGTATTTTGTTGTGAAAACACATTTTAACTTTTGTGGGTTGATTCACCAAATTGTTAGTGAAAATGATTGCATGGCAAATGGTGAGTTGGATTGATTTTTAACCAGTTAAAATGAGTTCTGGAATCTGCCTGGGGCTAGTACCCTTAGGGGTGGGTAGGACCCGTACATCTATCAGGGAGGACCGGTACGGGTATGGTGTACCCATACGGGTCCTATCCGGTCTAGGCAGAAAATCTGTTCAGTTCGGTTTATAGATTAATAGATTAACAAATTAGTGGCAGGAAAATAAAATAAAAAAGGATTTCCTTTTGTATAAATATGGCGCACCGAATTGATATCTTTGGGGATATATGGTGCCAACTAGGCTCTTACGGGTTAGGACCAAACCCGAAATAAGAAATGAAAGTAACAAATATAATAGAAGGAATAGAGAATAATAATAATGAAATAACTGAGATGCGAGTCTCTTTGAAACTCAAGAGCATTACATTTGCAGCGTGAATACTCTTTGAGATGATCCCTTTACTGTTGAGAGAGCCAGACCAAAGTAGATGGTGAAATAGGATTATTTAGGTGAGTATTTGTGTGGATAGAACCTCCCCTAAATCCTAATAAAAGAAGCTGGGAATGAATAAAATGTGGACAAAACCTCAAAGGAATTTCTCCCTATTTTATACTTCCTATACCCCCACAATACCTTTTCTATACCTATAGAAATTGCTAGAGTTTTAGTATAATTTTCATATAAGATGATGAGTGTGTTCAAAATGTGAAGAGAAGGGCCTATTTATAGGGGAAAGGAGGTTTGAACACAATAAATCACGTTTATGAGCTGCCTTTTTTCGAAATAGGAAAGGATTCCCTTCCAAAAGAGCCTATTTAGGCAACAAGAGGACCCGTACGGATAGGGCCTCTCTCGTACTGGTCTTAGGGGACCCATATGGGTCCCTTCTAGGCGTATGGAAGGATTGACCCGTACAGGTCCGCCAGTGGATCCGTACCACTAGGCAGCACCTGTATGGGTCCTTAAGGGCAGGCTAGGTATCCAAACTTTAGCCAAACTCAACTCCGCAGTAGTAGGAACACCTCTGATTGACAACATCTGAAAGACTTTACATCATATAGCTCTCATCATAGTTTCATGGGAAGGATCATTAAACTCCAGTGCTCACACTTGGATAAAAGCAGACCTTTCTTAGGAGCAGATTTTAAGTATCTTAGAATACGAAAACAACTTGTATATGAGGATCTCGTGGGTCATGCATAAATTGACTCACCAAGCTAACTACATAAGCTATATTTGGTCTGATGTGTGAGAGATATATAAGCTTGCCTACTAGCCTCTGATATCTCTCCTTATCCACCGTCTTTCCAATACCAGATTGAAGATTGTGATTGCTTTCAGTAGGCAAGTCTGTAGGCTTACAACCCAACATCCTGATTTCCATCAATTGGTCTAAGACATATTTTCTCTTAGAAATTTAGATCCCTTTATTTGATCTAGCAACCTCAATTCCCAAGAAATACCAGAGATTTCCTAGAGCTTTAATCTCAAATTCACTAGCCAGTATACTTTCCAGTTGAGTCATCTCCTCATTATCATCTCCTATCATAACTATATCATCAATATATACTATGAGTAAGGTGATCTTACCCCTTTGATGTTTTATGAAGAGAGTATGGTCTGCTTGGCTATGTTTGTAACCAAAGGAAATCATGGCTTTGCTAAATCTGTCAAACCTTGCTCTTGGAGGCTGCTTTAGACCATACAAGGATTTCTTTAGCTTACAAACTTTCTTATGACTCTAGTTGTACTCAAACCCAGGAGGGATACCCATGTAAACTTCTTCTTCCAAGTCTCTATGAAGTAATGCATTCTTCACATCGAACTGGTGTAACTCCCAATCAAGATTAGCAGCACATGATAACAAGACTCTGATGGTGTTCATATTTGCAACTGGAGCAAATGTATCTTGATAGTCTACTCCATAAGTTTGAGTAAACCCTTTTGCAACCAATCGAGCCTTGTATCTTTCTATCGAACCGTCCGCTTTGTGTTTGACAGTGAACACCCATTTGCAACCCACCAACTTTTTATCTATCGAAGGAGCAACAAGCCCAAGTCCCATTCTTGGATAATGCTTTCATTTCTTCCAGTATAGCATGCTTCCACTTTGGATCTGCAATGGCTTCTCTCCAATCTTATGGAATAGACACAGACAAGAGCGATAAAGCAAAGGCTCTATAGGATAGAGACAATGAATTATGAGAGACAAAGTCAGGCAAGGGATATACAGGATGATTAGTAAAAGACTTGACCCCTATTCTCTGGGCAACAAGTAAATCAACATCATTTTGGGATGAAAGAGAAGAAGGTGACTCACCTGAGGATGGTGAAGGGGAAGAAGAATGATCAGTATTAGATTGCATAATGGCTTCTTCTGTTCTATTTCTCCTCAAATATCTTAACAAGTTGGGTCTATCCAACCTCCCAACTCTCTCTCTTCCAGGAGTCTCCCCCTCAATATTAACATCAACCATCACATCTTCATTTGTAGTCTTCAAACTCCCAACTTGTTCTCTGGTAGGAGTCTCCCCCTTAATATAAACATCAATCATCAGATCTTCATTTGTAGTCTCCCTCTGAATATGTGATGGGGATTCTTTGCAGTATGATTGAATCTCTCGAAATGTAACATCCATTGTGACAAAATATCTCTGTGAAGGAGGATGATAACATTTATATCCTTTCTGTGTAGGAGAATACTCGAGAAAGACACATTTAATGGCAAGCAGATCAAGTTTCCCTCTATTTCGTGATTGAATGAAACACGCACACCCAAACACTCTCGGAGGAATAACATATATGTTTTTTCCTTTTAACATTTCTAAAGGACTCCTAAAGTTGAGGGGCATCCTATTAATCTGGTAAGCAGCGGCAAGAACGGCATCCCCCCAATAAGGTTTAGGCAAGTTCATATTGAACATAAGGGATCTAGCAACTTCCAATAAATGCCTATTTTTACGTTTTGCTATCCCATTTTGAGCACTAGTATAAGGACAACTAGTTTGGTGAATTATTCCATGTGACTCTAAGTAAGCACTAAAAACTTTATCCATATATTTTGTGCCATTATCGATTTGTAGGATTTTTATTTTGGTATCAAATTGAGTACAGATCATTATGTAGAAAGATTGGAAACATTAAAAAACCTCATTTTTTACTTTTAATAAATATACCCATGTAATCCTAGTGCAACAATCAATGAAAGTAACAAACCAATGATTACCAGATACGGAAACTATTTTAGTTGGACCCCATACATCAGAGTGAAATATGGAGAAAGGGGTAGTATTTCTACTATTGCTTAAAGGATAAGAGTTTCTTGTGTGCTTGGCATATTCACAAGCATCACAGGACAATGATTCAAAATTTATTTTAGAGAACAAATCTCGATATAACTTTCTCATAGCAAAAAAAGATGGGTGTCCTAACCGTCGATGCCATTGCAAAATTTCATGATTAATAATCTTATTCTCTCCAAAGAATGCCCGGCTACAAACTATCATCTATTAAATATAAGCCATCATGCAATTTGCCACTGCCAATCTTCTTCCCAGTTTTAAAGTCCTGAAAAACACAATGGTCACGGAAAAATTTGATTTTACAATTTAAGCCTTTTATGATGGAACTGACAAATAAAAGGTTTATGAGAAAGTTTGGTACATGAAGAACCGAAGATAGTTCAATATTAGGTGTACAGACAACGGAACCTGTACCGAAAATAGGAGATAAAGAACTATTTACTATTCTAACATTATTTCCTTTAGGACAAATGGTATAGGTTTGAAAGCTTTGTGAAGATCCTGTCATGTGTCTATTCGTACCAGAATCAATAATCCAAGAATTAAGATTAGTATTAAGCACTATACCTGATTGCTCATAAGTAGTAGTTTTGGTAGTATATAAGTTCATTTTTTGATCTCCCATTAATACAAACAATTAACGAATAGTACTTCCGGCGAATAGAGATCAGATGAACAGTTACTCTAATGAACTATTTTTCTAGTGATGAATAGTGTTACATGTGATGAACAGTGTCGCTGGATGAACAGTAAACAACTCTTGAATGGCTGAAAATTTTTTAAACCCCAAACTTGGTAAAATGAATCGAAGAAAAGGCTGCTGAGGGAATTTCACGACCTCAATAGGCAGCACTGGCTCTGATACCATGAAGATTTTGGAGAAAATTATAATTGTATTTCTCTATTATATCATATCAATTATACTACATAGGTATTTATACTAGTCTAATACTATAGGAGAATAAATACAATTTATTGTATTTCCTAACTAGCCTTTTTTCTAATTTGTCAAACTAGGAATACTTGTATAATTAGCAGCTAGCCTTCTTACTAATTAGTCTTCCTTCTAATTAGCCTAATTAGGAATACTGAACAAAGGTAGCGGCTTTATATTTAATAGTTTATAATAATCGAAAGAGGAATCGAAGCAAATCCAGAGAAGATTGAAGCTATCATCTCCTTCTCAGCTAAGAGAAATGCCCTTCTACAAGGCAATCAAGAAAGATATAGATTTCGAGTGGGACAAGGATTTCCAAGAGGTGTTCAACAATTTAAAAGATTTCTTGGCCAAACCCCAGCTTATAAGCCGCCCCATTCACGGGGAAATGTTGTACATATACTTGGTCGTGACGAATGAGGGTGTAGGAACTATTCTAATAAGAGAAGAAGACTAAGGGCAACACTCAGTTTATTACACTAGTAAAGTATTAAGGAATGCTGAGCTTAAGTACCCTAAGATTGAAAAGCTTGCCCGCATGCTAATTCACTCAACAAGCAAGTTGAGACTATACTTCTAAGCTCACACCACAGTTGTGAGAACCATCTTTCCCCTAAAAAAGGTGCTACAAAGGCCTTATACGTCAGGATGACTCACCGAGTGGGCAATCTGGTTAGGAGAATTTGATATAAGATTCAAAGCCAGGATCACCTTAAAAGCTCAAGTCTTGGCAGACTTCATGGTAGAATTTGTAGGTCTTGAGCCGGACTGACCAATTCGATCAAAGACTTGGGCCATCCACGTGGATGGGTCTTTATATAGAGAAGGAGCCCACAATAGTGCTTTTTTTCGAGGACCCAAAAGAATCTGGTTGTCTTACACTACCAAGTTGGCATTCCCATCCACAAATAATGCAGCGGAATATGAGGTGGTGATTAAGAGGCTAGAGCTAGCCATTGAGATAGCACCAGACGTGGTCGTGATTAAGAGTGACTCTAAGCTAGTCACAAACTAGATCAACAAAATCTATAAAACAAGATAAGCTAGCATGTTAAAATATCTGGCGAAGGTAAGCACCTTGCTAAATAAGTTAAAAACAAAAGGCACCGAGTGAAAGATTGTGTATATCTTCTAGTCACAAAATAAAGTAGCAGACGAGCTAGCCAAGAAGGCTATGGGGAAAGACTCATGGAAGGAGCTAAGTTGCCCCTATGAAGTCTTAACGCACCCCACATATGAAGAACAAGGAGAGAGCCTTTGGATACAAAAGAATTCGCTTGGCTAGATGCAACCAATTCATGATTGCTTGGCTTGTGATAAGCTCCGAGAATATAAAGTTGAGGCAGAAAATGTTGTAAGGAATTCCATTCGGTTTGCTCTAGTTGGTGATGAGTTATATAGAAAGTCCTACCCAAATGTGTGGCTCAAATGCGTCGCCCGAGAGCTAGGAAAACAGATTTTATAAGAAATCCATGAAGGAGATTGTGGATCCCAAAAAGCGGCCGACACATTACTCAGAAGAATCACTCTAGCTGATTATTACTGGGAAACGGTCAGAGCTGATACGGAAGCTTATGTCAAAACTTGCCATCAGTGCCAGATACACGCTAGGAAGATACATATCCCTAAGGCAGATCAAAAGCCCATCATAACCGCATGACCCTTTGCCACTTGGGGAATTGATATTGTAGGCCCAATGCCAGAAGCAGTTGGGCAAAAGAAGTGGATACTAGTCGCAGTTGACCACTCTTGCAAATAGGTCGAGGCCGAGGCACTTAGTTCAGTTACTGTGGATCGAGTCATTGATTTTGTATGGAGAAACATAATGACCCAATTTAGGGTACCAAAGAAGATCATAGCTGACAACGATTCCCAATTTATATCAGAAAAATTTAAAAACTTTTACGAGCACTAGAAAATTGAGAACCATCTCTCCTCGGTGGCATATCCACAGACCAACGGCCAAACTGAAGCAACTAATAGAACCCTAGGCAAAGGGTTGAAGAAGCAAGTGCTTGATAGAAAAGGCAAGTGGCCGAATGAATTGATCAAGGTGTTGTGGTCTTACAGAACCACTCCTTGTAAAACGACTGAGGCAACTCCGTATTCTTTAGTTTATGGTATGGAGGGGGTCATCCCAGTTGAAATTAGGGCGCTATCAGATCGGGTGGTGTACTACACAAAGGAAGAAAATAAGATCAACATGTAATACCATCTGGACAACCTAGATGAAAGAAGGGAGAGAGCATGGATCCTCATGGCGACATATAAGGCCTAAATTGCGAGATATTATGACCATCGGGTTAGAGAAATCCGCCTAAAGGAAGGAGACCTAGTTCTCAAGGATTCAACCGCTTCACAAGCTCGAGAGGGTAAAGGGAAGATGGGCCCCAACTGGGAAGGCCTCTTCAAAATTCTGAAAGTAATTGGGCCAGCTATATACAAGCTAGGAACTATGAAAGGAAAAGAGCTTCCCCGCACATGGAACATCACCAATCTTATGCCCTATTACACAGTAGATACTTAGAGATTCTAGCAGCCGCACTCTTTTTCCTTCCTTAAGGATTTTTTACCATTGGGTTTTCCCTTAAGAAAGTTTTTAACGAGGTGGCTCCCCTCAAGTAGTTATCCGGATGCATAGAATTCCTGGACTTGTATGCAATTTACTATTAATAAAAGCATTCTTTTGCTTACACATTCGCCTCAATAAATAACGATAACACTTTAGGCATAATATAAGACCGGTTTAACATCTCTTACGTAGGACTTACTTAAAACTAAGGACAATTCATTTTGAGGAGTCTATCAGTATAAGGTCACAATGGCTACCGGCTAAAAGTAAGACTGACATAAAGACTAAGCATAAAACTTAGACAATTTTACAAAAGGCATAATATAAGACCTTAAATAACCCAGAAATGGGTAAAAGTAATCTTTATTAATAAAAGTAATTACTATTAATCTTTTTTCATGCATTTGCCGTAACAAGTGCTGATCACACTTTACGCCACGACACCCGACATAACATAATTCCGGCTCAAATCAAATGTTTCGCACAAAGTACATAGTTAAAACTAAGACAAAACCGTTTTAGAGCGGTAATTTCCCCTAAAACATGAACAACCGGCTGACAACGTAAGACCGACATAAATAAAACGCTTGACTCAAGCAAAATATAAAAGGCTGAAGTAAAATATAAAAGGTTGAATATAAGACCTAAACATTCATCTAAACGGCTATGAAATGTAAGACCGACTAAGCATGCATGCAATAATCTACAAAGGCATAGAAATAAGACCTTGAAATATAAATGATGCCACAAAGGCTTTAATAGAAAATAACAATTTTTTATACAAAAGTTGGCCAGAATGACTAATAATTACAAAAGAAATTAAATAGTAGCTAATTCTTCAGGCAGCCTAGAACCACTTTCCCCTTTTTCCAAGACCTCCTTTGAAGCATCATCCTCCTTAGCAGCTTGGCCGCCTCCCTCTCCCTCTTTCTTATCCTCCCCACTCTCAGGGGATTTGTCTTGATCTAACTCAGGAAGAGGCTCGCCTAATCAGGGATAAGGAATGGTAGCAAGGAGATCATCTATCCGGATGGCTAGCCAAGAAAGCATTGTATATGCATTGACCATAGGCAAGGCCCATGTTTAACATACTGGCCAAAGCACCTTTAAATTGCTCAGTTTTATTTTGGCTAGCAACCAAGTCTTCCTTAGCCTTTGCTAGCTCTTTCTCGGCCTGCTCGAGCCATCTCAAGGGAGTGAGCTTTATCATGAGCCATCTCAAGTGCCTTGTTCGCATCCAGCAACAGCTTAATCCTAGTCTAGGCTAAGTCATTCTTTTCCTCCATCGCCTCAATTTCATCAGGTCTGCTGTTCATGTTAGTTCATCAAGACATGGACTGGCAAAAATATTCATAAATCAGGCTAAGGGAAAGGAAAAGATATATATTTTTTAGTAGTGAATAAAATCAACTAACCTAGGAGGATGCCTCAAGCAGAAGAGCAGCTACCTGATGAAATTTTTCTGTCTAATACTTGGCAGCCTCATGGGGAAGGGGCAGAGCTAGATGTAAAGCCTCCTGAATAGGGACCCTAGAAATTGAGCCATTTTTTCAAGCCAAGATAAGTAACTGCTCCTTTAATCCCAAAGGAGAAACCTCAACTGTCCGCACAGAAGAAGAAGTATCCGGCAGAGGGGAAGCCACTCTCCCCACAACTGCCTGGGGAAAATAAAACACATGCATCAAAAAGCATAAATAGGGAACGATGTAAAAAGAGAACTTTTTACCTCATCATCTTTGGTTTTCTTGATTGGAGGGTCATTTGACAACCCCTTGGGACCATCATTCTTCTTCCTCTTCTTAGATCCATCTCCCTTGCCGAGCAAAACTGCACTGGCAGACTGGTCAGCACCTTCATGAATAGTCACAGGTCAACACAAGTGTTCTCCTGTGTCAAGTTCCTGGATCTCTTTTCTAATAGGCCGGATAGAAAATCAGCTACTTCAAACATGCTGAAAACAAAGGAAA